>JARHVA010000706.1:2702500-3302500 GCA_037957365.1 Torreya grandis | reverse complement strand
ACAAGGCTCTGTCTCGGAGCTTTTAAGGTAACAAGTCCCTAAAACAAACTTCTCCACTTGTGAACACAACTACTTAAGTTTGCCTACCACTTTATGGTTTCAACATGATTGTTATGGCATCCTTCAACTCCTCAAACCTCTATGAAGGTCTCAAAACATGCTTAGACTCCATTCCAAATGCTTAGACCTCTGTGGGAGCCTGTAGGTGTGCACACAGTAGCAGACAAGGGCAGCGAGGATGAGATATGGACCATGTGCATAGAATATGGGCCTATAATCAGTTCTTAGACCTTCTCACAGTCTTCAAATGAATCCTTTCCACCATGAAGGACTTAAAACAAGTCACACACCTTATTTCAACATATTTAGCCTCTTGTATGGCACCTGTAGGTGAACATCAATGGTGCAGGACTGTGTATGGTGTGAACTAGTTATTATAGTCAGTCATATGTCATTTGGAATGTTTATTGATGGCTCATGTTCCAAGAATGTGTTCAGTTTCTTGAAACTCTTCATAACACCTCCATGAACGTTCTCAAGGCTTCATAAACCTCATTCAGCGGACCGTGTATGACAGTCATGCAGAAAGATGACTATGTTGTTTGTTTAATTGCAACTTCATTGATGTGAAACCTTTGAGACTGAGCTTGGAAGGAGAGGAGATCAACAAGACATGGGAGACATGAAATACAACATATCACCCTCATCTGAAACCACCAAAAGGACAACAACCCTCTGCAATTGGTGAAGCCCGACTGCAAGTCCATTAGTGTACTCCACCTGCAACTTACGAAGTTTGAGCTCATCAAATCACCTCCAAACATGCAAACAAAGAGGGAAACCATGAAAGAAAGATGTTCAAGTCCTCTGGAAGCAATTTCATCCATTGGTTTGTACAGACCAGCTCAAACAAGGACAAACCCTGTAGGGTGTGGGGATTAGCATGCAAAATGAGACAGTCAATTTCTAAATGATGGTTCATAAAGCATAGGCAACCAATCCTTGAACTCCTGCCATGAAGTGGAAGTGGATTGAGTGTACTAACACCCTACAGAGGCATTCGACCTGAAACCACTCTTGTTGTTCATACCATGAAGAAACATGTTGACCAGTTTTGCATGCCTAGTGGAGCAATGAAGGAGCAGAACAGTTTTGAACCATTTTTGAGACTTTCAAAGCAAATCAAACATAGAAATAGAGTCAGGGAAGTTGAAGAGTCATTCCACAAGCTTGCCACATGTGACACAGTCCTCTATAGGCAATACAACTGCCAAAATCCTCTTTTTTTCAACTGTTTTCTTGATTTCAGTTAGGAACTTGCAAGTTTTCAGTTAGAACTGACATCCCTGACAAGGATCTGACATGCAGAACGTTGAAAGAGACTTTGGAACACTTGTCTACTAAGAGAAACCATACAACCTTCATTAATGGCTCAAAAATGACCCTATGAGACTAGAAATGACATAAGGGGCTAAAATGGATGCAAACAAAGTAATGGCATATTAAATGACCCCACCTAGGACTATGACACGTTATGAGACCCTAAAAAGCCCCTATACAAGTTTTGAACTATAAGGGGTTGACCTATTTTGATATGTAGTCAAAATAGTCAATAGTGCCCATGGCTGGCGTTAAAGGAGATTTAGACAACATGTCCATTAACTTCTTAATCAAAACTTTCTTATATTTGATAACCAAATGAAATTGTTGTGAGAAACCCATCCATTTATAATGTCTCGCTTGTTAAAGTTTTGTTTGTGCTTTCAAATATTGGAGACGCTGGTGTTTGATAAGAAAGAGTTAGTGGACAAGTTGGTGATAGAAACTTACAATCATCCTAATCCATGGGCTTTTGATTGTGTATATCAACAAGTACAATTAAAGGTGACCAAGCAATGCAAAGTCACGTTTGGTATTGATAAACATTTCATTGATGAAGTCATAGTGGATGTTGTTCCTCTTGACATGTGTAGAATAGTGTTTGGCAGCCCTTACATGTATATTATGTGTGATTCCATCTTCACGTGAAGAGCCAATCAAGATTGTCTAGTGAAGGATAGCGAAAACTACATCATTAAAGCCTATGAAGGCAACTCAAAGCTTTCCTTAGCAAGTGTCTCTCAAGCCAAACCGTTGATTAATGCTAGCAAGAAGTTTATTTTACTTCTTTTAAGAGATATACAAGATGAAGTGGCTACACATAAGACTTCTTGTAGCATGTTTACTAACGAAGAGCAGAACCAAATGGGAGAGTTAGTACAAATCACTTTGGCCTTGCTTTTGCCTAAGATGGTGATAATACTTCCTCCTAACAAATAGGATAAAATTGTTTCTTGATCAACAATTAAAATTCATTCCATTTAGAAATTAGAGGAAGATTCTTAACAACCAAGGTATAAACATTAATTTCAAACCAAGTTAAAGTATGATTGGTTAATTTTAACCTTGCAAAATAAATCTAGTGACTCTCATTAATCCAATGCAAACTGAGATATACCTCAAATTGAGCTAGGCCATGGTCTAGCCTTTTCGCATTCACCTTTTATTTATACATTTGAATCTCAATCATTGTTTCGGCTTTGAATGGCGGTTGAGCTTGGTTGGTATGGGGCTTTCCTTCCACCTTGTCATGTTCGGGAGATTTTGTATCCTCACTTGCTTCTAGAGCTTCTATTGAAACTCCTAGCTTCAACATGAGAATCCCCAATAATGGACTACAACTTATCAAATGTATCCATCTTGCTCATGGATAGAGAGATGTTACCAACATCCTCTTCCAACTTGCAGAACCACTCTTCATCGGGGGGAGGTACTTCTTCACCAGGATGGCCATGCCTCTAATTTCTCTATTCCGCTTCCTTGTGAAAATCTCTTGCTGCAATGGAACCAAGATACCTTCACCACTAGCGCTTGTTGCTCTGGTAACGGGCATAAAACTACACAAATAGTCACACAAAAACCATATAGAATGGAACTAAACCAGCTATGATACCAATCTAATCCATAATAAGGTGGATAGTACACTCACAATTACTCAATACGAATCCTATTCAACTCCTAACCATTTTTGAACCTTTTTTAATGGGAGCCATAGACAACCAAGCTTCCATCTCCTTCACCAGCTTGGGATCCTTGAGCCACATTAGCTCAAATTTCAACAGAGGTTTAGTCAGTGCTCAATCTACTGCAATTAAAAGAGCAATTGGGTAGTGGTCCGATCTAGAGACTGGAAGTACCATACACACTGAAATCTAGTCTGCTTCCATCCAAGTTGGGTTGACCAAAAATCAATCCAAGCACTCAGTGATGTTACTAAAGCCCAGCCTTCCTTTTGTCCATGTGAAACAACCATTCTTGGATTTAAGGTCTAATAAAGCATTATCGATCCAAAATCCTTTGAAATCCACTTGTGATCAAGTGATGAAACTTTCCTCTCCACCCTTATTTCTTGCTGACAGGATGGAATTAAAATTCCCTACAAGAACAATCTTGCAATGCTCCAGCCGGTTTAGCTAGGATAATTCTGCCCAAATCCTTTTCTTGTGTTGGGGACAATTGGGTCCATACACATTAATTATAAAAAAGAGCAGGTCAGAAGAGAATGACTGAACTTTGCAAAGCTGCCAATGAGAGCCTTGCTTCAAACAAGTCTTTATATTAAAGATTATTAGAGGCCATTATTATAATTATATTATTTATGTCCACGAGTAACCAAAAGCAGGTCAATGGGACTCAAGAATACATCCAATTACAATAGAAAGTGCTAGGGTAAATGGACCCGAGGATCAAAGACTGACTAAATAAAAAAGAAATAAAGAACTGAAAAATAAATGATGAGAGGTAAACCCAAAGTAGTAAATCTCCAACGCATGTGGGTAATGTACCAATACAAATAGCCATGTGGGGGAAGCAAGATTCCCCAAAGAGCATGGGCTGATGAAAGTCACAAAAATTGAATGCTAGTCCCATCAAACATGTCTAATCATACTCGAGACAAAGAATTTATTTGTGTCATCGTCTATCATTGTGAAAGGGCCAATGCAAGATTTGATAATGCTCATTGAGGAGTGTCTAGAGTTGAGGGGGTTAGGATGGGTAATCCTAGGAGGAAGCAAAGTAGTCCCCCATGAAATCCCTCCTAACATCCAAGGCCGAAGAAACTTCCGTGGTAGTAAAAAAACTCGTAATGGGTGCTTGTTCTTGTTATCCAAGAAGTTGTCAAAGAATAAATCCATGGCATCGAGGAGGAGCAAATCCCCATCGCCGACAGATAGTGTGTTGGGGCACACCTTAGTACAATAATTCATAATCGCACAATGAAAAAAATATGAACATATGGGCTTACCTTCCTATAACAAGACAACCCCCATATCATAGTTATTAGCATCTGTTTCCACCTCAAAATGTTGCTGCAAATTAAGTAAAACTAAAACCAGAGCATTCATAATCTTATGTTTAAACTCAATAAATGTATCTTGTTGTTTCTTGCCCCAAGTAAAAGACTTACCCCCTACTCTTTTTAAAGGCAGTGATGCAACTGAGCTATTTTTTGCTAATGTGTGGGGTTCACTTTGGGTTGCCTAGCTCTATCATTTCAAATTGGGATTCAAGATTTGTTAGCAAATTAAGGACCACATTGTGGGGAAAAAATGGATACTAGACTGAAACGATCTACCGATTTTCATCCACAAACTGACAGGCAAACCAAAGTGATGAATAGAACCTTGGTGTAATTCATGAGAGGGTAAAATAGAAAGCATCCTAGGACTTGGGACGAAAATTTGGTCTATATTCAGCATTCTTATAACAAGGCATTGCATTCTTCTACCAATAGATCTCCTTTTGAAACTTGTTTTGGTTACTTACCTCCAATATACATTTGATGTTATTTTGGGAGAGCCATACAAAGGAAATGGGAAAGTGGTTCTAGAGATCCGCAAGGCTGAAAAGTTCATTGAGAAGATTCAACAAATTCGCCTCCAAGTGCAAGAGAGGTTCAAGGAGTCAAAAGCCAAGTAAAAAACAAGACATAATCAACATAGGACTGAACATAAGTTCCTTGTTGGAGACAAGATATGGTTGTAATTGAGTAAAAAATGGCTCCAAGATAAAACTAGGAAGATTAAGCCTCTTACATATTATCCATTTGTCATTTTGGAGCAAGTGGGAAAGAATCTTTCATATTAGAATTGTCTCCCTATAAGAAAATATATTCCATTGTCAATGTCGAGAACTTATGTTTCTTTGAGCCTTCTATGCTAGAAGATGAACAAGGAGATCTATTGCTATGTTCTATTGGTCAGATGGAATTAGAGAAAGATATTCTATTGCAGAAGACATAATAAAGGACAACGAAGAAATGAGTGCAAGAAAGATGGCAGATTGGGTTAAAGGATCAACTACCCTACAATGCCACATGGTATTCCAAAGAAGATGTGGAAAAAAAACTCATTTACTAAGTTCCTACATTCTTTTGGGGACCGAAAGCCTCTAACTGGAAACACATTATCTGAAATTCGGATCTAGTATGTTACCCATGTGAGCTAGCAACTTTCAGTATTCTCATCTACATAATAAATGCTTGTGAGCCACTTCTTGAAGGCAATTGATGTAAAATTATCAATTAGAAAGGTGCATGAAGAGCTTACAGAGTCAAAGGACATCTCAAAATGATCAGAACACTTTGGGAGTACCCCTCTATTTTGACACAAACTTGGCGTTGCGGCTTTTCAGTCGCACCTTACCAAAAAATCCAGCGGCCTGTGTTCAAACAAGTAATGGTTGCAATCATGGCTTGTTTTCTGACTTTCTGTCGGTTCAGTTCATCTCCTGGACAATTCATGTACCTCCTTTTGCTGAGTTTGTGAATAAATATAGGCCTTTGGGAGAGGCAAAGCATTCACTGGAAGTTGGTTTCAATAGTGCAGTTGCAAGTCTAGAATCCAGGAGCTAGTGCTCCATTTGTTCTCCTAGCAGGGGTTGTTTGTTAGGTGTTGTGAATTGTCTAAGAAGAGTTGTAAGAAGTGCAAAGCATTCTGCATGTGTTTGAGCAATTGGGAATTATAAATGTGTCCATGCAAGCCACTAGATGGCAATAAACCTGTACTTGAGAATGATATAGTGGAACAAGGAGAGAGCACCTCACTCTGTTGGAGTTTTCTCATTTTGAGTTTCTCTAGGTTAAATCTCTGTGTCATGTGTTTTGTGCTCTTCTTACTTGCATTCTATTTTCAATTTATTTTGTGTACAACACTTTATATCTCTGTTTCCTTGAGCAATGTAGAGGCAGAATAGGAAGCAAACAAGAATGAATGGTTAAGATATTGATGAATTTGAGTGGACTATCCACCAAATTACATATTAGTTTGTCCCTAGCAAGGTGATCTTTGATGGAAATGTAATCATCCATGATATAATTCATACATTAAGTGTTAATAATCAGAGAGGCATGCTTATAAAATTAGACATAAGTAAAGCCCATAACAAAGTCAACGGACTCTTTCTAATGTTGGTTCTGGAGAAATTTGGCTTTTATCGAAGATGGTGAGAGTGGAAGCAAAGTTGGTCTTGATATTCAAATGTCCCTCTAGACCCCATTTTGGTCCTTATCAACGACAGTTTGACTGGGTTTTTTAAGCAACTTGTGATCTGTGGCAAGGAGATCTGTTGTCCCCTTATTTATTCATTCTTTAGGCTGAAGCGTATAAATGCCTTCTCCAATCAACAGTTGATTATGATACACTTCTCTTTGGATCTGCACGAAAGAGTGAGGCCAGAGCTTTCAAAAGAATAATGGAGACTTAACACATTGGCTTCAGGACAAATGATCAATAAGGATAAATCAGATTTTTTTTCTTTAACAGCTCTGGAACTTTATGATGGTGTGAGTGGATATTCAAATGTCTCTCTAGACCCTGTTTTAATGATGGCAACAGCAGTTTGACTGGACTTTTTTTAATCGGCTTGTGGTATGCAGCAAGGAGACCTATTGTCCCCTTATTTATTCATTCTTATGGCTGAAGCATATGAATGCCTTCTCCCATCAACAGTTCACTATGATACACTTCTCTTCAGATCTGCACGAAAGAGTGAGGCCAAAGCTATCAAAAGAATATTGGAGACTTACACATTGGCTTCAGGATAGGTGATCAATAAGGATAAATCGGATTTTTTTTCGTTAACACCTCTGGAACTTTATGATGCAGTGCAAGCCAATCATAAATCGACAAATCTCATGGGAAATTCAGAAGGAAGACAAAGCAAACTTTTGGGAAGACTCATGGAATGGTCATTTGCCCCTTACTGAAATATCAAAATTATAGAAGCCAATACTTTCAATTACTTGGGGAAAAAAGGTAAGAGACTACATCGAAATTAGGGTGGGGCTAGACATTTAGTAGGTGAATTGGAAAGATTTAAGCCGCTCTTCTATTCCCCACCAGCAAACCTTACTTACGAATTTGCTCTCCAAGCGTCAACTTCACTATAGTAGGGAGGATGATGCAATCAGATAGACAGCTACAGAACCTGGATATTACATGGTCAATCTTGGCTACAAGGCCATTTCAAGTTCTAGCAATCGTATGGTAGGTAATTGGGTCTGCTGCTAGGACAAGTGTCTACTCAAAGTTGGGGCCTCCTCATGGTTGGCCATCCAAGGCAGGATACACACATACAAGACCAAATGCAGCATATGGGCATTTGTGGCCCATCCCATTGTTGTCTTTGCCTGCAAAATGAAGAATCGGCAGACCATCTCCTCCTCTGATGTCCCTTTGTGAGTAGTTATTGGGACTGGTTGTGTTCCAAGCTCAGTTGGGCCTGGACCTTTCCTTAATCTCTTCTATCTACATTCCAATCTTGGCTTGCCTCACGTTGCCTCACTCTAGAAGTGCAGTCCATCTATCCTCGTCCTAATTTTTTGCAATTAGTCAAACTTAGTGGAATTGGTCATAAACAAAATCGACGTGGAACTTTCAGAAACATTTATGTTAAATGCATCGTAATCTTCTTTGGCCAAGCTTTCCTCCTCGGATATTATGATGCTAATCAAACTTAGTCGAATCGGTCATAAACAAAATCAAAGTGGAAATTTCAGAAACATTTATGTTAAAAGCATTGTAATCTTCTTTGGCCAAGCTTTCCACCTGGTATATTATGATGCTAAACGCTTGGCCATTGCTTTCCTCTCCCCCGTTTAATGGGTCACGGGTTTCTATTCCTGATAGGAATGAGTATTCATCGTTTGCATTCTCAATGGTTGCCTTCACAACTTGGCTTCCTCAAATTAAACTTTGAAAATTAAACTTTGATGGTGTTGGTAGGGGCAACCCAAGAGCTTCTGAAATCGGATGTGTAATCCAGGATGCACAAGGTCTCCCCTTAGGGCGGCATCTCGAAGTCTTTTGGATGGCACTAATAATGAGACTGAAGCTCAATATTTGGTCATGGAGATTCAACAAATTAGAGCTTGCACTATTGATATGGTCATCATTGAAGAAAATTCCATGGTCATAATCAAAGACTTGGAGAATAGGGTCTTCTATTGTTGAAAGCTAGACAATATTAATCATTATATTTGGCCCCTCCTAGATAAGCTCTCTTCTTGGCATGCTCAACATTGCTTCCACGAGGCTAATGGGAAGTCTGACCTTTAGGCTAATTGATTGTGGACAACTTAGTGGAAGTGTGGCCTAGTCTTGATGAACAATGGGCTAGGGATGTCTCTCCTTCACCTCTTCCCTAAGCATTAAACATAGCTCTAATCCGCTTTGCATCTCGTCCCCCTCTAGCTTTGACTATTTACCTATCTATATATATTAGCATATTTATATAGGCAAATATTCTTGAATCTTGATATATCTACGGACTTTCAAAATCATAATGACCTCTCTCATTATGTTGACACAATGAGCTCTCCAAGTGATGATGCAAAAGGCAGCGGCATGTGGAAGGGATGGCAAGGCAAGAGGAGCAAGGAGGATTGGCACATGCCAATGCCTGTAGATCTTTTAGGCTCAAGGCATTTCGCATTCAATACTCACTCTTTATTTGTCTAGAGCATTTTGTCTGGGCTAACCTTTCAACCATGTGGTCATATTTGATTCCTCCCTTTTTCCTGCATGAGGCAAAGAGGGAAACGGGATTTCATCACATTACAATCAAGGGTAGTCCTTAATGTTGTTCAAGAGACCTTGGGATTAGATTACATTGAGTTGAAAATGCACAATCAAGTAAACTTCGAAGTCGCATCAATGTGTTGTCCTTTGTTGGATCTCTCTAGTCTCTACAATGTGTTGTCCTCTTCTGCCTATCCACTTTCTTATGGAGAAGTTCAATGCTCTGACATAGAAAGCAAAAAGGGTTTTGATGAGGTTGGCTGGTTTCACAAGCTCTTCTAGTGAGGGGTTAGGTGTTCACTTGGACCTCCATGTTAAAGCTTCCTCAGATGTTGTCGACAACAAGGATGGAGACTTCCCCCTAGCTTTGTATGAGGATAGTGAATATTGTGTGTTTTTTGCTTTTTTCTTATAATCAAGGTCGTCTTTTGCTTATAATACAATCGATTTTAACAATGTAATGTAATGGATTTTGTCAAAGTGTGCCCTTGGGGCATATCTAAGTATAGTCAATTATAGCCTACTAGTTATTCCCCTATGTATGAGTGCTCCCCTATTTGGATATAGATTGATCAGGGCATAGGTTGCTCTTCCTTTGTTTTGTTCTCGGGTCTAAATGATTATCTTGCTAGCTACTACAAACGTAAAGGATTTTTTGGATATTAATATAGCGGGAAATGGACCCCTTTAACCATTATTCACGAATCAAAAAATAATCATCTTATATATAATATTGATTACATGCCAATATTATTTGTCTTATAGGAATAAAGTTTTTTGTGACCATGGTTCCAACTTGTGTCACACAAGGTTCAACCCAAAATGTTTGAAAATTAATCTTAAGCCAGTGGTATTTCCCACAAGGGTTTTCTACCCTATGATTGTGTATAGATATGTGGGTAACAACAAGGATTGTATCGTCGTTCATCTAGCACTATATTCTGTCATTTGTGTTATACAATGACATTTAGGTGCTTCACAATCACTAAATTCTTTACATCTTTTTTCTTGTAATTACTCTTGTGGGGAGTCACCATTTGACCCTTCATTAAATTTCTACTTTACTCTAACACGTCATCAAAGCCTAGGATAACTCTTCCATTATGGCCCAAAATAGACCTTGAAGGTAATGTAAGATAGTCTCAGAACAGAAGCTAGGGAAGGTGTCAAAGTCCAAACACCAAGAAGAAAGATGAGAATATTGTGATTCACTATATTATCATTAATTTACATAATCATCATTTATGACAACACAATTATACTACATAGACGAATACATTCTTACAGGTCCTCATATCCCAATATGAAACATATTGGGTATGTATCGCTGCAAGATACGCCTAGGGCACCCCAAGGGACCTTCGAGAACGCCCAGATATGTCTTGGCTGATACGAAATGTGTTTGGGTGTGTATCACTGTAGGATACGCCTAGGACACCAAAGGGAACCTATGGGTACGCCCGGATATGCCCTAGGATGTATCTAGGCTTACCTGCAAGTCTCCTACGGTGCCCTGGGCATATCCGCGGGGGGGGGGGGGGGGGGGCGCATGGGCAAAACAGACTTTTTTTTTTTTTTTAAATCAGTTTCACTTTATGAAAAGTCAAATATGGAGTTCACCAAACAATTAAAAGCAAAATAAAGTATAGGGGCAACCCTAAAAGCAGATTTCTAATGAACCACATGATAATGCTTTCAATGGAGACATTGAAGACGAATATGAATATAGTGAATAATAAATATGCTGATTTGTCTTCATTTTTGTCCGTACAATGTAACATTTGCACTATATACTTGTTCTAACTTCTAAGACTAATACAAGTTCAACCGTTAAATATTATGATATTTGGCATTGAATTATTAGTATGTTTGTGGTTATTTAACTTATTTTGTTTCCTCTAAGCATATTATGTGGTTAATTTTGCTTATATGGCTATTTTTTATATAAATTTTTGTACGGCCGTACCCAAAAACGTATCCAAGCCCAAACAAAAATAGCCATATCCACATATCCGATTCCCTTGTACGGATAATCTGTATCCGTACCAGTATCGGCTACTTAGCAATTATATTTATTTTTTCAAGCAATAACCTTGTTGACATCAACCAAGCCAAAACCAATTGAAGACCTAGTCAAACTCATTTTAAAAGAGTCAAATTTTCTATTTCTTTAAAGGTTAACTAGCTGACCAGGTAACCTCTCAGAGTGTTGGTGACCTCTGAGTTGGGCAATCGAAGTCAGACAAACCACTAACTTCTTTATCCTTCAACCCGATCTACCAATCTCACTGATCTCTGACATTTGCTATCAACAGCCTTATAGTTATCTTAGCTCACTGAGTACTTATTATCTAACCATAACGCACACTGATGTTCCAACCCATAACACATCATCCAGTCCATAACATACAGACAATCTATACACTAATTCTCTGATAGTATGTCCGGTTGTCTGAATCATCACTTCATTGATTTTCCAGCATCTGCTACTTCAATTGTGACTAGACAACTAGTGTATAAAATCATATGCATATAATTGAGATATACGGATTGCTCAACTATTAATAATAATTTGGCCTTTATGTGTCGATCCATTTTACAATATTAATTTATGATAGGAAGATGATAGAATGTAACTGGTAAGAACAACGCAAGCATACACAAGCCACAGATAATCTGTGTAATTGAAAATGGCATTGCTGAAAAATGTTGCAATGCTCTTATTAAGAGTATATGATGAATCCCTTTAAATAAAATAGTGTGAAGAAGAGGTAGTTTTACCCGTCATACCTCACCCAACTAAATGTACTGTTAATAACTTCTTATGTAACTTCGGGGTATAATAAAACAATATAATACACCTAGGTATAGTATGATATGAAGAGTTAGTTTCACTCCCTCGACACCTGCCCTCAAAACAAGCATCGGGTAGTTGTACATCTGGATCTTCTCCAGCTGAATAATTGTTGTACACTGCAATCTGTACTACTGAAATTGGTACCACCTGAATCTTTTCTTGACTATTATGTGAACTAATATGCTCAAGTCAAATAATGTAACTACAATTGTGTGGGTTGCAAAACTAGAAATCTCAAATTGTCAACTAACACCGTCAATCTGTGTTGCACTCAATGAAGTGCACTCTGAATCAACTCCGGAGCACTCTGTGATGTAGCAGGATAGGTTGTGCTTTCAATCAAGCTGTATTGCACTATGAACTGTCCTGCATTTCTATTGCTTGCCTGACTCAGAGCTTAGGGTTTCAGATCATTCCTAGCTTATATAAAACTAGAAGGTTTCAGTTGGCCCTTGATAGAAACCTGCAAAATGTATGAATTGCGGACTTTTACTTTCCCTGTCAGGTGAGAGCACTATTAAAAAAATCACCAATGAATCCCTGAACTGGTTATTACAGATCAAAATATTTCTTGACCTGTGATTTTTCACAAAATTGTAACTTATCACTGTTCCTAAGCTGCACAAAACCTGGAAATGGGTACCATCTCCAGAAACATTTGGGAGAATGCAGGTTCTCAAACCCTCCGGAAATGTGGAAATGGCAATGAAAACAGCTAATTATAAAATATACAAAATAGATAACTATAGAAATTTATAGAAAAAAATGAATTAAGGATATAACAAATAGATGCAAAGCACATATATTCATTAAATACCATATAGAGTGCAACGCAAATGTCAAAAGTCGGCATTTATAAATGACATGAACTTCCAGGAAATGCCCAGAAAGAATGTTCCACGTGTCTCGATGACAGCTGGACGGGGTTTAGGATAAGGCAAAAAATTCCCAGATTCTAGGATGACAGGGTGGGGCAGCTATCAAAATAATATATAAAAATTAATATTTAAATATTTAAAATACAAATACATTTTTGAAAAAAACTTAAACAAACTAAAATAAGCCTAAAGGCTAAATTTAATAAGATAAATTACTAAATAAAAGCATCAATCTAATAATCCATATGATAATCCAAAATATAAATTATGATTTTCATTACTCAAAATTACAAAGCACAATGTCAAACTCAGTGTTAAGAAGAGTACATCAACAGGCTAAAGCCAAAAACAAAAAAGCATAGACTATAATGTTTTAAGTTTTTTTTAAAGCTGCATTTTAATTTATTTTTTTATTTTTATTTTATCTTTTTGCTTGGGGGGGGGAGGGCGAGCGGCGGGCGCAGAGGGGAGTTATGTTCTAAAGAGATGGCATCTGGGACACCCTTGACCATCCCGGGTAAATCAATGCCTTCAAAAATTCAGGGCACATATCACTTTTTTCAAGACATCCTAGTTATAACCCCTTTTTTTCAGGACATACTGGGATGTGGACTTTTTTCTTTTTTTGATGAATGTGGGGCACGTCCCACTCCCATCCCTGGGATGTCCGGTACACCACTCAGACCGTCAGGGGTGCCTCCCCATGGAACACTGCCCAGAAATGGTTCCAATTCAAGAAATACAGCAGGAAAAGTTTTAAGGAGCATTTCTGGGAGTTTCCATTTCCAGTAAGTTTCCAAAACCCCAGCCCAGAAGTTTCTTTTGACATAGCTATGTCCTCAATACTCATAAGTCCACGATTTGGAACCGCTGACACTACTGCAACTCTTGAAATCGGTACTGAAAAAACTGATGCAAACTAATATTTCAAATTTTGCGAAATGATATATGCTGAACTTGATAATTTCAAAAAAAATGAAAGTTGAAATGTTTAGGTTCAAAACTTTTATAAGAGAGAGGAAAAAAGCTAAGTTGCCGGATACGCCACAGACCCCTGCTGGATATGATATGGGAACGGATACGGTTCTGGTAGGCAGGGGCTACGACAGGGATATGCCCATGGACGTATCCTGGGTGTATCCACACCGTATCCGCTGCAAAAAGCGTTTTTTTTAATTTATTTTCAACTTCACCCAATGAAAAGTCAAACATGGACTTCAAAATACAATTAAAAACAATATAAAATGGATTTTAAACCCTAAAAGCAGCTTTCACTCTTATTTCATGAAAACAACAACACATTTACCTTTCATTGCATTTTTACAATTTGTTCTCTTATCTTCATTTTTGCAATTGCATAGGATCAAATCTCCTTCATATTGCTAATCCTACACTACTAAGAAGCTTGCAAGGAAGAAGATTAAACTACTAAGGAGTTCAAGGAGCTTGCAAGGAAGAAGATTTGTTGATTTAAGGTAGGTTTTCAGTTTTGTGATTTTAAATGTTTTAAATTTTTAATAGCAAATATTTTAAGTTTCAACAAATGTCAAATACCAAAGGCTTTAAGTTTTAATATCAATATTATTATTATTTACGAGGGGCTAAAGTATTTGCTAGAATGTCTTGGCTGCAAGTGCTAGTTTGGTGGGCCAAGGGATAGCCTTCAGACCCGATCCACGAGCACCCCTTTGGAAGCATGTGACAGTCTTAGAACAGCTCCCAGGTGGAGGGTGTTTCCTTTGGCTTTGCTCAGAGTGCAATTGTAGATAGATACACGAGCTCATACAGTAGAGTGGAAGCTCATTTGTGTGCAATTCTTGGGGCTGGAATCAAGGCTTGTGGTGGGCCAACAAGCATAAATGAAAACCCAGAAAAGGGCTTGCCACAAGCAAAGATCATTGCTTACATCAAAAAACAAGAAGCAGCAGATGCCATTGTTGGGTAAAGAACAAAGCATCATTTGAAAAAGAAAGGATTGTTACTTGTGGATGATTCCCATGCTAATGTGGTGACTCCATCACGCCCATTTCTTGCTACACCCATTGTAGCCAAAGAGGAAGAGGATGAATCCTCTTATTCGCAAGAGAACGAAAGATGCAGACCCATTGGAAAGGGCTTTCCAAAATCAAGCCAAGGACACAACGGAGAAAAGCATTACACGTGTTTATGCATGTGAGCTGCCTTCTAATGTGGTCAGGTCACCATATTGACAAGTAATGGTGAAATCTATCAATGATGTCCTTAAAGGGCTCACTGGCCCAAGGTATGAAAAAGTGTGCACCTCATTGTCGAAAAAAGAAAAAAACAAGTTGAAGATGCATTGAAGCCCATCAAAGATTTGTGAATCGAAACAGGCGTGTCCATCGTTTTCGATGGATGGAAAGATATAACAAAACAGCCATTGATTAATGTGTTAGCAGTGTGCCCTAAAAGGGCAATGTTTTTCAGGGCCGTTGATTGTGAGGGCCAAGTGAAAGATGCACAATTCATTGCGGACATCTTGGTAGAGTCCATTGAGGCGGTGGGGCCTCAAAACATTGTCTAAGTTATAACGGACAATGCAAAAAATTGCAAAGTTGTGGGCATGTTGATTGAGGCAAGGTATGAGCACATATTTTGGACACCTTGTGCCATTCATTCCCTAAATCTTATGTTGCAGAAATTGAGGATAGAAATTGATTGGATCAAATAAGTCTATGAGGAGGTGAGTGAGATCCAAATGTTCATTACCAACCATCACTTGTCCCAAGGCATCTTCAGGGCCTTCTCGAAGTTGCAGTTGTTGAAGGTAACATCTTATTTTAATTTAATTTTACAAGTTTGCAATTTGTGGTGTTTTTATTTTTGAATATTTTGATTTTATTTATTTTAATTTCGTGTTAGGTTGTTGAGACTCGATCTACCTCACACACACTCATCTTGAGACGACTTGTCAAGGTGCGTGAAGCATTGAGTAGCATGGTTATCAACAACCTTTGGGGTGTATGGAGGCAGACAAACAATATGAGGGCCACAAAAGTGAAAGGGTGGATTCTTGATGACAGGTGGTGGGATCGTGTGGAATATTTGCTCAGTTTTACCGAGCTCATTGTGAGCATATTGAGATATATGGATATGGATCATCCATGTTTGAGTGAAGTTTAAGATGGAATTGACTCAATGATTGAGAAGATTAGAGGCATCATAAATGCCAAAGAGCAGAATTCTACAAAAATATTTTTCAAAGAAGTGCAATCACATCACATTGAAAGGTGGAACAAAATGACCACCCCGTTCATCTTCTTTCTTTTGCCTTGACTCCCAAATACTACAGTACAAAGATCATTTCTTTGCCTAGGAGGGTTGCACCATATAGGGATATTGAGGTTAGCGAGGGATATGAGGCAGCATTCTCTAGACTCTTCCCTGATCTAGAAATTAAAGACCAAGTTAGGGAAGAGTGCACATTTTATATCCTCCACAGGTCACTCCCTTGGCACCATCTGTGACAAGTACATGGAAGCTCAATTTTGGTGGTACCTCCATGGGCAAGCATCCATCCACCTCCAACCACTTGCAATAAAAAAATTACCCCAAGTAAGATTTTAATTTTTAATTTTTTTAACTCTTCACCTTTCTTTTCGACATTTTGTTATAACTTTTATAAATTATTAAATTAAAAATTCTAATTGACTTTTTGGCTTGTCTCAATAGGTTACAAGTTCCTCCTCAACTGAGCGGAATTGGGGTACCTACAACTTCATCCACTTAGTTAAACACAACAAGTTGGCAGCAAAAAAGGTGGGGGATTTGGTCTATGTGCATTCCAACTTGTGCCTTCTCTCACACAAACACCCTGATTACAAGATTGGGGCAACAAAGTGTTGGGATGTGGATCCAGAGATTGTTGACTTGAATGCCTCCATTGCCCAACTTTCATTCAGTGACATGGAGCTAGACAATGCTTCACACGCTCTGCATAGTGGAGCTAGTGGGAGTGGCACTGCTGCTACTTGTGGTTCTAATGAACCACATGATATTGTTGCTGACATGGCAGTCGAAAAGGAAAATGAATATAGTGATTCGTGAATCATTAATATGCTGATTTGTCTTCATTTTTGTCCATGCATTGTAATATTTGTAATATGTACCTGCTATAATACCAATCTCAGATTGATAATTGAATATTATGATATTCAGCATTGAATTATAAGTATTTTTTATGGTTATTTTAACTTATTTAACTTGTTATGTTTCCTCTACATATTATGTGGTTAGTTTTGCTTATATGTCTATATTTTTTATATTTTTAATTTTTTATATATATTTTTGAAATGTTCTATCCAAACCCAAAAAAAAATCCCTATATCCACGTATCCGAATCTCATACTCGTATCCATATCGGTGACTTAGGAAAAACGCATTCCCTTAATAAATTAGTTTTGACCAAAAACAAATGTGCCCCATTCTTTTATAGGAGATTATTTGACAAGATTGAGTTTGATATTTTTTAAGTTGTTTGTTTAAACAAAACATAGATGGCATAATCGTTGGTTTGTCAATTAATCACAGATTTTCATGGAAAATGAGTATTTCTTTTAATCAATACACAGCGAGTACTAGCACAATAATCGTTGAATACTGTTGTAGGCCCTGTAAGCATCCAGAACACCTCCAGACCCTGCAAACGCATCTTGGACGCTCCAAAAAAACTTGAAAACATTTATTTTTGTCTTATAAATGCATACACGCCCCCTCATTGTATTCACACAACATTTGGAGCATTCGGAGCGAATTAGGAGAAATATTCAGCAAAAACATTTCCAAGTTAGTACATTTGTTTTATTTATTTATTTATCCCGAGCATGTAAATTATTTGTAAACATATTTGATAAATATTCATGCATTGCATTTGATTCTGTAATTGTTATTTACAATTTATGCATATTTTTTAATTATTCTTGAATAAAAAATATTATTTTTTTTTACTATTAGCATAAAAATTATGGTTTATCATTATGTTTATTGTAAATGTCATTTTAATTTTTTAAATGTTTTCAATATTTTGTCCGTGTTGTATGTAATTGCATAAGCCTTAGTGTTAGATGTTTAAATTTAAAAGTTTACAATATAAGGTTATTTTTTAAATGTATTTTAATTTGTTTTAAACATTTTTATTTTTATTTTTTTAATGTTGTTTTGAACATGTTTGTAGGTTGTAAATGTCATTTTAATTTTTTAAGTGCTTTCAATATTTTGTCCGTGTTGTATGTAATTGCATAAGCCTTAGTGTTAGATGTTTAAATTTAAAAGTTTACAATATAAGGTTATTTTTTAAATGTATTTTAATTTGTTTTAAACATTTTTATTTTATTTTTTTTATTTTTTTTTTTTAATTGCATTAGCATACAATAGCATCCGATGTTGCATCAAAGTCAAATTCAGTCAGTGATAGCCAATCGGCTCCCCCTGATGCTCGCACCACTGCTTGAAAATATGTCATATAGGTTGGAACGTTTTAAACGACTACAATTTGTATCTTTTGCTCAAAAAAAAATTTTGGAAACATCAATCACTTCAAGTACCATCTTGCATGCATTCCTTCTCGCAATGTCACGTTTTGTCTCATTGTAACAGAAGTGGCAAAACGAGAGATGGTTGCTGAGCTTGCATTGCTAGACGAAAAAAATAGAGAGGGCAAAAAAGATTTTCGAAGGCATCAATCACTTCACGTACCATTTTGCATGCATTCCTTCCCGTGATGTCGCGCCTTGTCCTAGTGTAACAGAAGAGGCAAAACAAGAGATGGTTGCAGAGCTTGCACTACTGGACGAGAAAAATTAGAGAGGGCAAGGATGCAAATAATCTTAACAGCGACCATTGCTCTCACATCGGTAGAGGAAGAAGAGGTGGCTATGACAGAAATTGTGGGCTCTAGTCATGGTCCACACAAGCGAGGCACATCCACTTCATTGAGTTCGAGCAAAACCCAGATGCACACTTTTTTTGTGCCTAGAAACATACATGAAAGACAACCTTTGTTGCAAGGTACTACATTGAACAATGAGGCACATGCAAAAGCAGATAAAGCGTGTGCCAATTTCTAGTACTTCAACAATCTTCCCTTCAATGTGGCAAAGAACCCGTAATGAAAATATTTGGTGACAACATTGACAATTGCAGGGAAAGTATAAGGCAACCTCTCCAAAAGACTTAAGTGGGAGGTTGCTCTGGGATGCAATTGAAATTACAAAGGTAATTGTGGAAGATCAAGAGAGGTTGTGGTGAAAATTCAGATGCACCATTCTTTTCGATGGATGGACGGATCGAAAGAACCACACCCTCGTCAATTTTTTGACAGCTTTAAATGGTGAGCTAGTTTTTTTTAAGTCAATTGATGCATCTAACGAGATAAAAATGCTCGATGCTCGAGCAAGTTGTTTTAGAGGGGTGGGCATCGAGAATGTTGTCTAAGTTATCATTGAAAATGCAGCAATATATGTGGTGGCTGGGAAACTTCTAAATGACAAACATTCATCACTCTTTTGGACCCCTTGTGTGGCCCATTGCCTTGACCTTCTTTTGGAGGACATAGACAAACTTGATTGGGTGCGACCGATTGTAGAAAAGGCCAGAAACATCACAAAATATATATATAATCACCCTTGGGTCCTCAACTTGATGAAAAAGCACACCAAAAGGAAGAGTTTGTTTGAGCAAGTGTCACCAGATTTGCAATGAACTTTCCTACATTGCAAAATATTTGTATTTTGTTGATTCATTTGAAGCAGATGTTTGTGAGTCCAGCATGGATGGAGTCAAGCATTGCAAAGGCAATTTTCAATGAGGCCTTGGCAAAGAGAGCTCCAAAGATTGTCAAGGTAACTTCAAATTTCAATTTCAATTTCAAGTCGATTCCCTTATTTTCAATTTTTTAAACTTAAAGTATTTATTTTATTTATAAGTTTGTAACTTTAATTTATTTGTAACTTTGTACGTGTCGGAGCCTTTGGTGAAGGTTTTGCGTTTAATGGATGGGGAGCAAAACCCAATGGATTACATGTATGAGACCATATATAAGGTCAAAGAGGCCATCCATAACTATTATAAGGGGGATCATGCCAGATTTGATCCCATTTAGGAGTTGATTGATCGGAGGTGGAACAATCAACGCCAAGCTATCCATGCAATGGGGTACTACTTTAACTCCAAGTTTTTATACTCTGAAAGCTTCATAGATGCTAATGGGGAGGTTATGGAGGAGCTCTCAACATGCATCGAGTGTATGACACCTAACATTGAGGTGAAGGAACTCATTATTTCAAAGTTGCATAACTACAAGCCGGCTAGGGGAGGCTCATCTTCACCACTAGCTATCCAAGGGAGAGGCATAAACTCATCAGATAATAGAAAATGAAGTCTTTACTTGTACCTTACTAGTTACAAATTTACAATTATTAATTACTTAAAAAAAAATTGAATATTTTGTTTGCAAGGTCATGGTGAGAAGATTGGGGTGGCAATACCCCAAATCTTCAAATGCTAGCCCTCCACATTTTATCTCAACCTTGTAGCACTTTTGGATGTAAGTGCAACTAGAGTTTATTTGACACCATTCACACAAAGAAGCACAACAAGTTGAGTCAACAACGTCTCAATGACCTGGTTTTTGTACAATACAACCTTCGACTTCGTACAAGAAAGTTGAAGAACACATCACAAGAACCTATCGATCTAGATGAGATCGATCCCTACAATGATTAGACTGCACAAGAGGAGGCCCCTATGTTCACAGAGGACGAGATTGTTGATTTCGAGAGGTAAGCTATGAAGGGTGCAACTACAACAAAAGGAGAGATATGATTGGATAACATCCTTGAAGATGTCAAAGATGAGGTAGTGGTGGAGCCACAGGGGCAAGAGCAACGTTCTAGGGAAAGCAAGGAGGGACAATCGAGTGGGAGAACTAAACTCTCTCAATCTCCTTTAGTTTTCCAAAGAGCAGGGAAGAGAAAATTATAGATTCTTGTAATTTGTACTTGTAGATTCATGTAAAAGTATCACTGTATCAATCTGTTGTTGACAACTTGATAGTGTCAGTTGTATTCGCGTTACTATGCGATTTTGTACTTTATTTTATTCACATCTAATAGAAAACACTTCCCCTTAAGCATTTTTTTAATTTGTCGATTATTCTCAATTTATCGCGAGCATCTGTCGATTACTCGTCGATTAAAAAAAATCCCCCCTCGGCGAGTACTCGCTGAATACAAGTATGCGAACTATGGTTTAAATGACTCCCAGTGATAGGACTAATGGGATTTTACCATTTGACCTCATTCATTTCAATTGCTCTAAGGTAGCATCCATTTCTTCGGATTTACACAGGGGACCCAACATACGTCCTGGGACTATGGGCTCAGTCAGTCTGAGAAGCTATGTTCTCCTTCAAACCAACCATTACTCTATCATACTTAACACCAATGGGAGATTATGGATTGATGTAACATCATCCAACATCCAACTGAGAGCATAAATTCTCTTTAGAAAATCAAGCGCCTAAAGACCCTCAATCTAATGATCGAATACTCTCCCCTCCCCCTCCTCCATCAAGGCTAAAGACTCTACCCATTAACAAAAATGAGAAACTTCAATTAAAAGTTGACTTCAAAATTTGGAATTGAAACATTTTAATTATATGCATAACTTTTTCACAAACAAAATTATTTACAAGCTTGAGAAGAAAAGAGACTATAGTGGACTGCACACACTTTTATGCACTAACCAATCCATCAATTGTCTTCACTAATTTAATTGAAGATATTTATAAAAAACCTGATTTTTCACTTCATTATAATTTTTTTTGGGCTAAGTAATGTTATCATGGACTTTTTTTAAATGCACTTCATAACTTTTGTTGAAATTTTGCATTACTTTGACTCTGTTTAATGGTTCCAGCTCTCTTTTCTTTATGCATACAGGCTGCAAACCATTGTCATGAGCACCGAACTTCCCAAAAGAGCTGCCACTACTTTTGACACAATCACGCCACTAAATAATTTATTTCTCAATTGCTCATGTATGTGGGCATTTGCAGTCTTCCATGTTGCAGTCGTCATGCATGGCTATGATACCCTATTAGTTAATGAAAAAGAGTCAACAGGATAAATAGTAAGAAAAGCAACTCAATCATACAATCCACACAGATAATTTGGGTGCTTGAGAATAGAATCATTTAAAAATGTCGTTGATTTCTCTTATTAAGAGTGCTTGATCAATCCCTTTAA
Organism: Torreya grandis; assembly: GCA_037957365.1. NCBI lineage: Eukaryota > Viridiplantae > Streptophyta > Pinopsida > Cupressales > Taxaceae > Torreya > Torreya grandis. Next base: position 3,280,380 of record JARHVA010000706.1, on the reverse strand, counting down.
ACAGGGTTTCATGAGTAGGTGAAGTATTTGTGCCCATCATAACTTACACAACTAAATGCATATTAATGAACTGTTATATAACACCTCAGTATAATAAAAAAATATTACACACTAGTATAGTATGATATGAGGAGTTTAACTTTTTCTTTTCCAACATACGTTAAGGCATAATTCTATCATCTCTTTCATAATAACCTCTTTAATATCTATTGTATGTCATTGGATTATAGTTTAAGCTTGATTATGGTACAAATATAGATATATATATATATATAGAGAGAGAGAGAGGAGAACATGAGTATATGTTCACATATATATATGCATGTGTATTGTATATATTTATAAAGACGCGCAGATACACAAAGGAAGAAGCGTCAGAAGTATTTATGTGTCTAGCAGCTTGAAGGGAGCATCAGAAGAATGTATGTCTAGCAGCTTGAACGGAGCGTCAGAAGAATTTGTGCGCACAGCAGCTTGAATTACTCAACCTCCATCATGAAAAGAAAAATTCCATAGCACGATAAAGTTTAGCCCCCATTGTAGCCTGCTATATATTTGCAGATCAAATCATGTCATAAAAACATACTAGCCCTCAAAGAGATGCAGTAGATAAACTAGACCCAGTTTGACGGTGGAGACAATCAACTTTATGATGAGGATTGGCACATTGCTAATAGTCAAATAGAATAATAGTGTGTTAGGTCCCACAAAGGTGGTTAAAAAAAAATCTGAGGGCCTTTCCCTTAAATGTACCATTCTTTTTCTAGGGCCATGATCAAGACCCACATAAAATCCAATATCATTTTAAATTTCTTCTACAGTATCCTAGATTTCCACTATTCATATTTCATTCTCCTTATTCTAATATGAGGTCCTCAATTTTGAAATTTTCTCTCTTCTAAGATGGATATCTCTATCTCCAAAAGTTAATGATGAGCTGGGCACAACAGTTCACAGCATCATTTCACTGGCATTTATCAGCCAATCACACTATATAGAATTTAACCCTTAACCACATTAATAGAAAAATAAACTCTTTGCATGCGCTGTTTTCACATTCTTTTATTTTAACCAAAAACATTTGCCCATGCATGTTCACATTGATAGTTGCTGCTATAGGGAAATAGCACAAGGAAAATAAAATGCCATCTTGTCAGCACAAAAGGATTCTTGTAATACTCTACTTATTTTATCCATAGTTTAGGCATCATATCCTGAGAAGGCAAATTAATCTCAAAAGATAAGCCAAAAGAACAACAAAACATTCACAGTCATCATCTATTCAACAATAATACCAAATTCCCAAATATGTAATTGTAACATCCAGTTGATAAAGAGAGATTTCAAAGCAATGAGATGTTACAAAAAAATGTGAATGCAACAGTCCCTGAAATAGTCTTGGAAAATGAATGCTCTCTGTAGAAGCCTGGGACAATTAATTGATTCTATAAGCTGAAATTATTATAAAAGACAAATGCAAAACAAAATGTATACCTTATTGATAAGACCATCATCAATCACGGCGCTACTGATCTTCTTAAACAGCTCATACAGAGCTTCTACTTCACTCACACTAACTGCAAGAAATAAGGAAAGAGACAATCTGAAATTATTAAAATAGCATTTTCATGTATTAGAACATTATTTTACTCAGCTCTAAAAGCTGACTCGCTAAACAATTATGCATGGCCATTTGAAGTTGTTTTTCTAAGATGAAGACAACATAAGTCCGAGAAGAATTGAAAATGGCCAATGAATGTAAAAGCAATCAATCTACAAATTCTGTTACATGCACATAAAAATTAGAAATAAAACAAAGAAGATAAGGCATTAGTTTATTTTTTTGACATCCAACTAAACCAGGACGGTACTTAAACATGACAGATAGCACTTATATCACACTAAAACCATATTAAGTACTAAGAGTTATTTGTATAAAGTAACTTTCCAAATATATAGAACAGCATGCAAACCATGTAAACCAGTAAAACAAGTCTAGCGAAATCCATAAGCATATTTAACTCTTTAGAATTTTATGTTCTTACCATCCTGAATAAAAAATAGTGTCAATGGCAATATAAGCATGTTTATTTCAAAAGTGAGATCTTTTATTGCTTAAAGTATAAGTTATGTGCTACAGAGGAGAAGCCTGAACATAAGAGAAAAGAATACATATGAGAACACGTCTCCAAGGCAATCTGCCTAATCCATGAGTGGATATGCTTGTCAGTGGGGGGGAGATTTTACCTCATCCCCTCCCCCAAATTCCTCTCAAGGAGATTGGTACTCAAAGCAGACTCGCTCTCATACTATATGTGATAAAGTCAAATATTCATTTTCTTTTCAAGAGAAAAAGAACTTTGTCATCACCTGTGATAAAATTACATTCAATTCCTTGAATGTTTCTCATACCATTTCTTTGGAAGTTGCTTTTCAATTTTCAACAAGTCGTTGTCTTTACTCAAATTAAAACAGAACAGTGTTAGTAACATTCAGACAAACAATTTGACCTCATGTATCCAAAGAGGTACTTTGAGGTAAGTATAAACACCCATAGAACCATTAATTCATCATACAATTGACTTTTCTTTCCAGTTCTCAAAACATATTGTTTTCTAGGAAGAAAAAACTATGAAAATTTTGTGCTTATTTTTGAAATAATGTTTGGCTTGCATATGTTAATAAATCTTTTGTTTGCTACAAGGACAACCGGCCACAACTCTCGACTAAAAACCTAATGCAAGAAAGAACTCAACATCACTACCAACTATTCTACAACTAAGAAGAATCACAAGATTAGAGAGCTATAACACACAAGAATCAAACTGGAATATGATACTAGATTAGGTTCTTGTTGTCTGCAAACCATACAAACAGACATTGCATAGAACAAATGCGAAGTGTAACTCTAAGCATGTCAGTGTATGTATGGGATGCAAGAAAATGACCAAAAGGCTAGGATGCACTATATATACACAGGATGGAAAATGAGTAACTGACCCACTTCAACTAAAGTTCCCATGTATCAAAATAGAAAAATCGATATTACACTCCCTAACATCTAATGTAGTGCTAATGCAGTGCTAACATCATAACTGCTTGGGTGCATGGGTATGGGTAAAAGTGCAGGTAGTGATGCCATTGTCGGGACCTGGGTACAGACTACATGGCTGTGTCTCTGCGTGTGTCTAAAGTAAAACCACACAACTTGCCAGCTGTACGAAAAACAGTGGAGCTGGATTATTATTCAGGGTAGAACCATAATATGGCTGGCATTCACTGACAACAGTGGAAATAGCATTCTTTATGCCCTCATTCATTTATAAATTTATATATATAAAAAGACACTGCCGTTATATAAAACAATAACTTTTATATATTCATTTCATATATCAGCTCTGCCTCTAATCAAATCGTACACATTCATTTAAATGCATTGCCATGCACAAAACTCGTGGACATTTTCCTATAATCAAGACACAATGCACCATATATGCACAGGATGAAAAATGAGTAGCTAAACCACTCCAGCTAAAGTTCCCAAGTAAGAAGAAATAAACATTGCACTCTGTAACATCTAACATAATGCTAAGATCATAACTGCCTTGGTGCATTCGTATGGGTAGGCATGCCAGCACTGATATGCCATTGTCAAAATATGGGTAAAGACTACAGAGATATGTCTGTGTGTGTGCATCTAAAATATAATCACATAAATTGCCAGCTGTAGGAAAACGGTGGAGCTGAACTATTTTTTAAATTTTTAGGATAAAGCCAAATGATGGAAAACATTCATTGGCAACAATGGAAATGGCACTCTTTGTGCCTGTATTCAATTACAAAATTATTTATAATACAGACATTGTCACCATACACAACAACTTTTTATATTTTCATTCCATCTATCCATTGTACCTATCAAAAAAATAATATGCATCCATTTACTTATGTTGGCATGCAAAAAAGTCATGGACGTTTTCCTACAATCAAGACGCAACCGAAAATTAAAATATGGGTTCACTTACAAACAGTTCCACTTGCTATTGTCTCAGGATCCCTGAGGCCCTGGACATGTTTGAAGACCTTTACGTCAAAAGACCGAACAAGACAATCTAGTAAGTGGTTGATTCCCTCTAGGCACTGCAACATGATATTTTCAATTCGTCAGCACTCTCCATACCTGCACAATGAAGAAAACTATAATGTTTTACAGCCCAACCAAATATCAAAATCACTAGTTCATACTACAGAACAAATGATTTGAGTGACCAAATATATTGATATTCTGTTGCTAAATTTGGGTCTCTTGCAAAGAATACAAGTGAAATATGCAATATATAAGCATTGAGTGCATCAACCTTCTCATTATCCAAAGCTAAAGACAAAGCTCTCACCATGCAAGTTTAGGATCTCAACACGAGGTCAATCTTATTAAGCAATTTATTAAGTCTTTCAAAAATACATCAGATCTTACCAAATGGAAAGCATATAGTTATCCCATATGTTATGATCTAATTAAGTTTCCAAGAAACATGATATTCTATAATTAATTAATGGTAATTGATTTTGAAATACATGTTTTTAATTTATTGTTCTTCTCAAACTTTCACGAAATGTTATTATCCTTGATCTTCAAAAGTAGTACATTTTCCCTGGTGCAAATTTCCTACAGTTCATTGTATGTTTTGATTGTGGTTGGTCTCACTGGTGCTATTAGTAATTGTTTTTATACAGTGAAAGCCAAATTTGCATTGCCATTACTTTATTACATTTGTTAAGGGGTATTACCAGTGGTTATGTATGCTGGCTGCAATGGTTTACCCATTCAGTACATACCCGTTGCTATACAGACTCTTATTTTTGGACATTCCCTTCCACCGAGATGTACACAATGAAATTGACTCGACGTTTATTCATTAAATTTAAGAACCTTATGTATATATCACTTTGATTTTTGATATTTACATCTTTAAGAGGTATGTCTTGGGTTCTGGATAACAATTGACTTAATGTCATTGAAAGTGATATTGCTAACTTATGGATTTACATTTAAGATTTGGTAATCTTATGCAGCAACCAACACGTTCCAGTGCTCACCTAGGGTTTCAAAACTTTCAAATCTGCAAGCCATACTGAACCTATATTATAACCTATCGTACCAATCTTATATTATAGTATATATAACCTAATATATATTATAAGCTATTAGAGGGTTATATATTTAAATGTAGGTTAAACAGCTCTTAACTACGATGCAAGAAACGAGAAACAGAAAAACGTGATGGCAACAGAAATGTGACGAGAAACAGGATTTGGAAAAGTTGCACATAAGAAACTGTTTTCTTATATATAAATATTTTTTATTATATTTTTTTTAATTTCAAAATATTTTATTTTTAACTTTATAAAAAATTATTGTTAATGTCACAGTTTTAAAAAAAAATTAATAGTATAATTTTAAACATTATACTGCCCAAAGCACCTTTTTTTTCTTTTTCATTTTTTAACTTGACCTACATCACTTTACCACACTCACACAAAGCAGTGGAGGGTGTGTTAGGGTTTCACAATATCGCAAATTGCAGTCGTGGCAAGGAAAAGAAATGCACAATATCAGTCACAAAACAAACAGCAGCTGCTCTAAAAACATGAACCATGAGAAGTCAGTGGTTAGAGAAATGGCAGTTAAAGTGAGGAAGACATCACACAGCAAAGCGCAGCTCGTTACCAAGATCTATGCAATGCTGCCATGAAAATACCCCAAATTTGAACAACTTCAACAAACTGCAGACAAAGTTTTCACGAGCTTTAAAACTATGGAAGCAGCTAAAAAGAAACAGCCCCGAAATGCCATTTCCATCGCATCAGCATTTTGGGCCGTTAAAACGTGACGGCTAACACTACAAGGTTTCTTACATAATACCCATTGAATATTATAAATATCCAACTACCATAGGTGTAGATGGTATGCTTTCTCTTCGTATATCATATTGAATTCTTTATGGATTACATATGATAAACCTTTCAGTCTATTACATCAATAGTAGGAACCAACATGTCTTTGTCTTTTGTAAGCAATATACAGTACCTAAATTATCAAACGTTCAACATGGCAATTGCCCTTGCGGGCATGCTAAGCCACCAATCTATACTGGGGAAGTATTTTAAGCTACCCGTGTCATAATCCTTGCAATCTCTTGATTGTTGTCCAAGTGTTCACGATTGTCTCCAATAAAATTCCAGTTCTGATATATAATTCTACATGCATTCTTGGTTCTATTGAGTCATCAATGAATACTACGAGGTTATTTCAATATGTTTTTCCTAAGGGATCAATCTAAAGTTTTACTATGATTATATGAAGAAAATTTATTCCCAACATACTCCTCCCAAACATTCTTAGAAAATTCATTCCCAGCATACTCCTCCCAATCATTCTTTTAACAAAGGATTTAATATTTATCATGAGAAATTTCCAAGAAGAGAAGAAGCCGATGGGTAGCTCTCGAGCCAAACAAGTTTATTTATGTTCACCATGATTGGAAAAACGAGGGACTACAAAAACATACTCCCCCACATAGTATACTAGAGACTATATGAACTACATTTGTAAGAAAGAGAGAATAAAGGAATTATACTAATGTCCACAAATGACCTAAGAAGGCCAAGAAGACTCGAAAATACATCAACTTACAATAAAACAAAACTAGAGTAAAAATAACCCTAGGATCTGAAAAAGCAACTAAACATTAAACACTAAAATAAATCTAAACAAAATTAGATGTGCTGATAAAGTTCAAACACCCTCTGAAAGAAAGAAAAATAGAGATGAAGGAAATTATATTGATGTCCACAAATGACCAAAGTAGGCCAATGGACTCAAATGTACATCCATTTACAATAGAAAAATACCAGGGTTAAAAAAAACCTGAAATTTGAAAAAGTAACTAAACATCAAACACTAAAATCATGAAAACAAAACTCGATGGGTTTGGGTAACCCAAATCTCGATTCAATTATAAGTACAAGTACAAAATTGTTGTGTGAGGGGAGTGCCCTTCAAGGAAACAAGGAACTAAAGAAGACAAAAGCTGGAGACCAGAGCTGAAAATCAGCACCATGACATGTCTGTCACAAGGCTCAGAACCTTAGAAAAACAGACAACGCCACCATCCACTCATTCGCACCAGGCCCATGAGTGCCACGGAGGACAGCTTACAAACTAACCAGAAGACAGATCTATCTAATTAATGAGCAAGTTATGGTTGAACATGAAATGGAAAAGTAAACAAGTGTGGAAGCACCATTACACAATCAATGGAAACAATAGATAAAGCAAAACAAAATAGCACTTATATTCTTCTTCAACTGGGTAACATGCAGATGATTACAATATTGAACTGAAATTCAATACCGTGTATCCTGTGAGCCTGATTCAAAGATAAGTTGTATGGGCCTCAAAATTTGATTATAGCATTGAAGTCTTATCAACATTCAACCCAATGAGAATCTAGTGGATTATAATTACAATTATAGATCTCCAGATTAGTTATAAAACAGTTTGGTTGCCTGAACAGTTCAAGTTCCAACAAGTTTCATTAACCTAACTGATTCTTGACATGGAAGGTAATGTGCATAGTTACTAGATTCGGCCGCATCTGGCCGAAATCCGGAATGTTCCGCATTTTTGCGGGCTTCCGGATTAATAAATTTGGTTCGCCGTATTTTTCAACATTAAAACTGTACTGACAGGGAGAAACAATGGAAGTCAACAAAAAAATTTAGAAAATTTAAATCTAGTCCGAACCCAACAGTATATAAATAAAATAAACATTTAAGTATAAGTAAATGTAAACTTATACTTTAAGTTATATTTTATTTATATACTTTCAGGATGTTTGAGAGGGGTTTTGGACCGCTAGGAGCTATAATGCAAATTCTAGGTTTTGGAGGATCCTATCATATTTCAGAGTTAGTCAAATTCCAGGGTTTCAGGGTTTCAAACTTAGCCATATTTCAGGGTTTCAAGATTTCAAAGAGACATCATAGGAGGTATGAAGGCTGCATGAAGGGATGTATGCGTGATAGAATAGTATGAGAATATCTCTCGCAAAGTGCCACAAGCCGATCCCACCCCATTCCCAGTGCACCCCTTAAGGCATGCACTCTGTGAGATTCAATGCACCGATGAGCCCTTGTGAGAGAAAGTGTCAATAAATGATAAAGTTGAAAAATAATGGGAGTGGCATTCATGATTTTGTGGGCAATCGAGATGATTTATTCTAGATTTGAATGTACATTTTGTCTTTGAAGTAATGAATGAATGAATATTATATAATTTTAAGTGTTTTATCTTTTATAGACAAATATTTTCATACTATGTAGTTTCAAGTGTTTTACTAAAAAATTCAGTAATATAATATATATATATATATATATATATATATATATACAGACGTACCCAAGACGTATCCAAATCAAGGTTTTTGAAAAATGGCGTAGCCGCGTACCGAGGACGTCCCCGTATCCGTATCCATACCCGTACCCAAATAACATAGCATTAAAATATTAAAAAAGTCAGAAGCCGTAGAAAATAGTCAATAACCCTAAAAATACTTCTGTGAACCCTAAATTTTTTTATTTATAACACTCTTCGTGAAACAAAATGAAACACAGCGCCGCCGAGTCACTGTGAGTGAGAGATTGAGTCGTGAGGAGTTCGCAGTCACATAGAGGGTTGAGAGCAAGAGACGCATTTGAAGGTGGAGAGCAGGGGACGCGTTCGAAAGTAGAGTGGCTCCCATTTTGCTTGCCCGCGAGTGGTCTCAACACTGGGGGAGAGTGGCCGAGTGGTTTAAAGCGGCACAAGAAGACATTGTTAGCATGGATCCCCATTTATGGTGTGAGACGTATGGTTCTTCTACTCCAGAGTTACAAAAGCTTGCCGTGCGTGTCCACAGTCAATGTGCAAGTGCTTCTGCATGCGAAAGAAATTGGAGCACGCATGATTTGATCCATGCAAATAAGAGAAACCGATTAGGAGCCAAAAAGCTGTCAGATCTTGTGTTTGTTCATAGCAATTTAAGATTGCTTGAGCACAATCTTGCAAAAGAAGATGACAATCTTCATCTTGCAGAACCATCCTTTGAAGAAGTTGAGGAAAATATTGATAGTGTTGATGAGCTGGATGGAGGATTCGCTGATGGTGCTAATGCTAGTGCTAGTTTTGATTTTGAAGCTGGGTTTGATGTTGCAAATGTTTGAAACTTAAGTTCTATATCAATTTTGAGCTTAGGCTCTAAACTATGAATATTTTGCTATCTTTTAATGTAATTCAAGTTTGAAATTCTTATGCATTTCTCAATTTTGAACCGGATTTTACCAAAAAATTTTCCGGATTTTTTCAAAAATTTCGCATTCCGCATTTTTTCTGCCTCCCGAACGCATTTTTTCAAAAAGTTCTATATATATTATTTTATTTTCTGAACCGGACTTTTTTCCAGATTTTTTCAAAAATTTCGCATTCCACATTTTTTCTGCCTCCCGAACACATTCAGATTTCCGAACCTGGTAACTATGTTAATGTGTCATGTGGCCTCTAGGTGTCAAATATACCTACCAATCAATAATCTGAGGCTAGGATTGTCTGGTGTTCCGATTCTGTCTTGTAGCACCCGTGGGACTCAACCTACTGATGTAAGCTCCGAAACCAAGTTCGAAATGGACTGCTAAGTCATGATATCATCTACAACTGATGGATAGTGTCAACTCGACTGCGAGGAAATGATGATCCAATGTGAATTGCATGTAGAGTTTGCAATGGACTGCAAATTCACCCAAGTCAAGCTCAAATCTTTTGCCCTTAGTTGAAAAGCAATGGTCCCCATCATGAGAGTTGCAAGTTGCATAAATTGAGCTTGGAGCTGCTAAAGCGTGTGTACCACTTAGCCATATTTGTATAATGACCTGCCTTGAAAACCTGAAACTGTTAATGTGTCCCTTGGTAGTGTGACTACTAGATGTAACAACCAGTTCACCCTTTTCTATTGAACTCAAGTGTGCAGGTCCAACTCTGTTGGATGCTGGACTGTGAGTGGCTTGAGTAGAGGTGGTGTGTAATGCGTCAGAAACTCAACATCAAACAATAGGTGCCCAAATATGGATGAAGGTCGAAGCTAAATGCCTTCTCACCTGTTGTTCGTAGTATGGTGTATGGACCATATCACAATGGTTTGATCTTACAGCAAGGACCATCGAATTTCTCTTTCAGAAGATGCAACCAGTCTTTTATCACCAATCGGAAAAGTGTGAGGCATGTGATGTGCATCGTGACTCTTTAAATTTATATTGTTGGCGAGTCAGAATTTGTTGAACGTGTTGGTGCACTTGTTGAATGTGTTGCAAGAATTTCTTTGCCTTGTCTACTTCCTTGGCTTGCACAATTGACTGAGGAGCCATGTACACACAATAAGCTATGTCAAGGGGTACCACTGGCTGGAGACCATAACATATTTGGAATGTACTCTTCCCCATAAAAATATGAAGAGCTCTTTTGTATGCATATTGAATGTACATTAAATTATCATCCCAAGTTGAAGGATGGGCACTGTTGTCCATCAAATCAAGGATGGAATGCAATCGATCAATCCAAGTGAGTATCTAGCATTTCCCACAAAGCTTGCCAAAAATGACTAACAAACCTAAGGTGGTGATTGGAGAAAATGGAGAGAGGAACCATAAAGTGTACCCAAACATGTAGAAAGAAGAGTTTGGTTGTTTCAAGTGCCTCAATGGACTTCTTGCATGCAACCATGAATGCCATCTTATTATTCATTGTAACAGAATCCTATCAATGTTTGGCCACAAGGAGACCTGATGATAAATCCATGTTGATAGACTCCCAAGGTCTGGGCAAGTTTGTGATTGGTTGCCTTTGCGATGCTACAAGGAACAATAGGCTTGATGTGGACCTCTATGTCTTTGTGCATGTATGGCCAGTAGAAGTATTGTTGGAGCGTTGTCAATGTCTTTGTGCATGTATGGCCAGTAGAAGTATTGTTGGAGTGTTGCCAATGTCTTTGTGACTCCAAAGTGTCCAACTGATTTGGAGTAGAGTGCCTCCTAGATAAGCCTTTTGGGAGGTGTGTTGCAAGGAACACATAGATGTCCAAGTATGTTGTGAAGCTTGTCCTGCAGATAAATTTCTTCAACCTGTTGTCTTTGAAGAAGGGTGTTGTAGGTGTTTTCCAAATTTGTGTCTATAGTGTACAACAAACCCAATCCATAATGTTGTGGCCTCAAGTATCGAGCACTGTCAAAAGTATAGTGACTAGAATCCTGATCAAGCACTCAGCTGCTTTGCTGCCAATGCTCTTCTTGTGCTTGATCACCACAATGAATTACTGCAAGTACGTCATCCACTTCATATATTTCACATTCTATAACTTACTATGCATATGCAAAAACTGAAGAGGCTTATGATCAAAATGAATGATGGTTTCCTTACTTAGGAGACAGTCTCGCCATTGATTCACAAATTGAGTGTTGGCATAGATCTCTTTATTGTTGGTAACATACCTCTGTGTTGTTGAATATTTTAGAGTGGTAAGCAACAGGATGTCCATGATGAATAAGAACTAAAGTGAGTGCATAATTAGCTGCATCGTTCTCAATTTCAAATGGTTGGTTGATGTCAAGCATTGCGAAAATGATTGCAAAAAAGAAATCAGCTCTGATTTCTTTGAATGTGCAGTGTTGTGCAGTTGTCCACGAGAATGCCGACTTGGCTCGCATAAATCAATTCATCTGCCATGAGAAATGAGAGAATACTAATATGAAACAATAATACAAATTTGCGAGTAGGAGAAAACTTCACAATTCTATGAGATTGCAAGAATCAGGGCAATCCTGAATAATTTTAATACTTTTTCAATCTATATGAATGCTTTAACAATCATATGTAGCTCAAGTACTAGACCTGAGTAACACCAAATGTATACTTTCCAAAGTTGGCTTGCAACTTGTAAGTGTGAAATGTGCCAAGAACCTTCTAAACATGTACAATGTGTTCTTCCCAAGTCTTTGAGAAGATGAGGGTGTCATCCAAGTAGACAATGACGAATGTGTAGGTGAAGGGTTGCAATATGTCATTCATAAGATGCATCAAGGTTGATGGGGCATTGGTCAAGCCAAAAGGCATTAATGAGTCGTACAAACCTTCCTTTTCTTTGATTGTAGTATTCTGGATATCTTCTAAGTTGATTGGAACATGGTAATAGTCTGATTTCAGAATGGCCTTTGTGAAGTATTGGGCATCTCAAAGTTGGTCCAGAAGATCATCAATGCAAGGTAGAGGATACATGTTTTTCACCCTGATCTTGTTGAGGGCAAAATAGTCAATGGAAAAAAACTATGAACCATTCTTCATGGTGTAAGGACGATTGGACTGCCACAAGGAGAAGATCTTGGCCACATCTTCCTATAGTCAAATGATTTCTTGTATAGATCTCATCATTATCACAAACTGATTTGCAATAGAGAGAACTATTTGGAGGTGTTGATGCCAGCAAGAGATTGATTTGATGCTTGAAGGAGAAATATGATGGAATGCTTCTAGATTTCTTCAAAGACATCTCTGTATTGTTGTAGAAGGTTTTCAAGCCAATGCTTTTGCTTTGCAAACCCAACTAGTTGAGATGCAAGTGAGTGCTTCTTTGCAGTGCTTTGCACAACCCGAGGTGGACCATGAGTACCCAAAACTTTTGGGCATGGGAAACAAGCTTTGTGCATTGCTTCACAAACACCAATGTGATGTCAGTCTTCAGAGGTGACATTGAAATGTGATAAAGACAATTGTTGACCTGGATGGACAAGTTGTGTTGTAACTCTGTAGGTAGCATCTCAGTCATACATGTACGGCTTACCAAGAAGTACATCACAGATTTCGTGTAGTGCAACATCGCAAGTAACAGAAACACGCATGGGCAAAATACTATACTCAAACTAGCAATGCCATGTCACGCTAAGTTCTCGTCCTTGCTGGAACCACCAAAGGGAAAGGGTTTTGGGTGAGCTTCCATATCAAGGCCTAGATGCTTTATAGTATCATTCATTATGATATTCTTTTGGCTTCCAAACTCGATTATGACATGGAGAAGTTATCCCTTGACCCAACACTTGGTGTGGAAAAGACACTCGTTCTTTACCATCAATGAGCATTAGCTTGGAATTTGATTTTCAAGCAAATTGGAACAACAGGGTCAATGTTTTGTTTGTTCTCAATTGCAAGTTGTGTGGCCTAAGCAACCAAAGGTGCAGCATTAACGATCATCATGGGAGTCAACCTTGTGATGCCTACATTCCTTCCCCTTCACTTTGTAGTATTTAAGGGCAAGAGCTTGATCCTTTCAACATCTGTTAATTAATTAATGGTCTAGCATGGCTCTCCAATTGTTGCAGCCAATCATCTAGTGCATCAGCATCGATTTTGCAAGAAGATCGGGATGTCAATATTTTGGTGTTGGAATGAGAAACTGGTGGGGGATAAAGGTGTCGAGGGACCTATTTGGAGGATTAGGCCTAGGAAGCGAAAAAATGCGCTTTTCATTGCTCCTCCATAGCTTCTTGGAAGAGATTTTGGACATCTACTAAGCCACTTCTTCAAACACTCAAATATATTAGCTTTAGATTGTCACTCTTCCATGTATAAAGATGGAGCTGGGTTGAATGCATTTTTTTTTATACTAGGAAGGGTAGACATGCAACAACAAGAACCAATGGAGTGTGGGGAAGAATGGACTAGTAGGGTTGACCCTCAGCTAGGAGAAAGCATTTTGATACAAATGATCCATAAAGGGCACAAGAGTTGCAATAAGAAAACTTAAAAACTAATTAATAGACGGATTTAATTGACCAACAAGTTATAGCTGAACAATGAAATGCAAATGTAAACAAATGCAGAGGAACCATTACAAACTCAGCAGAAACAAGAGATATAGCCAACAATAGCTCTTTTCTTGAACAGCATAAAATATAAATGATTACAATGATAGACTAAGATGCAATATTGTGGATTCCATGAGCCTAGTTCAAAGATGAGTTGTGGGGCGTGAGGATGTGATTATTGGAATTAAATCTAATCAATATCCAACCCAATAAGAATTGAGCAGATTACAATTATAGATCTCCACATCAATTACAAAAGGTTTGGTTGCCTGAACCATTCAAGTTCCAACTGGTTCAATTCCCCTAACCAATTCTTGATCTAGTAGGTGATGTATAATGTGACCTCTAGTTGTAAAAGATACCCCTCAATTGATTTATCTGAAGCGTAAGTCCCTCTAGTGTCTCGATCCTGTCTTGTAGTACATGTGGGGCCCAAAATGTTGATGTGGACTCCACAACCAACTTCACAGTGAAATACAAGTCATGTTATATGTAGTTGACAAATAGAGTCGGCTCAACTATAAGCAATGATTGTGCATTGTGAATCGCATGTGAAATTAATAATGGATTGCAAATATGCCCAACTTGTGCTCAAGGAATCCACCACCATGATAGGGCCAATATAGGATCTAATAATTTACACAAAGGGCAGTCCGAGGCTTATAGAGAAATGCCTTACAATCCTAAAAGAAAGCAAGATACTCACCCTAGGACCTCTCCTAACTCAACGAACCTCCAAAGGTAGAAAGAAAACAAGTAACCTATGTTTGTCCTCATAGCCTAGGTTGTTGTCAAAGACAATTAGATGCCCCTCAAAGTCGAATAGAAGCAAATCCACAACAAATGGTATAAGAGAGAGAGGACTCACATACTCTAGTCCAAGTGTGTAGAGATGGACGTTTCATTGACCTATTTCAATTTGTGTAGATCAACAACATCCAAAGGGCACTTTAATGCAAAATAGGCTAAAAATTGGTCACATGCCTAGAATCTCTAGGGATCACCTACAAAGCTTTGCGTCTAAAAGTGGACTCATGAGGATAAACACTCTTAATCTGTGTACAAACAGTGACAACTCCCCTGAAACTCAAAGTAATAAGGCCACTAAAAATAAAGAGCTCCTCATTCTCCAACTAAAGTGGATCCTATCACCAAGAAGAATATGACAATCAATCTCAACTCGTAACTTATGGAAACAACCCTCATTTGACCAAGGGTAAAACTCAAACCATGTGACCATTAAAGATTGAGATAAGTCGGTCGGATGATGGTGCCATCAACAATCTACATGAAATGCTCGCCATCGAAAGCCATCTTGCAACTGACAAGTTGCAGAAGAGAGGTCAAAAATAACTTGATTGTATTAATGGTATATATATATATATGCTCTAACAACTTTATTGATCACATCCTTCGAGAGAAGAATCAAGGAGAGGCTTCCAACAAGTATCTGATTTGAGGAATTTGATCAATGTCAATATACTAAAGAAGTAAACTGGTCTCAAAATGCCAACAACATTGATGTCCAATGGGACCCAAGAACCAAGTGCCAAATATGGGTATCTCTGATACCTAAGGTTGACTCATCCAAGGACCTAAATCTATGTAGATACAAAATAACCCTGAAGATACTCTTGAGATGAAAGGATTGGGAAGTAAACTCAGTTTGGGAAGATACACTAAGAAGTTACATTACAATGAAGAATATGCCGAAACATAATAGTCCAACCTCTCTCTGAATGGGCCCAATCAACAAACCCTAAATTTGGGTCCTAAACCTAATCCCATAAAAATCAATGGTTTTAAGGACTAAGTTGAACAGGTACATCTTCAAAGGGATATCATAGAAATGTATTTGAAATGTCAGTACTCCAACAAAAAAAGTGAGGCATGTTCCTGGAAAATACACAACCAAGAGGCATGACTCAAATTAAGATGTGGGCCAGAAAACTAAACCCCCCAAGTATACATTATCATGATCTCCATAAGCTCCTTTATGGGAAAATTGAAGCTTAGAAAGTGTATCTTGGACCTATTGAAGACACTAAGATTATCTTTATTAAGATTGACCACCAACTAGAGAAGCTTGCACAAGCAAGAGCATCTAACCATCTTCATGAACCCTCAAGAGAATGAGAGACAACCATATCATTAGCAAAATGTGGTATCGCAACCAAAACATAATGCAATGTCGAACCATTGTCACCATGTGTATGATGTCGAAGAAATTCTTGTAGCTCATCTATGTAAATACCAAAGTGATTTAGTGAGAGAAGACACTCTTGTTTTATTTCAATTATATACATAAATCAACTAAGTGCCCCATACATAGATAGGGCCCTCCCACCGACAAAAGAATGCTCAGGAGGCCGAGAGGAAGGAAGGATGGGTCTCGTGCCAATGAAACTCCATATAGCCTATGTTGGGGAGGCCAAGGGCTACTAGAAATAGGCCCTCATGCCTACACCTATCTATTGGGTGGGATAGGATATATAGAGTCGGCACCTCTCCATGCATCGAGGGGATATTGGAGGGTAATGAGCTAGGAAAAAACAAACCCCCATGATAATGAATGATAATTCAATGAGGAAAGGAGATAAGCATTGACTCCCAAAGTTCACAAGGCTTGGTTATGTCAATAGAGAGAGAATATAGTCGAACATAAATTGAGAAAGATGAGAGGTATGACCATTGGCATACTAAGTAGCAAAATGGATTGTGGTGGGGTGAATATTCCTAAGGGAGGGAAGAATACCAAGAGGCAATATAGAGAGTGAAGTCAAAACAACGTAATCAACAAGGAGGTGTTGATCGAAGATAAAAATCCCAAATATGGGGAATGGGGAATGAAAGACCTTGCATGTATATTAAAATCCTAAAGGTAAGGGATCAAAGACCTTAAAAGAACATAATCCACCACACTCACACTCCCACTGTAGGGATCTAAATAAACCTACTAGAATCAAAGAAATCATGTAGCCCATCAAGAATACAGAAACCATGTGACTCACCCAACTAAAGAACATACCTCCTATAGACATGAGAGGATTATCCCTGTCAACAAATGTTCTTTGCACCTCAAAAACATCAAAATCTAAACCGCGAAGAAAGAGTTCATCCTCCAGAAGATCATGTATAGGCATGTGCCAGGGCCCAATGCAAGCATTAAAATCTCCCAAAATAATTACATCACCAAATGGAGAATAATGTGAGATCTCTACATATATGTCAAAATACAAGTTACCATTGGTGTGCACAACAAAGGACAGTGAAGTGAGGGGAAATAACAAACTTCAACAAAGATATCTTGAAGAGGAGGCCGGCTCCTTTCAACTCAAATCCACATGTATCTAGGATGCACATCAAAAATTAACAATGACACCTTTGGACTAAAGGCAATTGCAAAGAAGGCATGCCACCCCACCTTTTGGACCATCTTGGGAGGGATTTTCAGGTAAACAAAGGACGAATTCAGCAGAAGTCTGATACCACAAAACTGGGTCCAGCAAAATCCCTTGATATTTGTTTTAGTTTAAATTTATAAGAGGGAGGAGAATACGAAGGCTTTCTTTATACTCCTGTTGTGGTATTCCAGAAGAGTTTGTAATTGCTCAAGATAGACAAGAAAAAATCAATGCCCAACAATTGCTTGGAAAAGAGAAACCACAAAACTTACAAAAGTATCTGAATTGCAGAACAAACATCTCTGAAACGGAATAAAAGATTATCAAAACATGAAAAGAAGATTTCTGGTGCCTGTATATAAATATAGCCTGAAGCTGTTTGATGTTGCTGAAACTTTATCGGTTCTACCTCATGATGTGTTCGCCATTACGTAGGAATCAGATGCACGAACATAAACAATAAAATAAAAAGACAATTTGTAATCATATTGAGTAGGGAGAAGTGAACACCACATCTCTTTTGTGACAAATTGGATGCCCATAGATAGCAGTCACGAATCTAGAAGAAGGAAAAAGGACAAAAAATACATAAAAGGAAATGCATGTTTCCTTGTTTTGAGAGTTTGCACAACATTAGGGTAGACTGTTGCATGTTTTACCTATTAAGTCTATATTTGATGGTCTCAGACTCCTTTTATTTCCATGTCAAGATTATAGTTTCTTTTGTGATGATCAAATCATGTAAACCCAAATCATTTAAATTGTTTCTCTAACGAAAACATATCATAGATTGATAGTATTTTATACAACATAAAATCTTATTTTCTATGCCTGGCTTTAGTTTTTGATTACTAGACTACCCACCAATATTCAGACAGAGGTTTGTTATTGTGCACACAATACGTTGCTAGGAAATCAGATCACAAACTCATATCCGCCAATAAAGGCCTCGAGTATGGGTTGTTTTAGGTCTTGTTTTGCTTTAGAGCAATGTCGAAAATGTCAAAGACGAAAACCCACCTCTTCAATAATTTATTTATTTCCACGCAGCCTTGCCAATAACTATCTAATGAGTTTGATGCACGATGTTTTAGGCAAATGTGGAAAACAGAGTGGTGTTTTCAAAGTAGTTGGATTCGGATTACACTACTCTTTAAGCTCCTCAATCCTTATCATATTAAGCAACTGATGCAGGCAAAATTATTTATAGATCTTGAATATTTATCTCACAAACCACAAGTACCTCTAGGAGTTCCAAAGATAGCAAAGCCCATAGCATCAAAAACATTGACAATCTCATTCATGCATGAGATCCACTGATATTTTTGCATAATTTTGTTTATTTTCCACCTCTGAATTGTGCTGTGCTCATGCAAGTAATTAAAACTTTCCATGTGTAAATGCAAATATTTCATTAAATTGTCATCATGATACTTTTTCTGAATTCTATAAGCCTTCCTTCAAATTTCAGTGAATAAGCTTATGCAAATTTGGCTGCCTGAAAAATCTGAGGCTGCAAGCAGAGGAAACTTTCCCATCGAGTTCTGAAAAATGCAGCTCAAATTGAACTTCAGAATGATCAAATTGAAGGCCAAATAATTTATCGATGTTGATATGACAAAGGGAGTTGAAGATTTTACTGACACCTAATACACAGTTGATGGGAACAAAGGGAGTTCTTTTTGGCAAGTAGGTTTTATTTCTTACATTTAAAAGTATTTTGCTCGTTTTCATTTTTAAACTATGCTTGGCAAATATATCTATCTTCTCTCCCTCCTTTTAGGCAGTTCTAGGCATAATCATCACAGCTTTTAACTTTTAAGCTGTTCCAGATGTGTTATAATTAGTACAAGGCTTGTCATATATTGATTGCTATGATAATGTTACCTAATCAGGGAAAACTTTACAGGATTTGTTTTGGCAATTGGTTATTTTCACCATTCTTTTTAGAAACGAATTTCACTAATTGGAAAACTATTCAAAAATATTAGCCAGTTCTTTATATGTGCCTCATCAAAATTTAATTTGCCAAAAACATTAGTATAGACAGTAAAGTCTAGTCTATGTTTTCCTGAAATTAGCAAATAATGGTTAGCTAGCTACCCTAAACTTACTAAAAATTCCCAGCCCTTGAATTTTTCCCTGTGCCTAATTTTATGTGTGCTACTGTTCATGTCATTTTCTTCCGGTAACACAATGCATAAAACGCACGTGAATTGTTAGGTTTCTTTAAAAAACCAATAAAATCATGTCACTGGCTACACCATGCACATTGCCAATTGATCTCACATTCCAATTATTTTCATTCCTGTCTAGTACCAATATCATCTTTGAGAAGAACCATATTATGACAAAGTTAAAAAAAGACTCAGAACTCAAATATATCAAGAATTCAAGTCATACAATTTCAAAAGTTTGAATTGTATGCTCTTATTTTCTACATAGTGAGCTTATTTTCTTCAACATCCCAATATTTAGGTGCAATAAAAAAAAGTTGCAAATTTAGTGCCTGCAGTGAGCATGCCAAATTGAAATTTCTAAGGCAGATGACAGCAATGGCTTGTTATTCCCACTAAATTTGATTATAACGAACACATCATGTATCACGACCATTTGCAGGTTGGCAAAACAATATCCAGTGCGCAAGTTGACTTGAGCAAATTTTATGGAAACACTTATTTTTAGTAATTTAGCAATCTTGGCTAATCTTTGTCAGTGTTGAATTTTTGAGTTGCAAGTTCAGCGACAATTTTTAAAAAAAATTCTAATAATGTGTCACAACCATTTGCAGGTTGGCCCTGCAATTTCCAATGCAGAAGTTAACTAGGGAAAATTTTAAGGAAACACTTAGTTTTAGAAATTTAGCAATCCTGGCTAATTTTTTTCAGTATTTAATTCTCGAGCCATAAGTTCCGCGACAATCTAAAAATGCTTTTCCAATATCCTTAACTTTTTATATGCTTTATACGTTATTTGGCAAAATCTGCAACAACAAAAAAACTATTTTATAGAAATTAGCGTAAATCTTCATTTTCAAATGACAAATCCGTTTGGGAAAAAATTAGAAAAAGGCCAATTGTCTAATACGAGCGACTAATTTTTTTTCCTAACGTTAACCATAGGTGAGCAGCGAGACAGATAAATACAAAACCAAGCTTCACAGCAATATCTAAACATGAACCAGGAAACATCCATACAATTGCACGCATAGTGTTAACAAAAAGAAGCCACTAGAAATCTGATTAATATCTTTAATGAAATTTTCTCAACGCAACGCCAAAAATCACTGACACGGTCTACTGTGCCCAGACTATTAATCAAAGACACAAAATACGAAGGCTAAAAGGAACAAAAAGAAAAAGCGAAAAAAAAAAAACTTTAAATTTGACTACAGACACAAAAGGTTTAATGTCGCACATGGCAAACATAATGCATAATAGTTTCCCCTATCCGATGGAACCCCGCAACTAGTCTGTTTCAATTAAACAGTAAACCTTATACCACTCATGACATACTTTGTAAAATAAAGCCATGATTTCAAAGCAATTTACATACATACCGATAAAAGAAAAACCTGAGCATCTTCGAGAACGCTGTCTCTACCACGACATAGAGCCTCCGCCGGCCCGTGCCTGCAAACAATTTTTATCACCGTTGAAAACACAGGGCCAATTCTACCCCATTGAAACAACAAGTGAGTTCACCGTACAGGATAATAAGGGTTTCTTCATGCGCAAAATTTCAGAAGATCGGATCATTTTAGGGTTAAATTGATAGGTTGCGGGAATCGATTCAGGGTCGATACTAACCTTGATAGGTAGTCCCCAAACTGTCTAGAGCATTTCCATCCAAAGCTGCTTCGATCAAACTCCGGAGAAGGGAAGGGAATATTATTGTCTGTTTTTTTAAGTATTAATATTATTATTCCCTCGTTAGTTTTGTCCACCGGTGACCGCTTCCTACCAGTCGTCGAGCCTAATCTTGTAATATTTGATAAATGTTTAGATATTTTTTGGTTTTAAATGAGGGCAAATTGTTGAGGCAATATTGACCATTAGTTGCATGGCATTCAAAAATCACTTTAATGAGCTAAGTGGCTTTGGAAGGTAACGGTAGAGAAAGGTGGGGTCCTTTCCTCCGTTTGTACGGAATGTATGTGAGCTGTTGGTGGAGCAAGTGGAAGGATAGGCGGCACATTCCATTTAGGACTCGGTTAGACATAAAACAAAGTTTGTTACGACATTTTCCTTTGTAGGAGGGGGAGAGTTTCCTCTAAAGTAACTTGTTTTATGTTTTGTTTTGGTTATGGTAAGTTAAGGGTGAGAATTTTTAATGAGCAATTTGTTTAAGTGAGTTAGAGTGGTTGTTATAGTGATGGGGGATTACTTTTAATATATAGTATAGACATTTATAAATAGGTGGTGTATTAAGGAAGAGTTTGTATTCAAGTAATTTGTTTAGTTGTGTTTAATGAGAAGTTAGAACGGTTGCTTTTGTTAGATTTGTTGTTCATATGATGATGATGATGTTTTTTAATATATAATGTAGACACTCAAAAATAGTCTCTTGTATTTATTTTATATTATATTACGTATTTGTCTATATATGGGTGAATAGTCCAAATTTGGCATTATTGAAATGTTATGGTGGTATATAAGGCTTGAAACCATCTTCATGTAGCTATGGATAACCCCCACACTTGTCTTATGTTTATCTTGATCTGTGACCTAGACCAATCATGTGGTCTTTGTTGGTAGGAAGGTGCAAAGCATAATTCACACACATTTTTTGAAACTTGAACATGTGACAAGTGTACACCATGGATATTTTGTATAAAATATAGTTTTATGTAAGTTGATGAAACACGTGGAAATTTGAATAGGTACCTTGGATACTTTAGTAGAGAAAATGAAAGGTCAAGAAGATGAAGAGTCGGAGTCTCTTCGTGTAAGGCCTCGTTTTGCATAATGCTTATCTTTGACAAATATGACTATGAAATTATGACTTGTATGTTTTGATTATTGAATTATGTTGTTAGACCACATCTAGCTCAAGCGTGCAAGGATTTATGAAGGCTTTTCATGTGTTGGGAACCATGAGAAAGACTTATTATCAATCATGTTTTGGATTACTTATTTATGAAAGTGTGATGCTTATGTTTTCTTTATATATATATGTTACTTTATGAACTGTGATTATGTATAGCATGAGGAGAGTTTCCTCTCAAGTAATTTGTTTTATGTTTTATGTTTTGTTTTGGTTAGTGGTAAGTTAAGGGTGAGAGTTTCTAATGAGCAACTTGTTTAGCTATGTCGCAAGAAGAGTTAGAGTGGTTGTTATAGTTTAAATTTTTGGTTTTTATAATGATGATGATTACTTTTAACATATAATGTAGACATTTACAAATAGGTGGCATATTTGGGGAGAGTTTACACTCAAGCAACTTGTTTAGCTATGTCTAACAGGAAGTTAGAGTGGTTGCTCTAGTTAAAATTTGTTGTCTATATGATGATGATGATTACTTTAATATATAATATAGACATTCAAAAATGGTCCCTTGTATTTATTTTATATTATTTTACACATCTTACGCATATTTGTCTATGTATGGGTGAATTATCCAAATTTGGCATTATTGAAATGTTATGGTGGTATATAAGGCTTGAAACCATCTTCATGTACCTATATATAATCCACACTTGTTTTATGTTTATCTTGATCTGTGACCTAGACCAATCATACAGTCTTTGTTAGTAAGAAGGTCTAAAGCATAATTTGCACACATTTTTTGAAGCTTGAACATGTGACAAGTGTACACCGTGGATATTTTGTATAAAATACAATTTTATGTAAGTTGATGAAACACATAAAATTTTGAATAGGTACCTTGGATACTTTAGTAGAGAAAATGAAAGGTCAAGATGATGAAGAGTCGTAGTCTCTTCATAGTCTATATATTCCCTACATTTGTAAAAGGAAATGTTAAAATTTTAGGGAATAGTTTGAACTATGTATTTTTTTGTAGAACTTCTCCTGAAATATGTATAAATATATATTGTGTTGAGTATGTCTTTCTTTGCGAATGAATGTATTCTTGTATTTTGTTTAAGTTTGATTTTTAAAAAATAATAAGTGCATATACTTATGTAACAAATAAGAAGAAAGTTTTGTGTATGACATTACACTAAGTTTAACTTTAATTATTTATGTAATTCCTGTATTAATTTGGCATTTCATCATAACATTCAAAGACTACAACATATAGCATGTCCTTATGAGAGATTATAGGGACCACTACTAGCAATGGTTACGTTGTTGGGATCCAAATATGTTAAAATGGTAACTTGGTCAAAGGGACCTTGAAAATTGGCTAGAGTCAAGGATACATAAGTTCGTAAAAGAAAAAGCTATGAGAATAGGAGTGTCTGTAGAGGAGATTATTTATAATCATATTCATAAAAAAATCTATGAAATATGTTGGTATGATTTGCTTGAGTTGTTAGTATCATGGCTATCTAGACTTGAATATTATTGCTTTACACCTTATGAAACAAAACATTTTGTGTCGAGTGAAGAAAAGTTGGAATAGTCATGCAACCTAGACACTAAATGGACTTGTGTGATTGGGTGAAGACTACAACTGACATGTGTGTTGTTGAATATGTTGTTCAAGGGTCCATTATGTTTGAAGCTACATATAATTTATTTATTAAAGGGATCAAAGGCAAATTTTTAAAATGGCTCCCTATGTTGTTAAAAATATTGGTTGTGAAAAAGGCCATTGTGTCGATTCCAATTGACATGGAATAGTCACATGGGGCACTATGGAGATGCAAACCAAAAGGCATTGAATGAAGAAGATATGAATCAGGGAATCTAAACTAAAACCTAAAAAATGGATAAAATAGAGGAGCAAGAGAATAAAATAATGTGGGGGCTTCAAATGGAACTATGACAACATAAAATATAAAACAAGCAAAACTCTATAGAAGATGAAGGGCCACATGTAGTTGTGAGTAGGAGTAGAAGGGAAGTTGTGAAGATAACGACAGGAATTAGACCTCCAAAAGAAGAAACTAAGTCTTAGGTTAGAAAGAACCAGAAGAGATTGGAAGGAATAAAGGAACCGAAGACAATTTAGAGACTGATCGAGAAATAGAAACCGATCTAAAAAAAATGAGGGAACATGACTTAGAAACAATGATGAGCCTATTAAAGGAGAACAATTTAACAACTTAGGTTTAGTGAGCAGATACAGAGGCAATGATTGTATTTGGAATGAGAAGTCAAGTCTTTCTAAAAACCAACGATGAAACACAGGTTTGGGATGGGTGCATGGGTGGTCATGATAAATACTCCAAGTGTGGTTCATTCACTCCAAGGGGATCCATCCCCTACTCTTATTTTAATTAATTTGAATAGTAAACCAGGAGTATTCAAAGAGTTAACAGTAAGTAAGAAGTGGTTTGAAGAATTTGCAAAAATATTACACAGTCATAAGAAGGAAAGTGGAGGTGAAGCTAGCACAACCATTGATTTCAGTACTCATAGTGTACCAAACACCATCATAACTAGTTCATAGATACCAATGTAATCATCACTCAAACCAATCATAACTAGCCCATTTATAGGAAACATGTCGCTACCTATATGATCTTTTGTTACATTGATGTCATATGATGGGTCAATTGACCTGGAGTAGCTCTTATTGGCCTTCAAAATGAAGTGGTTGGTTGAGTGTGTAATGGATGACGCTTATAAGAAGTGATAACTTATAAGAGATTTGATTGGTCAAGCTCTAGAGTTTATTTTTAAGAATAATCATGCATTTATGACCCTTCAGTAGGTCAAATACAAATTGTTAGGGGAATTCAAGATGCATAAATGTTGGGTCATTTTATGATCCAAAGTTTGTTTATTTAGTTTATTAGTATATTTTTCAAGTTAGTTAAAACCCATTAGTTGGTTTCTTTGTAACCAACTCGAGTAAGCTTTTTAAAGCTTACGTTATGTATAAAAATAAAATATGATTTACATTGAATACAATTTGAGTTTTTACCTCTGATACCTAGTGCCAACAATGGTATCAGAGCTGAAGAATTGAAGACACATAGGAGGGAGATAAACGCAAAGTAAAGTTATATGGCCTCTATTTCATATTACAAGTCTCTGAAGAAAAGAAAAATTTTGGACAATATTATTTACATTTTCCTTTTGTTTTATTCCACCTACAATGGCAAGCAAGTTGTACAGACTCTTACAAAGCCTGACAATTTGAAGAGGAAGAGTGAAAACATTTGTAGAACCTAGACATTGGGAAAAACAAAAAAAAATCTGACTTATCTTGGAAGACTTTGTTCGGGCATATGGTCTACCAAATTCGAAGGAAATTGAAAGAGATTAGTGCTACATTATCTATGCTATGAAATTTTATGTGACTAGAAATTGCCACATAATTTGAAGAAATAAAGTTGCAGGTGAAATAACAAAAGCATGTTATTTGAAAATTGTATGGTTGTGGCTGGGATTGCAAGGTATACATTTGTTCTATGTTTTTTAATTATCTTTTTAGTAATACACGACACTCAAAACAAATATGTATAGCTAGTTGTGAACCCAGAAACAAAGCATTACAGTAAATTACATGAGGGAAACAAAAGTATTTACAATGGGGTTATACAGTTTCAAAATTATTTTAATTTGGTTATTGTATGTGGGCTTCATAAAGCAACACATTTTTTTTAAAGGCAAGAGAAAACCAACATTATAATTTTGTTTTTAACATGAAAAGTAAAAATGTACTTGGAAATGACTTCCATGTAATTTTCTTTTATTAATCACTCAAATTAGATTGGTTAAAGTGATTAAAGGTAAGTTGGTTAAATTGATTTTATTAATCACTTACAAATAAGGAGGTTGTAGATTCAAAACTATATTTTGGACAAACTTCATTTTACATTTTATTTTTGGAATATGCATTTTTTAAAAGTGAATATTCTATTTTCAAAAGTATTTGTAAAGAGAATGGGCAACATAAGGGTCTAATTGTTTGTTATTTTTGACAAATCCCATAATCTTTTGTAATTCAAAATTTATTTGGTGGGTAAATGCAAAAACCCGATAGTATTTCTTGATTGTTTGTTTTTACACAATGGCTAAAATTGTTAGTTTGATCTTTGAAAATGGTCGATTAACACCTAAAAATCATAAGGAATGGAGTTTACACATGGAAAACACCTTCATTTTTAATGACTCATGGAAAATAACATAAAAAGAAACCACACCACCCATTGAAGCGATCAAATTGGTTGAATACCAAAAATGTGATAAATGTGCACTCGCATTGCTAAAATCATCCTACACCACATAGGTGATTATTTATATTGAATCTATTAGATCTACTGTATGGAAAGCATAAAAAGTGTTAAAGGACTTGTATGACAAACAACTTGCATACAAGAAGATTGACCTTCTAATGTAACTCTTAAACAATAAGCTAACTGATGATGAAGATGTATTTGAAGATCTTTCTTGAATGAAAATGTTGAAACAAGAATACTACATGATAGGTGGTAAGATTGATAATGACATGTTTATATCCATAACTTTGAATGGTCTCAATTCAACACACAACATTTTTGTTGAAATGTTACAACTTAGTGATAAGCCAAATGGTACAACATTTGATACTATTTGTAAGCTATTGACTCAACATGAGCAACAATTTGCAAAGAAAAAGAGTACACCTACTAAAGAGGCTCACTATACAAAGGCCAAGTCACATCACAGAGATCATTGCCATATATAGAAGTAGTTTCAAAAACATTCTCTTAAACACTCTTTGAGACACTTTTCACGTCATTCCATAGTTTCTATAACATTCTCATTAACACTCTCCAAAATCTTCAAAACACAAACATCACCATATGTATTTTTTTCATTCCAGTGATTCTTATAGTGATTCAGATTCTTCTAAATATCATCAGCATAGGAAAGAGCCTAGATGTTTAAAATGTGGTGGTATTGGACATCTTATAGATTTATGTCCTTCTCAATGACCCTACTCTCCACATAAAAAGAGAGTTATGTCAAATTATGTGGATCATTCTAGTGGTTTATCTTTTAGTCATTATAGTTATTCAGGTTATTTTGACACTTCTTTTGATGAGGAGGCATCTTATGTGGTCGAGGTCGAAGGTCTTGATGGACCTGATAGCTTATTTTGAGTGATTAGTGATTCCCCTGTCTTATACAAGCTACTAGGCTCCTAATCAAGATATGTTGTAGTAGCATTTTTTGGCTTGTGTTCTTATTTTTTTCCAATTTTGGCTTTATATACTTGATATTCATGACATGGAGTTGACACGATTGTTTTATTTTTTTATCACTTCTCACCTCTTACCTAATAGGGGGAGAAGATATAACATTGGTAGGTCTTTGATTAGTTATTGGTGACAATATGAGTTGATAGGGGCTACTAGCACCAGTAGTGTTGAGCAAAGGTCATCGACGTTTGTTAGACATCAGGGAGATATGCCATACATAGTATAGATTGGTCACTTGTATGGGCTTTTGGATGGAGCCTTATGCAGATTGATGTAGTTGGATAGGCTTTAATCATGTTCTACTATAATTTGGTATGATGATCATAGGGGATGAACAAGTTTTGATCATGTTCATTAGCCTTTTATGCCACAACTCATAAGGTGGGGTTCTTTATGAAGCGACACCAGCTTTGGTCAGTACCATGATGTATAGTATACCAGTTGTAGTTGCTCTAGAGTTTCTTTAATGACTTCAGAGTCATTGCTCCAATGTTTTTCTTATATACCCCTTTGGATCAAGGGGAGTTTGTTGGGTCATTTTATGATCCAAACTTTGTTTATTTAATTATTTATTTAGTTCATTAAGATAGTTTTTTGGGTTAGTTGAAACTTGTTAGTTGGTTTCTTTATAACCAACTCGAGTAAGATTTTTAGAGCTTATGTTATAGATAAAAATGAAATATGATTTACATTAAATATAATTTGAGTTTTTTCCTCCGATACCTGGTGCCAACAAGAAATGTGTGAGCCAAACCATTCAAGATTTGAAAGAAATAAAACAAAAACCTAAAGAACCAGTATGGGAGTATGATCGTTAATTTTTTGATATGATTAATAGGGTGAATTTTCAATTTCATGATCCAAACAAAGTTATTTGGTTTTAGAAGGCATGTGAAGCAAACTATGGTTTTTATTACCTAGGCTCAGTTTACCACAAAATTTTAGGCAAAAGGCATTATGATTAGAGTCAAATAGATAGAGGATTATGGAGAATACCCTCTTAGCATTACAAAAAGATGATGCCAAGTTAGATGTGATATTGTGTAGGATGGATGTACTCTAGGAGGGGAAGAAACCAAGGTTGATTATATGGTGCATTAAGTGTAGACAAGAGGGACATTGACAAAATGAACATCCAAAAATCAAAATAGAGTTATGTGAAGTATGTCACATTGTAAGACATGCAAATTTTCATTTATTATAGTGGTATGTGTGAGAGTTACGAAGTGTATTTTGTAGTTTATATAAATACCATAACCATGATGAAAATAATTATGGGTCTCTCCAAGATCTAAAAGAGGACATCACTCAAAAAGAATTCGCAATCATTATGCAACAATATTTTGTTCCAAAACCAAATGTGCAGCTCAAGATGTCGAGGTCACAACACAAGGTAAATGGGGTCCCTTAGTGACAAAGTATACACTAGGGTGGACTCCTCATTCTCTTTGTTACCAACCAGGGTGGACTCCTCCTTCTCCTTAATATCAACTTGGATGGACACCCCCTTTACCTCTATACCAATAGGGATGGACCCTTGCATCTCCACAACAACTACCAAGTTAGGCACCTCCTTCTCCTTATAAGCAATGTGGAGGATATTATAGTCAACAACAAGGGTGGAGATTAACTCAAAGACAATGAGGTTATCAAGGAGATAACCAAAATTGAAATCAAGAGAGTAGATAATAGTGATAACATATTACTTGTTACATGTGTGAATAAATGAACCATATTACATGTAATTGTCCTTACAACCCATAATGGAAAACTTTGTGTGCATATTTTAGAATTTTAAGGTAATATAATACTGAGGATTTCCCTATTTTAGATAAACAGAGGAAGGAGAAGACAATGTGAAAAGTGAACATGGTATACTATCATCCTAAAAAATAGGCTTTTGCCAAGGTTATTACTAGGAAACAATGTAGCAAATAAAGTCTTCCACCTCTGAGGATGCCTTCAAAAAATGTAAAATAAAGTGTGAGAGGACAAGTATCCAAACCTTATGAGAGAGAGAAATAGTATGAATAAAGCAACCCAACTATTATAGTCAATCTAGAATCAAAATGTCAGTGAAGGAGATCTTGTGATAGCTAATGCCCAAATGTATGGCTAGATTGTATGGATGATGTGACAAGACAAAGTGATCACAACTCTAACATAACTAATAAAACTAGAAACAACCTACAAAATAAAGATATTTCTCAAAATATTATAAATTTATTGCATATTTGTTGGATTGTGCAAAAGTAATGAATATAATGATTGGTTTGGTATGCCAAAACTAAGAAGCCATGGGATGTGGATTGAAAATGGACATTGAGCTTGCAAGATATGAAGTTCCTAATGTTGTTTTAAATCTATATAACACTTTAAATATGATCTCAAATTAACTTGGGAAGCTATTAGAAGGTTGAATCTAATTGTTTAATTATTTTTTGGAAACTAAGGTCTAGTTACTAAACAATAAAAGGTCCGGAATGAATAGAAAAATCCAATTTAATATGGTAAAATATAGATTTTATCAAATTAATTACAAAGGAGAAAGAAATAACTTATCAAAAAAAATAGGCTGAGATGACTGTTATAGAAGCTAAAAATTATTGTGTAGGGCTAGGAAGATGTATAAAACCTGAATTTGGCTTTCATTCAATGAAAGGATAGGAGTGCCAAAAATAGGACACCCTAGTGTCTGGTGTTATAGTCCATTTCCTACCACTATTGTCTAAACTAGTCACAGAGGTTTAAGTTTTCTAGGTTTTGCTCGATGTCCCTATATTAGTTGACCTATGAAATTTTAGATCTTGATTATCAATAGAGCTCTTTAAAGAGCCATTTTAATCTTCAAAACCATGGGTTCATCTACACACATGAAACAACAAATACATCAAAAGCAAAAGGGAGAAAATTTGGGTTAGGGGAAGTATGATCATATGATCCAGAACCCCTATTGTCTTAATTGATGCCTACATTAACCTTCAAGCTAGGGTCTTAGATCAAATGTAGTTTTCCCTTAGGGAACGTGCATAATCAATGTGCACGGTAGATGCAAGAATGACTTTTGCCTAGGCCCTTCCTTGATCGAACATGCAAATATGTGTGATGCAAAATGCTGAGCTATACTATTAACTAATTTTTAATTATATATCATGAAAAAGTGGTAAGTGTTAGATATAAAATGCCTTGTGAAGTCCTTTATATAAGATACTCTTCATTTCAAATTTCACATTTGGCCAACATTAGGAAAACTTAAGGATGAAGTTAATGAAGGGTTAAGACTCATTAAGCGAGGTAAACTCATCATTGGGACTCAAAAATATAGTTGGATAGGAGTGCTAGAAATGGGACACCCTAGGGTCTAGTGTTATAGTCCAACCCCAACGCTCATGTCTTATAGGCTCAAGACCTAGAGAGATGGAATAAGCATGGGAAATGGGGTCTAACTGAGTTGGAATGAGGTCTCAAAAGTCTACGGATGACTAGGAATCAATAAAAAAGGTGACTCAAACATGAAACAAGACCGCAAGAAGTAAAATAAAAGACATGGCTAAATGTGAACAAGGCTCATATTCTCCAGTCTGAGTCTCCTGTGAAAGGACTATGAAAAGACATGATATGTGTGGTTGATTGACCAATTTAAGCTGTATACATTTGCCCCCCTTTTATTCTATTGATGTAATGAAATGAAGTACTAGAGTAAAAGAAAAAAAAAATGCATACCTGAACTTACCTGTATGAAGATAAATGTGATGCAAAGGGTTCAACTCACTTCTTGGCCAAGGAAGTGGATGGACAGCCAAATAGTTCTTGGAGAAAGAAAGAATCCCTAAAATGGATGCCCCCTATACTGAATCTAGAAGTGGAATCTGTGTAACATGGAGAAGGAAGACAATGCTTGCCCCCTATGCTGAATCTTGTTAAAAATGAGGAATGTTCAGAGGCCCAAAACTAATGTATGTCCTCTATCCCACATAAACTCATGTAATCTGTGTGTATAGAATTTGTATGATGTGAAGAGAAAAATATGGCATGCCTCCACTTTGAATATCTAAACTGAACTGAAACTAAGAAATGCTCAGAGGCCCAAAACTAATGTTTGTCCTTTGTCTCGCATAATCTCATGTAGTTTGGGTCTGGGTAATGTAATGGACCAACCACTACAAATGGTTGTATGGTCTAACCTAGTGACAACCTAGGTATAGCTGGGTGTAATCTAAAACTCTAGTAAATTTGCAAGAAGAGAATGGCATGTCTTGCCATTCCAATCTATATAATCTTAGATGATGAAAAACATGAACATCTCTGTTATGCCCCCAAATCTAGTATGTGAGTGATGCATGTGTCTAATTTGGTAATCTGTATAACCATGTGATATGACCTATCATGCCATGCTTCATGTGCAAACTGGAGATCAAAACACTATGCCTATAATCTACTATCTAGTCTTGTAACTGTGTCATGATGTATGAAGTTGTATGTGTGAGACGTGTAGTAATGTACATGTCCCCAAATCTGGTATCTAAGTCTGATTCTATATTGAAGTCACTATGAATCCATATAATCTGAACCACTATATCTGAATAGTCTATGTATCTGTAAGCTAAAATCACTATGGATCCATATGATCTGAACCACTATATCTAAATAGTCTGTGTATCTATAAACTAAAGGTATACCCCCCTTAATGTCTTGAGTGAAGCTGAGTGACCCACATGATCTGAATCACTATTTATTTTGATTGATCTAAGCTAAATCTAATAATTTAAATACTGGAGGTGTAAGAACCATGGTGTATCCACTTATGAGAGTGGATGGGTATGTTGGGTAAGTTTAGGAATAGGAATAATAGGAATGATGCCCCCTTTTGGGGAGAGGGACGAAATTTGTGATAGAGGCAGTCAAGCCAAAAGTGATAACTAGTGGTGTAATGATAGAAACAAGGTTGGTATAGTTTGAATTGAGTGAGAAGTTGTTTTACTGATTAGATTGAGTTGTTGAAATTGTAACAAGTTTTTTATTGGTGATGATCAAGGTGTATGTTTGGGTGTAAGAGAAATATAGAGATGTGCATGCCATAGTAGGTAAATGAAATAGTAAGAGAGTGAAGATCATGTGATGTCAAAGGTACCGTTATCATGATTCCATGGAAGAAAATGGTTTGCAAAATAGAGTTACGGGTTTCTAGTTATGGGCAAAATGGTATTTTGCTTTGGATGAAAAAGTTGTTTGATATAGAAAAATTGGATTGATTCTTAATTCATTTGTGTATTGACTAGTTTGAGATTTGGAGCTTTGGATTGAGAGATATGCCAAGGAGATGAGCACCTGTCATGACCCAGTTTGAGCAATTGGCAGCGCAAGTTCAGGCTGGTGGTGATTTTACCTTGGTTAGTAGCTGAAACATGTGATTTTTGCCTATTTAGAAGCCTATTTTTGATGTTTTTGAGCTGTTTAAAGTGTCATATGAAAATTTTGACTAGTTCCAGGCTCCTGTCTAGGAGTCAATGCTCCTATCTAGGAGTTACCACTCTTATCTAGGGTTCAACATTATTGTCTAAGTTTTAGCACTCCTGTCCAGTGCTGGTGTTATTTCTATAATGTTGTCTGCTGGGCTTATTTTTTGAGATTCTGATTTGTTGCCTATTTTTTGTATAGATTTGTTATTTACTTGGCATGGTTAACTGATATATATGTTGCTTTCTAGTGTTTTCTAGGGTGAGGTACGAATGAGGGAGTTCTATAGAGGTCAGGTGATGAAGACATTGAGGATGTTACCATTGTCTGCTAATGAGAGAGTTGTAATGGATAGGGCAGGGTTGGGTCATTTGTGTAACCTAAGAACTATACAGTGGGATAAGTATCTAATTACTACCTTATGTGAGAGGTGGAATGTAGATACATGTACTTTATGGCTTCTTATAGGGGAGATTACTATGACTTTGTAGGATGTGTATCATATTTTGCATTTGTTGATTAGTGGATTACATGTGACATTACAAGATGGCATGGGTGTTGATGCTATTGATCATGCATCCTCATATTTTTATAGTGTACCTTCAGGTATACATTAGAGAGGCAATGATAGTAATGTGCTAATGTTAGTTATAGTACAGTCTAGTGTTTTGCATCTATGGAAGTGGTTGGTCGTGTTGTTGGCTTCGTTTGTTGCTGTGGATGGGAGTAGAATATTGATTGCATATAAGATGCATAGGATTATTTGTAGTGTTGAGGTATATGGCATTATGTTGTCATGGGGTAGGAATATGCTTGCCCACCTATGTAGGGATCTTTACAAGTTTACCCAGGAGGCATCAGTGATACTATTGCATTTTTGGGCTTATGAGCACATAGTGGTTGTGTGGCTGATAGGATTACTGAGGGAGAAGTGGGCACCTCCACAACCATTTGGGGAGTGGTAGATGAGTAAACTTGTTATATAATCTCTAGGGATAGATCATTATAAATGGGTGTTAGACAGACTGGTAGCTGATGACATTATATGGAGGCCATATAGAGGATTTCCTAGGTGGGTCGAGGATGGAGTGCAATTATAGTATATGAGGGTAAATTATTGGATACATGACCATTGGGTTGGAGTGTATGAGCACTTTTAGTATGAGCACGTAACTATATAGGTTTGGGTTCCATAGGATGTGGCCTTGGTAGCATGGGTATGGGTGAGGAGTGCCCATGCACCAGCAAGGGCAGGACCTCGTGTGAGGCCTACTAAGGCTGAGTTAGCACCATTAACTTTAGATACACGAGATGCATCTATAGACATTACAGATGTAGATGATGTTGGATATTTAAAGGCATATACCACATGGTGGGC
This sequence comes from Torreya grandis, assembly GCA_037957365.1. Taxonomy (NCBI): domain Eukaryota; kingdom Viridiplantae; phylum Streptophyta; class Pinopsida; order Cupressales; family Taxaceae; genus Torreya; species Torreya grandis. Next base: position 3,245,872 of record JARHVA010000706.1, on the reverse strand, counting down.
TAGGCATCAGTGGGGTCCATTGTATCCTGTTAATGGAGGGGATGTTCCCTAGTATGAGGATCCTGCACAATCCAGATGATGGGAGGTAAGTAGCAATTATATTTGAATTATGTACAAGTTTATGATTTTTTAGTTTTATTTGAAAGTATATATCTAATTTAGTGTTGTAATTTATGTGTAGGTGGAGCGGGAGGTGCTTAGGATGAAGCACAAGCTGGTGCAGGGAGTGGAGATGATGGGTTCTGGAAGACCACCACTGAGTCGACACTTTAAGAGCTTACACAACTTGTACCTGATGATGTTGTGGAGGATGGTTTGATTGAATGAACAAAAGTTACATCTAGTGTTTATGCTCATTTTTTTGATAGATCTATTATATCTATAACTTCATATGTTAAGGCAATGGGAGAGAGAGATGAGCTAAGGCTTGAGCTAGATAGGCATAAGATGCCTCCACTTGATTATGGATCGGTGAGTATGAAGATTATGGATGAGTACATGGAGCTTCAGAGGTGGTATGTGGACTTTCATGAGGAGCATGGCTGGATACTAGAGTGAGAAAGTTGTTGTAAGAGGCATTTGGGAGCTCGAGGAGGTATGGGGCGGCCATCGAGTGCTAGAATGGATTATGGGACTAATACTATTGGAGAGAGTGAGACTGAGAGTGAGGGCATGATGCCCATTCATAATTGATTGTACCTTTATATGATGTATATGTTTTCAAAACAGTATTATATATATATGGATACTAGTTTTGATTTTGACTCATGCATACTGTGTTATGGATTTTGGACTAAATTGGTGTATTTATTACAAATGGTTGATTAGAAATAGTTAATTTGATATTGATGTTTGAGATTGCATATGTTTGGTAAGGTGGCATTTTGGTATGTGATTTGGTTGTTCTTGACATATTTAGGTTTTATTTCAAATCGTATATAAGTAAAAAATATTACTTATTTTGTAATTTGTAAAATTGAGTTGGTAAAGTGAATTAGTTTGAAATTGGGAAAATGGGATATCAGTAAGATTGGGATTTGGCTAATGTAATTTGGCTAGGGATGGTTATTTAGAACTAGGAATGTTAGTTGTTAGTAGAAGGGGATGTAAGAGAGTGTTTTGTACTCAATTTTCTGAGAGTGGCTCAAGAATGCAAATGTTGTCCCTTTGGATCCATCATCACCCTATGAAGTGAAGCTATGTAATCATGCGTGTACTAATCAATGTTTGGACTGTGAAACCAATCCCTCTGAGTAGGTAGCTCAAGAATACAAAGGTTGTTCCTTTGGCTCCATCATTGCCCTATGAAGTGAAGATATGTAATGATGTCAGTATGAATGTGTGTCATCACTTTGTATTGTATCCCTATCTGAATCTTGATGGCCAACTGAATAAGTACCCATACTGCTCATGTTGTATAGGAACATATGTTGTATTTGATACTGTCTATTGTGTACTAACTATAGTTATGCATGGAGACTCTACCAAATGTAGCCTTACTAGATGTGCAACTGAAGCTGTGTGCTATGAAGAAGGCTCATCTATCTGCAATCATAGTGGATTTCTACATGAAATAGTACCTCGTGGCCTCTATTGTGATGCATATAACTAAGCGATAGATTGAGATGAAGCTAAAATATGTGATAGTTTCTCATCTAATCTCAATCATAGTGGGTTGCTACATGAAATGGGTCTTAGAAAACTCAATCATAGTGAATATCCCTCTAGAGTAATACTTTATGATGTGGGTTCATCTAATCTTAATTGTAGCAGGTTGCTACATGAGATAAGACCTAGAAAACTTGATCGTAGTGAATATCTCTCTAGAGTGGTACTCTACTTCAATGCCTCAAACTGTGTTAGATATGTATATGGAAATGCACTATGTACTCCTCGGACTACAGTGCTATATGTAGGTTGCTCTCATTGTATTGGTTTCCAAACCTTCTAAATAGGTGGAATAAGAGATCTCTTGTGAAGCTCTGTCCTAGAACCCACATTACTCTCATGATGAGTGACTAATGATTCTTGTAAAGGAATGTCCTAAGATGACTTAGTCATGGATTAATGAGGTCTATGGTTCCATGATGGAGGATATCTCGGTGCCCCCTATGTGAATGTTATGATGTCATTATCAACACATATATTAATGCAATCCCTAAGTCCATAACAATAATTATCTCTGTGTCTACAAATATGATGATAATCACAAAAGGGCTGATGTGGTTGTCTATGTGAGAGATGTGGATCTTGTCTATGAGTAGAAGGTAATGTGATTAACCTCCTATCTAGTAGTGTTGATACTATGACACATGGGTTATCCCGCTCTAAATCAAACTATAGTGGTGCCTTGCTGCTATTCTCTGTAGTGCATACTATAGGTTGTGCTCTAGAGACTGGGTCTCTATTCTTAATTGGTTACTTTTCTAGTTGAGGTCTCCTATCTTGTTTAGGACATGGTGAATGTTTAGTGTTAGGATCTATAGATGGAGGTACTACTATGAAATATAGAGTAATTTGATTAACTAAATATACCTCAATCAATCCTAATTTCTTTTCCAAGGCTAGAATTATATAGCATAAGTGCTTGAAAGAGGACTCTGTCTGATATAATAGATGCTCAAAGAGAGGTTGGTAAAGCCCCTTAATAAAGATATGTTGAATATCTAAATCTATTAGTTTATAGATCAATCTTAACATGTGCATCTTGAATCTTAAGATATAATCACTAACTAGCTCTCAATTATTTTGATGCAATGTGGCAAGTTTCTTATGTGTAACATGAGAACCCGTGTTTGCTATGTAATATCTGAGAAATGCCTCCTCTAAGTCATCATATGTGTGCAAGGAGTCAACAGGGAGTAGATGAAAGAATCAATTATGTGTTTCCCCCACTAATGTCTACTGAAATAATTTGAGTAGAATTAAAGGACTCACATGAGATGGCAAAGCCTTCTGAAAGTCTTGAAGGTATACAAATAGATCTTGAGTTCTATCAAAGTGAGGAAATGATGGTATCTAGAAATGCTTAGGCAATGAAGCTTTTACAGATGTTTTTGGAAGAGGGTTACCATGTAAATCATTGGCATCCATCCAAGACTTATAAGCCTTGTTTTCTAAGGTAAGGATATGTATTTGGTGTTATAATTCACCTACTGCATGCATCAAATAAATAATCTCCTAGGATGGTATATTAACATCTTGAAGTGGTTCATTTAATCATTAATTTTAGCCATGAAAATTTTACATTTAGTAATTGGATCATAGAGAGGGGCTGTGCTCACTTGAACCTTTGGAGGAATGGTAACTTGGACCTTGGTAGAGGGATGTGGGATACCATTCTCTTTAGGTGAAGAGTGAGAAACATGTGTTACTATAGTAGGGGGTGGCTTGGGAGATTCATTGGTATCTTTATGTTTTAGTAAATCACATTCTAATTGAGTAGAGGATGTGATGTTAACATTAATATGTGCATCATTTGAGATAGAATTATGCATAGAAGTAGAAACAACATTTGGCAGTGCATTGTGTTTGAGAGGAAGAGTGAGAGAAGAGTTAGAAACATGGGATGAATTTTCTTCTTCACTATGTACATAAGAATCATCATTATTTCCTGAATTATCATAGACAAAATATTGTTCATAATCACTCTCATTTTCATATTCATTTGCGTGTTCACTATCATATTCATTAACACTTCCATTGTCACTAGGGAGAGGTGTAAGAGAAGAATTTAATTCTTCTCTAATATGCAAAAAATTCTCATGTGAATTTGGAATATTATGTGCATCTATGTTATCCAGGGATGGAATGCATTCATTATTTTAATTTTCACTATGAGAAGTAAGAGCAAAAGAGTTATCATTTAGATATTCTTTTGAGAAAGTAGAGTTGAGAGCATGAGATGCATCATTTGAACTATGCATTGATAATTTGATTTTATTGTGTTTATATTATTGTTTTTGAATATAGAAGTAGCAAAAGAGAGAGAGATTAGGTTCACATAGAAGCAAATTATCAACAATAAGAGGTTCACTTGGAAGTGCATGCCTAATTTGTTCATTCGGTGAATTGTGCATAGGAGAATGAGGTGAAAAGTGTCTTTCCCATTTATCAAACTTATTTTATTTAGAAGAAGGAATAAAAGAGATAGGTTTGAGAGAAGAAGATGCATTTGCTTTTTCTTCACTATCACTTTCACATGTATCTTCATATTCCTCATTACAACAATAGTAATTATCTTCATTGTAAATGAAAACATTTTCAAGATTTTTAGCTAATGTGCAATTTTGCTAGTTTGTCCATTCATTATCATAATTATGAGAAAAATCTAGAAATTTATCTATGGGGTGAGAGGGAAGAAGATAATTTTATTTCTTTCACCAAAGAGAATATGTAAAAGTACTATTAAGTAAATAAATACAAAGATAACTACCAACATAGAGATTTTGAAAATATTTTTGGCACTCTAAACAATTTGCAGAAATTCCAAAATATTTTTCTAAAAATTGCAAGGAAGGCTTGAGGTTTGAGGACCTAGTTTGGAAATCTAGGGTTTTGGATTAGGGTTTTAGAATTTTTGAAAATCGTTACAATAATTTAAATTCTAAAACAATATTTGAATAAAATTAATGCACAATTTTTTTTACAAAAATCATAATTTTGAAATTAAATTTTTGTACATAATAACTACTAATATTAAGATTTTGAAAATATTTATGATACTCCAAACAATTTACAAAAATTTCAAAATATCGTTTTAAAAATTGCAAGGGAGGGAGGCTTAGGGTTTGAGGACCTAGTTTGGAAATCTAGGGTTTTTTATTAGGGTTTTAGAATTTTTGAAAATTATTGTAATAATTTAAATTCTAAAACAATATTTGAATAGAATTAATGCATAAAATTTATTAAAAAATCAAAAATTTGAAATTAAATTTTTGCACAAAAATATGAAGGAAAAACCCTAAGGGTACCTAGGGTTTTAGAGTTGTTCGAAGTAAGTCAGGTTCACCAAATGTTTTATTATTTTTAGAAAACTAGGGTCTAGTTCCTAAATAATAAAGGGTCTAGAATGAATAGAAAAATCTAATTTAACATGGTAAAATACAAATTTTGTCAAATTAATTACATAGAAAAAGGAAATAACTTATCTAAAAAAATAAACTGAGATGACTATTACAATAGTTGAAAAATGTTGTTCAAGGCTAGGAAGATGTATAAAACCTAAATTTGGTTTTTGTTCGATGAAAGGATAGGAGCATCAAAAATAGGACACCTTGGTATCTTGTACTATAGTCTAGTTCCTACCGCTATTATCTAAACTAGTCACATAAGTTTGAGTTTTTTGGGTTTTGCTTGATATCCCTATATTAGTCTACATGTGAAATTTAAGACCTTGATTGTTGATAGAGCTCCTTATTGAGCTATTTTAATCTTCAAAAGCCTAGGTTCATCTACACACACAAAACAACAAATACATCAAAAGAAAAAAGGGGAAAACTGGGTTAGGGGAAGTATGATCACATGATCTAGAACCCTTGTTGTCTTGATCATTGCTTACATTAACACTCAAACTAAGGTCTTAGATCAAATGTAGTTCTCCCTTAGGGAACATGCATAATCAATGCTCATGGTAGATGTAAGAATGACTTTCACCTAGGCCCTTCCTTGATCAAGCAAGCAAATCTATGTGTGATGCAGAATGCTGAGCTATACTATTGACTGATTTTTAATTATATATTGTGCCAAAGTAGTAAGTGCTAGATATAAAATGCCTTGTGAATTACTTTATATAAGAGACTCTTTATTTCAAATTTGGGAGCTTTATTTGCATTTGGCTGACATTGGGAAAACATAAGGATGAAGCTAATGAGGGGTTAAGACTCATTAAGCGAGGCAAACTGACCATTGAGATTCAAAAATATAGTTGGATAGGAGCACTAGAAATAAGACACCTTAGTCCAACACTATAGTCCAACCCTAGTGCTCCTTTCCTACATGCTTAGGACCTAGAGGATGGAATAAGAATGGGAAAAGGGGTTTGACTAAACTAGAATTAGGTCTCAAAAGTCTACGGATGATTGGGAATCAATAAAAAAGGTGACTCAAGCATGAAACAAGATCATGATAAGTAAAACAAAAGGCCTGGCTAAATGTGAACAAGGATCACATTCTCAAGTTAGAGTCTCGTGTGAAAGGACTGTGAAAAGACATGATATGTGTGGTTGTTTGACCAATTTAGGGTGTATACACTAAGCTAAAGTCATGTTACTTTGAGTTTGATAGATTGTGTTTGAGTCAAACCTATTGGAAGACTCAAAGATGTAGAGATTAAGGTGGTTAACTTAATTATTCATGGGGATATTGAAGTGATTGACAAGGAGATAGACGAGACACATTATCCTACTTTAGTTGGACAAAAATTGGCTTATGGTGGTTATATGACCATTAACACATTGGATAAATAATTAGAAGCACACTAGGAGGATGTTATTATTTATCATAACTTTGAATAAATATGAATGTAAGCCATACATGATACCAAAGTAACCGTCTTTGTTGTGTGCATCCAGGGATGATAGTTGGTTCAAAGTTAATACAGAGTTGAAACCTAAAGCTTTGCCTAGTAGATAATTTGTTATTTTTCATAGCCTAAATAAGAGATGCTGGTGTTATAGAAAATAGAATAACCATGGGTGAAACCAACCCAGATGCTTTAGACATACCCGCTATTCCAAATAGAATAATGTAAGTCTCCTTATATGTGTTATCTTACATGATAAAAGATTAATCATATATATTAGTCAAATCATACTGATAGAGATTATATTGAACCCAATAAGGAAGGTAATATACCATATGAATTGACTTCTTTAATTAATGGTAATTTAGATGCTCACATGATTAATTGGGTGTGTAGATCAAGAAGTAAGACCCATGTGAATGGTGTTCGCCACAAAAAGATAACTACCTCAATACTTTGCTACAAAATATCTAGAAGAGTTCCTTCATAGGATGGAGAATTACATCCTAGATATAGAGATGTGAGTTAGTACAATAAATTTTACACTGAAAGGGGTTGCAACTAGTTGGTGGGTTGTTCATAGTGTAGCTTTAGGAATCTGAAGAGAATACAAATGTCGTTAGTTCCTTGTTAGTGAATAAAATGGGAATTCAAGTATAAAATGCAATAGAAACTAAACCACTCTTGCCTAAGTACTAGGTTGAGTTTAACACAATTAACATGACTATAAATAAGAGATAAAAACATACATCAATGTTATCTCTCTTGTCAAAACTAGTGTTCACTTATTGTCATAAAGGATGTTATTGCTCGGTTTATGGCATTAGAGACTTTGATCAATGAATTATCCATCTTGGAAACACTTTTATAAGACCACATGTGGATTTATTGGGCTTGGATTGGCTTGGTGTCAAGTTTCTTGATATCAATTCGGCATTATAACATTACTTGAGAGGCTTCTTGAAGGCATTCCTACATAATAACCTTACACACCAAAGCTTGTTTGGGTAGAGTGAAGGCACTTGTATTTATAAGTCTCAAAATAACTATAAAGTTAGGGAGGTTAGGTTTAGTTTTATCCTTGGTTAAGTCTAAAATAACCTAGGTTGAGTTCAGGTTAACCCTAGGTTGGGTCAAAGCAATTATAAAGGCTTGACAACTCATTTTAGATATTTATGAGCCATGACAACTCAGAAGATATTTATGAGGTCATGACTCACCTTTTATTAAATTTTAAGAATTAATAAAATATATTATTAGCTCCTTTAACTTTTACCTCATATTTATTGAAAATTTCCTTTTATTTTATTTTTTAATTCCCTAATTCAACTTGAAATTTTTATTTAAGCAAGTTAATTGTATTTTGTTTTTAAATTATTATTGCTTAGGGTTTTTGATTTTTTATGAATTATTTTAAATATATTGCATTCATAGATCAACAGGCCAAAAATGTCAATTTGTTAGGTCACAATTTGACTAGGGTTGAATCCAAGCTAGGTTATTGGTGCATACAGGGTAATACCCTAAATAAGCAAGCCTTGATGTGTTTCGAGGTAATTAAATCCCATACATAGATGAATTTGGGTAACCAATATGATATATAGGATTAAATTGCATTGTTTGCTAGAAATTGGTCTAAATCCTAGTTTAGACATGAGAGTGACCAAAAAAGAGTGTCCATAGTTTGCCCATATTTGAGAAGGCATTGTGAGACACATGCACATTAATGTCTTTTCAAAGAATACAAATGTCATTAAGTTGAAAGGTTCATGCCCACCCCAAAGAGTGGTCGATTATCCTTAGATGCCCCTTTAAGGGATCGAGCGGTAAATAGAGTCATCGAACCTTCCCCCAAAATGAAGAAAACAACACAATCTACTAGCAATGGGGGTGGAACTATTGATTTTCCCAAAGGCAGTTATAATCAATAATGACAGTTGAGACACTAATTTTTCAAAGATGGTTATAATTAGTAATGGAGGGTGAGACACAAATTTTCCCAAACGTAGTTATAATCATTAACGAAGGATGAGACATTGATTTTCCCAAAGGTAGTTATAATCAGTGGCACTGGTTTGTTGCCCTATAGAGCAAGTAGAGCAAAAAATAATGATTTTTCCAAAGACAATTATAATAATTAGGTTGGTAAAAAAATAATGATTTGCCCAAAGGTGGTTATAATCATTTGTATGTTGAATTACGTGAATCAAAATGAGTTTTCCCTAGGAAGGCAAAATATATCGATGATCGATCTAAAAATGAATTGTCACATCTGGGCAATTTGGCTAGGGGATGCGAGAAACTTGTAAAATGAATTTATGAGGAGCTAGTAAATAATAACAACATGATTATATCCTAAGTATGAGTATAAAGATGCACATTTGAATTAATATGTGATATAGGTGGAAAAATAATGTTGTTAAATAGGTCTCAGAAGAGGCCCGATAAGATGGTCTAGTTACAAAATGATCAAAAAATAATGACTGTAAGATCAAATAACATGCAAGACAGACCACAAAGGCAAAAAATACACTACCCAAAGTGAGCAAAATAAACTTTAGGCACTTGGGTGGTAAAATTCAAAATTTTAGGCTATATATTCAACTTATGGGGTGAAAATGGATTCTTTTTCACCTTAGCATTTTGAGATTTTGAGCTCTAGTTTTGTGTGACTTATCAAAGAAAAATGGCATGTGGGGGAGGATGATGACACGTCAATAGCTCGGTGAGGGAGCATGAGTGACCTCCACATGATGAATCATCGATATTTATCCTCACCTTAGTCATTTATGGCATTTAATATGCATTTATTACTATATTTAGGTCAAAAAGTTATAAAGTCATCATTTGCATTTTAGGGAAAATGACAACTTTACAAGGGAAATCAAGAACTTTGTACGAAGTTATTATTCCTGAAAATGGTGATAACATTGAAAAACACTAAAAATCATTGATTCGGTGATTTTACCCATTTTTAAGTGAAGCTACCATTTTCATGAAAAATGAAAATGATGATTTTGCCAAAAAATGGTGGAAAATGCCAAAATGGTGACTTCATCGTTTGGGAAAATGTTGACTTCATTAAATAAGGCAAAATAGATGGCTTATGGAACCCAACAGGGGTCCAACCTATAGGATAGAGGGGAAAATAAGCTTAGGCTAGACAATAACATAGATATAACCTGATGTTAATCTATTTATGATTGCAAGAGTGGTTTGTGACTTAATAGCATGGAAGTGATGTTCCCACTATTTACATACACCATCGATTTGGATGGTGGAGATGATTAAATTCTTGCAAGATTTGGATTTGTATGACATAGAATGAATGTCAGTGATTCATGTAGATCAAACTTATTTGAGTGCCTTAGTAGATCAGTGGCATAACAAGACTTCAACTTTTCATCTACTGACTAAAGAGGCCACCATTATTATTGAGGATACCTAGTAGATCCTCAAACTACCGATAAGAGGATGTGAGCTCTTCTTAATGGATCCAACATGGCAACAAACTATGCTAGATGAATTGGTTATCTATCAGGGCATTCCCATGGTGCATGGGAAGGTTGATATTGATTTGTTGGAGACTTATACAAATATATGACCTAATGACCTAGCCCTTAGGGACCCTTCACAACCAACACTAGTTGATAAGAAGGTTATGGTTGATGCCTGATAAGAGTGGCTGATTGTTCCATATAGGCATAGGAGGTGTGATACAAAGCATGATGGATGAGGCTACCATATTTGCATGGGGACCCATTGTATTGGACCAATTATATAGTGACCTACATATGGTGGCATACCAAGGAGGCTACAACATTGGAGTGTCCACATTACTGATGGTTTGGGGATGGGAGCACATCTCAATAAAACATTTTGTGGGTTATAGATGGGTTAGGATCCACAGGATCCACTGGCATATGGCTGGGCACATATTAGAGCAGGATAATGAGGATACCATAAAGAGATTTAATTTTATTGATGCATGCTTGATGAGATCACACCATGGTTATTTATCTAGAGACCTTACCTTATTTATCAGCTCCAGTGGCCTAAGGATGCTTGGTACATTACATACATAACATCTAGATGTTTTATCATAGGGAGGCATTCACACATTATAGAAGAGTAATGGCCTAATTAGGTACTTTGGTAGCTTAACATGATATAGGATATACTATAGGATCTTAGGTCATTCACTCACATTACTAGAGAGATTAGCCATGACACCCTAGTCATTTAAAGGAGTGTAGTTATGGCCAACTATTTGAGCACTCCACAAATGACATGGGCATATATAGGGGGTCCAACAGACACAGGGGTTACCCCAAAGTATATACACTAGTGGGTACAGGTGTGACCTTTGAGACTTACTCTCCCAATTCAGGCAAGTGGGCAAGCAAGTGGTTAGATGCTGATGGACATTGATGAAGCTAAGGTTGAGACTATTAGTAGGGCTAATGATAATGATAGCAACTAGCATAATAGTGGATATGGGAATGATGATGATGGTTTTGATAGAGGGGATGATAAAGGAGATGAAACCCATGCCATAATGGTGCTGGATCCCAACATGTCAAGTATATTAGGTACTTTTATTGATCTAGTCCAAGTAGGGCCATCTGGTATGGCTAACATAGGTAGGGACACTAGTATGCTGGTTGAGGAGATCATCATCAAGGTAGGCAAGATCATAGGTTTAGAGAGGTGGGTGGCTGATATATAGACTACAATGGACATTTGAGATGAGGATATGACTTGCCTTCAGTTGGAGATTACCCAGCTAAAGGTAGAGGTACCTAAGATGGTCCAGATATAGGCACATATTATGGTAGAGTGAGATTAGCCTATCTCATATAAGGTTCAAGCCTTGGTAGATGTTTAGAGGCTCCAACATGAGCATGATGAAGCTCAGAGAGTCAACACTCAGGCAGGGTTTTCTTAGAAAACACTTGAGAGCCTTTGGGCTAAGGATGAGTCATCTTACTATCATAGGGCATATAAGACTATTGTTCCTAAAGACCTACAAATTATTACATTTGAGGTATGGGATGCTTATAGGGATGGTAGTAAGTTAGGTCAGTCTAGGGCCAAGACTCATGGCACAATAGCCTTGGGTCAGTCTGTTGAGCAGTCGTGGCCACCTATAACTCTAGAACCACAATAGGGCCACCTCTTGCAACAAGGCCTAGAAATACTTAGAGTTAGAACTAATTTGTGATAACTCTTTGGCATTTTAACAGACTATTTTAGTTTTGACACCATGATGATATGTGTATATTCTTAATGTATATGGCATTATTGAGATACATTGACATTCATATTGGGTCCTTTGAGGCCTATGTACATGGATAGTTATTTTTTGATATATACAATGCTCTATTTATTATCATGTCGATCTCATGCTTAAATCATGTTTTAGCATTGTGGATGTTTATTTTCATTTAAACGTGTATGCTCTTTCATTTACTATATTGTCATGTATATGAGATATTGCTCTATTTGCATCTGCTTATGTTGGATGACTTATATGTATGTTTATTCAGAGATGCATGTATGTATGAGCACATAATATAATCATATAGATCTTATTATTCATATATTTAGGTAGTGTTTAGGTATTTGGTTGGTTTAGGATCTCAGAGAAGTATTGCTCACTACATTGATCGATAGTCTCTATTGGCCTAATGTTTATTATAGCTTATGATTTTATGCCTCATATTTATAAACAACTATAATAATAATATATATCCTAAGCATGGAAAACTTAATTTAGGTGTAAATATAAACAACCTAGGAATAAGATATAGATAATAAAGACTTAATTGTAAATATAATGTAATATACCTATGGTAACTGAGAAAATACAAAAAGGCAACAACCAATAAGAATAAATAAACAATAACTAAATAAACAAACAAAACACACAAAGTAATCAAATAAATAACTAAACAAACAATACAAGCAAGCACTCTAAATAAACAAAAATATACAAATAAGTTAGTCACAATGTTAGTTACAAACAGAATACAAGAAAACAAATTATTCGTGCATGTGTAATAGAGGTGTTATGTTTAGTGATAGGGTTGCCCTTAGGTGAGGTAGCAATAACATAAGAAAAAATGGTACAAGGTTACCCCTAGATTATCAGGAACAATAAAAAAGGCAAGACTACAAACACTGCCCCTAGGCTATAGGGGGAATAAAATAAATAGGAAGGTGTAACCGAGTTGACTCTATATACATTAGGCAAGTGGACGTTAGCTACATAGTCCCATAGACACGAGGTCCAACATAAAATTTAGGCCAAATGTAGTTCTCCTAGGATATGGAATAGAATAGAAATGATGAAGATGAAAAGAGGATGATTAGAGAGGAATATAGGAATGGCTTTGTAAAATGATGAGTGCATAGAAAAAGAGGGGGTTGACACTTCATAGTCATGAAAACGTCAAACACAAAAAAATTATGCAAGTATGAGAGCATGGTCTAAGCTAAAACCACACTAAAAGGCAAGAGATGAGCATCCACTAATGAACTAAATTAACAATTCATAGTGTTTACTTCATATTTGGCCTAGAATGAGAATGAGCTTGCAAAATATTGAGAGCATTGGTTAAGGTTGCTCACAAAATAATGAGAGCATTAGCTAAGGTTGTTCAAAAAATGGTGAGAGAATTGACTAAGGTTGCTCACAAAATGGTGAGTGTGTTGGCTAAGGTTGCTCACAAAAAGGTGAGAGTGTTGGCTAAGTAAAGTGTTCATTAGTGCATTGAGTTCAAATGCACAATGCTTGAAAAATGGTAAGAGTATTGGCTAAGGCTAATAAAGATGGGGAAACTAAAATAAAAGTGATTACTTATGAAATAACTATAAGACCCACAATCCTTAAGGGAAAGGAGACAAGAGAAAGTGGTAGTGGTTGAACTAACCTAAAATACCCCATGTATCCAAGTGCTAACTATATAGTTCGTGTGGACCCCAGGCCAATGTAGTTCTCCTAGAAATGGGAGGAAAAATGGCAAAGTGATCTAGAAATGAAATAGGATAGGTAAGAGAGTCAATCCCAAAAAAAATTGACAGCTTTATATCTCGCATGGAAATTCTAAGCCAATTTTCATGATTTTGTGATTTTAAGGATTTTTTAAGGTCTTTTAAAATGTTTAGGGGTTTTGTGATGTTTTGAATGTTTTTGGAATTTTTTAGGCATCTTAACTCGATGGAGAATGATGAGACACATAATGGTCCAACTTGTAAAATGTTGAGAGTGTGGATTAGGGTGCTCACAAAATAGCAAGAGCATTCAAACTTAAATTATTTGTAAAATTGTGAGAGAATCCAAACAAGGGTGGCTGGGCTAACCACAAAAAATACTTAGTACTACCTATATAATGTAAATAGACCTCAAACCATTGTAGTTACCCCTAAAGTGAGGCATTTGACTAAGTAACAACAAGTTCAAAAATAGGCAATGGCAAGGTATGGCAAGGTGATGCGATAATGCATGGTAAAGTGGTTGTTCCAAATTTGCCCAAAGATAGTTATAATTAGGAAACAATGTCAAGGGCTAGTGATACTAATTTGCCCATAGGTAGTTATAATTAATAGCAAGAGGTAATATAATATAACAAAAAATGAAGGATGTAATTGCTAAGACCACTGTCATATTGCTTTTGTACATTGTCATTCAAAAGTTTAAATCTGAATCAACTACTGAAACAACATCTATCATTACCCACTGAAAGTGCTTGAAGTACAAATGAATTAGAACCAAGGCCAACATTGATAGGGTTAGGTAAAAAGAATTGATTGGAATTAGCCTAAGGCATGGTGGGAATGGTATGATGTATGGTACAAAGAATGGGTATATCATGGCATAATTGAAATGACCCTTGTAGACAATAACTCAAGTCCCTCAAATGTAAAAACATTTGAGGTGCATTATGTTCATCAGTTCATCAAGTTCATCTCCTTTTGGCATGGCGTGTCTATATGCTCTAGAACCATAATTAGTAATAACTACATAAGGCCCTAACCAATTAGGTTGGAACTTTCATTTTTTTTGGTCTTGACATTAATGTTCTTTTGCGTTTATTTTAATATAAGGTCACTAAGCTCAAATTCTCAATGCTTGACATGCTAATTGTATTGGCCTTATAATCTATTATGATATGTCTAAAGGTTACTATTGATGTAAGTCAAAATGGGTCAACCCCCTATAGTCAAAAACTTATATAGGGGTCTAGTATAATAGCATAGGGTGTGTTATAGTTTGTTAGATGTCATTTAATGTCATTTTATCTTTGGTCATGGTCCAATTAGTCTTTGTGTCATTTGGTGTCATATAGGGGTCATTTTAGAGCATTAAATTCAAGTGGTAAAATTTTCCAAGAAAGACAAGCATTATAAACTCCTTAACATCCAATATGTCAGTTCCTATCAAACATGTCAATTACTAATTGAAAACTTGCAGGTGATAATTGAAAACTAAGAAAGCAAATGCAAAAAGGGGGGTTTAAAAGGGTGTAAAACCTATGAAAGAGAGTGGCACATGGGAGAAGGTTAAAGGATGTCTCTTTAACTTCCTCAAACTCATTTCCATGCTTTAGAAGTGCCAAAAATGGGCTAAAATCATTCTATTCTTCCATCACTCTACATTGTGCATGAAATTGGTCAATAGTTTTTTGGTTGGTACAGCCAGTAGAAAAACTTCTAGGTTAGAATAATTTGTGGGGTGATAGTAAAATTGGTCAGATTCACTTTCATTCTTGGAGTGAAAATAATGGTGGCTTATACTTTATGAACCACCTTTAACAAGTTGACTATGTTTTTTTGCCTATTATTTCCCGCACCATGTAGGTTTTGCTCTTGTTTGAGCTAGT
Organism: Torreya grandis; assembly: GCA_037957365.1. NCBI lineage: Eukaryota > Viridiplantae > Streptophyta > Pinopsida > Cupressales > Taxaceae > Torreya > Torreya grandis. The sequence continues at coordinate 3,230,464 of JARHVA010000706.1, read as the reverse complement.
CCATACAAATAAACTAATGAATTTTATTCTATATTATTTTTAATCTCTCCTCTCATGTTTTCCATTCTTTTTTTAATTTTTGGAAGTGATTTCATGGGCCAAATAGTTCAAGGTTACAAGGTGATGTTCCAAGTGAGGTTGTAGTCAAGTTTTAGTACTTGTAAAAGGTTTGGTTCTCTAAAAGGATTTTATGTGGATGTAATATGATGTGATCCATGTTTCCATACCATAATAATAATCTTATTTTCAAACTTAGTCTCCCAAGATCATGCTTTAATTCAAACACACAGTCACATTGTGCCAAAATCAATCTTTTGCTTGTTTCTAACTACAGTCGAAGTGTTTTGAGCTTTGATCACATTCATGGGGGATAAATGAGGTTTCTAAAGAGTCTAAACATCTTCCTGGTGTATGACCAATTAGGTCAGACCCTAAAAATAACACAAGAAGGATTGTGGTGACAATGAATGCTATATATACACACAGTTAGCCATGAATGTGCACCTACAGGTGACATGGAGAGAATGTTACATTGGAAATAAGTAAAATTGATCTTGTTTCAAGTTTTTTAGTGTTCTGAATTTAATTTTAATATTTTTAGAGCATATAAAACTTATTGAAAGTTCATACAATATGCACATGTTTCATGTTTCTCCACACTCATTGCTTGCACCTGAGATGCCCATCTATAGGTGACCATACAAAAAAGTTGAAGTGTTGTATAGGGATGCTCAATACTATTTTGATATATTCATTAGGTTTGAATAATATGGAGAGGTCTTGAGAATCTGATATGAGGTCATAAGATGTGCACAACGCACATTCCAACTCCACTACCTCATGTATTGTTGTGTGTGCATCTACAGGTTACCATAGAGAGGTGAAAGTGTTATTCAAGGGTATGTGAATGTGTTTTAAAACCCTTATTGAGGTCTTAAGAGGTTAAATATACCTTTACAAACATTATTGGAACATTGAACAGGCAAGCAGGCCCAAGAACCATATTCAAAGATGAAGGGTTTGTGTTTTGGGGCATTTTCCCTAAAACACAAAAACAAAGCACTCACCCCTTTTGTTGATGTCAAATTATGATGTCATATGGGGTTTTTATCTATCCTAATTTTTCTATCTTATATCCCTATCATAGAGGTATAACCTTTTAAAAGGAGGGTGGTGTTTTATTATTTTTGGGAAACTAGGGTCTAGTTCCTAATATTAAAGGGTCTGGAATAAGGGAAAAATCCAATTAAATACAATAAAATACAATTAATTACATCAATTACATATGGATAGAAATAAACTTATCTATAAAAATAGGCTAAAATGGATGATTTAGGGGTTGCAATATGATGCATAGGATTGGGATAGTGTTACAAATCCAAATTTGGTTTTCATTTTGTGGAAGGACAAGAGTGCCAGAATAAGACACCCTAGGGTCCGGTGCTATAATCATTTTTTTCTATTGTTATCCTGAAGGTCTAAGGTTTCTAGGTTTTGTCTGCTATGTAAGTGTAAGCATTTGTATGAAATTTTGGAGGTTGAATGTCAATAGATTTTACTATAGATCCATTTCAATCTCCAAATCTTGAGTCTATCTACACACATGAAACAACAAATACATCAAAATCATAAGGGGGAAAAATTGGGTTATGGGAAGTATGATCACATGATTTAGAACCCCTACCATCCTGATCATTGCCTACATTAACCCTTAAGCTAGGGTCTCAGATCAAATGTTGTTCTCCCTTAGGGAACATACATAATCAATGTGCACAATAGATGCAAGAATGAACTTTCACCTAGGCCCTTCCTTGATCAAGCATGCAAGTCTATGTGTGATGTAGAATTCTAAGCTATACTATTGAGTGATTTTTTTAATTATTTAATATGCCAAAGTAGTAAGTGCTAGATATAAAATGCCTTGAGCGGTCCTTTATATAAGATACTCTTTATTTCAAATTTGGGAGCTTTATTCACATTAAGATGACATTGGAAAACTTAAGGATGAAGATAAGAAAGGGGTTAGGACTCATTAAGTGAGGGAAATTGACCGTTGGAGCTCAAAATGACCTTGGACAAGAGTGCTCAAAATGGACACCCTAGGGTCCAACCCTGTAGTCCAATCCCAATGCTATTGTCCTACATGCTCGAGACCCGAGGGGATGGAATAAGCATGGGAAATCTAACCTGGCTGAGGTGGAATGAGGTTTTGAAAGTCTATGGATGATGGGAAATAAGGAAAAAGGTGACTAGAGCAAGAAATAAGACCAAGTTGAGTAAAAAGAAAAACATGACTAAATGTGAACAAAGCTCATATTCTACAGTCAAATTTCCTATGAAAGGACTATGAAAAGATAAGATATGTGTGGTTACTTAACCAATTTAGGGTGTATACATTTGCCTCCCTTTAATTTTAGTGATGCAATGAAATTAAGTACTAGCATAAAAGGAAAGAAAAAAAATGTGTACCTGAACCTACATGCGTGGAGATGAATGTGCTACAAAGGGTCCAACTCATTTCTTGGCTGTTAAGCATGAAATATACTGAGAGGGGGGGTGAATCAATATATTATATATCTTTTTACTTAATCTGATTTATTTTATTTAACCACTTAATCACACATTTAAGAAATGTAATAAAATTGAAACAGTAATTTGCACCACATAAGAGAGAGAGAGAGAGAGAGAGAGAGAGAGAGAGAGAGAGAGAGAGAGAGAGAGAGAGAGAGAGAGAGAGAGAGAGAGAGAGAGCAGATTTTTACGTGGAAAGCCAAAGTGGGAAAAAACACAAAGAATAATTTCAAGTATATGAATGAGCACTAACTCAAAATACAAAGTTCGCAAGCCCTTTTCGGAGCACCAACACAATAACTATTTGTGAGCACCAACCCATAGGAGCACTAACCCCTCTTGTGTATAAAACACAACTATCTCTCAATGTTGCTTACTCAACAAATGATAGAACTCTACAATATCTCCTACTTTTTCTCTTAAAAAACAAATATAAACCATGCACTCTCTTGCATATTACAAATGACTTTTCAAGCCTTTATTTATAGCTTTCCAAATGACCTTTGGCATTCACCCTTTGTGACCCTTCAATCTTCATAGAAAATTGTGCCAAACTTGCATAACCCTTCGTATCCTTGCATTTGAAAAGTCATATGGTGACCCTTCATAAGCAAAAACATTCTTTCCTCTTTTGTCTTTATCTTGGTAACTTTTCATATTCCTTAAAGTGTCCCTTCATGGAAAAATGTGCCATACCTCTTTTGTCTTCACATGGTGACTCTTGGAATTCCTTAAGATGACTCTTCATGAGAAAATGCTTCCCCTTCCTCTTTCATCTTTTACCCCGTGAATCTTTGACTTCTCCATGGGCCCTCTTTTGACTTATATGCAACCAAAAATATATTAATTAATATTAAATAAATATTAACACACAATATCCAAGATATGAATATTAAAAACACCTTTAAATGCAATGGGACCTTTATCACCAATAATGCTAGACCTTTGACATCAATGACAATATTTCCAACATTGGCCAGGGAAGTGGATGGAGAGCATAATAGTGCCTAGAGAAAGAAAGAATCCCTAAAATGGATGCCCCCTGTACTGAACCTGAAAGTGGAATCTATGTAATATGGAGGAGGGCAATGCTTTCCCCCTGTGCTAAATCTGACTGGAATGAGAAATGCTCAGAGGCCTGAAACCAATGTCTGCCCTCTATCCTACATAAAATCATGTAATTTGGAATGTGTGTATAGAATTTTGTATGTTGTGAAGAGAAAAATATATCATGCCCCTACTCTAAATATTTGAATTGGAATTGAAAAATGCTCAGAGGCCCAAAACCAATATCTATCCTATGTCCTACACAAATTTGTGTAGTCTAGGTCTGGGTAATGCAATGGACCAACAGCTATAGATAGCTGTGTGGTCCAACTTGGTGACAACCTGGGTACAACTGTGTGTAATATGAAACTTTGGTAAATGTGTAAGAAGAGAATGGCATGTCTTGTCATTTCAATCTATATAATTTTAGATGATGAAAAACATGAACATCTTTACCATGCCCCCAAATCTGGTATGTGAGTGATGTTAGGTTGTGGAGCTAAAAGCTTCACTGATGCAGACATGGAGGAGGTTGCAGGATGAGTTGCTGAGTGTCACGGAGACTGGCGTTTGGTTTGGCCAACCGACGTCGACAGTATTAGACAAGGAAGCAACCGACGTCGGTCATAGATCGGCCGGCGTCGGCGACCCCCAGGCGGACAGGGACCGATGTCGATCGCCTGTGTGGTTCGACTGCGAGCTTATTACAGGCAGTTAGCTAACGAACCAAGTGTTTACATGAAGAGAGCTATTTTTAGACTGAGAGCTGCGGATCTAATTATTGTAATTAGATGTCTAATCATTGTTTGGATGAGATCTATATAATAGACTCATGGTTGTATTGGAAAAGGGTTCTAGTTTGAGTTGAGCAAAGTTTGCTCCTTCTGTGTGTGAAGTGAGTAAGGGTGCTCCTCCTAGTTCCCTATCAGTGCCAAGCTTGGTACTGGTTGGAGAATCATAAGGACTTGGTGAGGCAAGGACAAGGGTTCTTCAGGGTGTAGAGTGATCTACATGGTAAGTAAGATCGTTGATCTGCAGGTGTATGTGTGTGCAAGGTCAAGGTTCACAGGTGAGCAGAACCGTGTTTGATTTGCAGGTGTACAAGATCATATAGACAGCAACACAACAGGGAGCAGTATCAGGCAGGATCTACTTGGAGTACAGGTGTGTACTCGGATAGAGCAAAGAGGAAGGCAAGGGAGTTCCTTCCAGAAGTATGGTCTGTTGAAGTGCAGGGTATTGCAGGTTCATGGGAGATCTACTTGAAGTACATTGAGTACTTGTGGAGCACGTGGAGTGCTTGTGGAGTGGGTGTAGCACTTGTGGTGTGCGTGGAGCACAGGAGGTGAACACCAACTCTGTATTTTGAGTTGGGTGTTGGGACCTGAGAGGGAGAGCTTTGGGGAGAAGATTTACTGTTCACTTGAGGTGTGGGAAACCTCTGTAAGGTGGTGGAGAAGAAGTGGCATCTTCTTTATTGTATTCTTTTCTGTATAAAGTGTTAATACAAGTTGTGTATTGTCTCTCATATCTTGTGTTATTCTGAATTCTAGTTACTTGGTGAATCTGGTTAATTTCCGCATATTAAGTTGCTTGGTTTAGTAATCAATTGTGTGCTTCCGATTTTGTTATCTCCCAACAAGTGGTATCAGAGCTAAGGTTGCAGGAAGCAGGTTTTGTGTTTGGTTACATGGCACTCTCAGGGGTTTCTGATCGAGTGGGAGTAGAGCAACAGCAGATCAAAGTAAGCTAAGAATGGAAGAGTTGAAAAGCACAGATGGTCACTCACGGTCCTATGGAAAGAAAGAGCAGGTAAAAGATTATTGTTGGTTGGTAGCAGATCAGCATGAAGGAACTGAAGAAGCAGATGTAGCAGGTGTTGTTGCACAGGATGCTCTAGGAGGTTTCTTGGATAAAGTTGAATCTTGGATAAAATATTCGGTTGCCTCTTTCCATGCAGTTCCAGGTAGAGGAGCTGGTGAGCCTTGCCAAAGAATTGGCAAAGGGGAAGTGAAGCTGAAATTGCAGGCGGCCAACACACAGGTGTTGATGAAGGTCATGCAAGTCCCAGGTTTGGAGATATGGCTAATTTCTTCAAAAAGATTGGGTGATGAGAGATACACAAGAACTCTCACAGCGGATGCACTTGAATTAGCTGGTGGTAAGAAAACAGGTACCCTTTATCTACTTGTTTATATTACTGATTCTTCTTTTGTTGCGAAGACGTGGCTTCGTAGGCTTGGTCACATGAGCAGGAAGGAGATGCATGTTCTTAAGTGGAAGACAGATATATTTGACAGGCTTGAGAACTGGAAAACCTTGGTGTTTATGGAGGAGATGGCAGACAGAACCCAGTGGATGGTGCTGGATACTTCTGAGCAGGGCAGTTTGGACATGGGTTTTGATTCAAAGAAGCTCGCGGGTAAAAAGTCATCACTCACAGGCGAACACAGGTACCGGCGTCGGTCAGGAGGAACCGGCGTCGAACAGACAGGTGCCGATGTCGGTCATGTGCAGACTGAAGCCGGTGATGTCGGGCAGAGTAAGCCCGACGTCGGTCATGAAACCGACGTCGGCAGTATGTAAGACCGATGTTGGTCAGGAGGACCGACGTCGGTAGCAGGGACACCAGCGCTGGCAGGTTGGTAGTCAGGGACAGACGCATGGGAATCGACGTCGGTCGGATGCAGACTGTGGGGTGACCAAGGTCGGTCACTGTAACGGATTTTGGGTGGATAGCACGCTGTCAAGGGGTCTCAAACACCCATACGGAGGACTGAAGACGTAAGTAGGCCCTCAAATTCGTTGTTCCTCTTCTTTATACATGTTGCTGATTGTAGAGCAAGAAGGATCCAGGAAACAGGTGTGAGCTTGGCATGGATGAGGATGTGATTCCTTGGAGGAGAACCAAACAGGTGTGTTTTGGTAGGGTTGCCAGCAGGTATGAAAGCACAGAGACGAATGGATACCTTAGTAGAAGAATAGAGAGAACGGATACGTGAGACGGAAGACCAGGTATATGGTCTTGTGGAGCTGCAGGACAGTGGTACAGGTTTTGACAGGTGGAGGACGGAGCATGGCTTCAGTCAATGTCAGGGTAACTACTATGATTTGACTTACCAGGGGGATGGTGATTGCAACATCATTCTGTTGCTGTATGTGGATGGTATATTTGCTAGCTAGCTGGTTTTGTACATACAGGGTTTTGCTGAGCTAAGGGTAAGATTAGTTCAGTGTCATGTCATGAGGAGTTTGGAGCAGCGGAATTCTTTGACATGGGAGACATGGAGATCACTGGTTGATTTTGTCTCGAGTGGGAGCTGATGTGAATCAGGTGTTGGCGAGGTTCAGGATGAAGAGCCGGAGCACGCTAAGGGATGGACAGGTACAGTGTCTGAAATCACATGAGGTCTGGTATAGACCTGAGTATTCCCATGCAGTGGGAGCTGTCAGAGAGTTAGGAGCCAATTCGGGGAAGTGGGTTCTCAGGTACTTGAGAGGGACCGGCAGCAGGGATTCATGCTATGCAGGGTCAGGACTTCACTACATGTGTTTATAGGTTCGGATGTGGCAGGGTACTCGGATGACAGGAGGTACATCACATGGTGTGTGGTGGGTTGTCTTCAGGATTGAGCTTGAAGAGGGATACAAACCAAGAAACAGATTAGACGAAGTATAGGTACAGGTACAGTGCAGCTGTTTATCTCTAAGTGAGAGATTGTTAGGTTGTGGAGCTAAAAGCTTCACTGATGCAGACATGGAGGAGGTTGCAGGATGAGTTGCTGAGTGTCACGGAGACTGGCGTTTGGTTTGGCCAACCGACGTCGGCAGTATTAGACAAGGAAGCAACCGACATCGGTCATAGATCGGCCGGCGTCGGTGACCCCCAGGCGGACAGGGACCGACGTCAGTCGCCTGTGTGGTTCGACTGCGAGCTTATTACGGGCAGTTAGCTAACGAACCAAGTGTTTGCATGAAGAGAGCTATTTTTAGACTGAGAGCTGCGGATCTAATTATTTTAATTAGATGTCTAATCATTATTTGGATGAGATCTATATAATAGACTCATGGTTGTATTGGAAAAGGGTTCTAGTTTGAGTTGAGAAAAGTTTGCTCCTTCTGTGTGTGAAGTGAGTAAGGGTGCTCCTCCTAGTTCCCTATTAGTGCCAAGCTTGGTACTGGTTGGAGAATCATAAGGACTTGGTGAGGCAAGGACAAGGGTTCTTCAGGGTGTAGAGTGATCTACATGGTAAGTAAGATCGTTGATCTGCAGGTGTATGTGTGTGCAAGGTCAAGGTTCACAGGTGAGCAGAACCGTGTTTGATTTGCAGGTGTGCAGGATCATATAGACAGCAACACAACAGGGAGCAGTATCAGGCAGGATCTACTTGGAGTACAGGTGTGTACTCAGATAGAGCAAAGAGGAAGGCAAGGGAGTTCCTTCCAGAAGTATGGTCTGTTGAAGTGCAGGGTATTGCAGGTTCATGGGAGATCTACTTGAAGTACATTGAGTACTTGTGGAGCACGTGGAGTGCTTGTGGAGTGGGTGTAGCACTTGTGGTGTGCGTGGAGCACAGGAGGTGAACACCAACTCTGTATTTTGAGTTGGGTGTTGGGACCTGAGAGGGAGAGCTTTGGGGAGAAGATTTACTGTTCACTTGAGGTGTGGGAAACCTCTGTAAGGTGGTGGAGAAGAAGTGGCATCTTCTTTATTGTATTCTTTTCTGTATAAAGTGTTAATACAAGTTGTGTATTGTCTCTCATATCTTGTGTTATTCTGAATTCTAGTTACTTGGTGAATCTGGTTAATTTTCGCATATTAAGTTGCTTGGTTTAGTAATCAATTGTGTGCTTCCGGTTTTGTTATCTCCCAACAAGTGATGCGTATGTATAATTTGGTAATCTGTATAACCACATGTGATATGACCTATTGTGCCATGCCCCATGTGCAAAACTAGAGATCAAAATACTATGCTCTGAACTATGCCTATAATCTATTATCTGGTCCTGTAACTATGTCATGTTGTATGAAGCTATATGTGTAAGACGTGTAGTATGTGTAGACTAGGGATTTGACTCAAGATAGGTGGTTAGTATTACATTAGTTCTAAAATGAAATCAAATTGAAAGAAACACACTAACAAGCATACATCTCTAGGCTTAGACACTAAGGAAGAGCATAATAACAAACATACATATGAAAACAATAACTAAAACATGAAGGAAAACCTTCTTCACCTCCCTTGGATGCTCTAAATAGCTTGTTGAGGTGGCTAGTTCAGCTTGTGCTCAATGATTCTTCATCAAAGGAGGTTTGGTTATCTCCTCTTCTCCTTGGCACCTTTGTGATGGCTTTGGCTTTGGCTCAATAATTTGGCATTATAACGCTAATTTCAATAGCTTTTGGAATTATTTGTCCATCATAACTTTGCATTATCCAAGCTTAAATTTCAATAGGCAAGGCCTCCTATTTATAGATTTTGCAAAATGGTCAGAATGAACATAAACTATCCATCTCAAGATGAAGATGTGTGGCTAAGAATCCATTCAAATTTTTAGGCAAAAATCAATAAATGCCTTCATAAATATTTGGGATAGAGAGGCAATAAAGAGGCATGGAGGGTCTTAATGAGGCATGGAGTGGCTCGATGAGATATTTTATGCATTTATAACCTAGGGATGTCTTTCCAAGAAATGCTGCCACTTGATGATGTAGTTATTCAATATCAATTTCTGAAAATAAATATTCAAAAATCTCCATGGAAAATTAACTTAAGCTCTTGATTTGGGTTAATTAACCTTACACATGATTAGTCAAATTTGATGCAAAAACTTGGCAATTTGTGCACAAATTAATCAAATTAGTCAAAATATCATATTATTGGCTCAAAATTTGACTGGATTAGAATTTAAAGTTAATGTTAGATGCATTGGAACCGTATTCCCATTTAGGATGTTGCCAATGCAAAATAATAAATACACATGTCTTGTATAATAAATTTGGTAGAAATGAATAATCTAGAGCACCCAGGTGGGAAAATGTCAATTTGACTCAAAATTATTTGATCAAAGTTAGCTGCTTCATAAATTTCATTGCCCCATTTAGTGAGACTCTAGCCAAAATAGGCACTTGAATATATCAATTTCAACTCATTTAATGTGTTGTAGTGTTTTAAGGTCAAATTGTGTATTTTGGTATAAATTGGTCAAAAGCCTAGTTAGAAGTCATTGATGGCTAGTTTTAGGTGTCTATAGTTTGTCCCTATTTGGGAAAGCATTGCAAGATATAAGCACAATAACATCTTCTCAAGGAATGAAAAGGTCTTGTATGCTTACAACTTTAACGACAATTGATGAATTGTATGATACCCCTCAAGAGGAACGGTTGGCACAAGTAGGTCAGCAAACGGTCTTGTAAAAAGAAAGAAATGAAATGAGGGGACCAAAGAAAAGAAGATGATGGGGTGAAAACACAATGAATTTGAAAAAGTATTCAAAATCATTGAGAATGCAAGTGAGACAATATACAATGGTTTGCCCAAAGGTGGTTATAAGCATTGTACCTCGATACTGGCAATGTGGTATGATAACACAATAATTTTCCCAAAGGCAGTTATAATCATTGAGAAGATGGAGCTGCCCCAATTATGATAGATAAATAATATAACAACATGCCCTTATTTGGGCAAAAAAAAGTACATTTGATGAGAACACAATGATTTTCTTAAAGGCGGTTATAATCATTAAGAAATGCAGGTGGCATGGTGTACAATGATTTGCCCATAGGCAGTTATAATCATTATACCTTGATTATGACAAACATGATTGATTGGTTGATGATGATGGTAATTTAACATAGAGGGTAATGATGAATTAGAACAACCTACTAGTAGGGAGATGCTCGTCCAGACTAACAAAGGTTGAAATTATTACATGGTTAAGTACTTTATTTGGAATATGATTGGGATATTGGTGTTGAGAAGATGTTGATGCCACCCTTGATTAGTAGACTTCTTGGAGCTAATTTTTGTTGTATCACTTTGACGGTAAGCATCATGATAGAACATTATGAGGATTAGGCTAAAATATGCATATGGACTGACTCCCGAGATCCAATACTCAATAGAAAATAATGCACCAATAACAAAAACCATGATGACAATGTAAACATATGAATATGGGTGGATTCAGGTATAAATGCGTGAGGAATCACCCAATGAACCCACATAGACTGAATCAAGGCAATAGTGCTAAAAATAGGCACACAAACATCAAACAAACAAACAAATAAAGAAATAAATAATAGTTTGTCCTAATGTTAGTACAAAAAACATGACTTAAATGAGACAAATATTGCCCCTAGAAAGTAGGTGAAAACTTAGCAAACAAACATGATGGGGGAATAGAAGAAAAGGAAGGGGTGGTCGAGCTATCTCCATATGCACTAGGCAAGTGGACGTTGCCTACATAGTTCCATGGATGTAATATCCAACAAAAACTTCAAGCCAAATGTAGTTCTCCCATGAGATGGGAAGAAAATGATAGTGGATGAAAACAAACATGATGGATGAGATAGGAGAATAGGAATGGTCTTGCAAAATGGCAAGTGCATGAGAAAAAATGGCTAAAAAAGATGGGGAAACTAAGTGACAAGTGATTTACTTATGACTTAGCAAGGGTTCCTAGGATCCTTAAGGTAAAGAAGTGGTCAATGTTTTTTGGTTGTTCTAATGATTTTACAAATGTTTTTGGAATTTTTGGAGTATCTCAACTCAATCAAGAATGACGAGACACCAGATGGTTCAAGCTCACAAAATGGTGAGAGGACTACTTATGTTGCTTGTAGAATGATAAGAGCATGGCTTAGGTTACTCATAAAAAGGTGAGAGCATGGCTAGAAAGGGTGACTGAACTGACCTCAATAAGTATCAAGAACTACTTATATAGTCCCAAAGTAGGACCTCAAGTCACTATAGTTCTACCTTATAGCAGAGAAATCTGACTAGTGTAGTAGCCAATTCAAACAAAATAGGCATAGTTGGTATGATGGTACAGTACGACATAGAGAATGGCTAGTTGGTATGGTAAAGGCGCAATAAATAAGTGTTGTCCCTAGTTTTCCCATAGGTGACTATAACTAGGATACAATAACATAGGTCAATGATACTAATTACCCATAGTTGATTATAATTAGGATCAAGACAATGAACAAGAAATGAAGGATGTAATTACCAAATGTCTGTCTAACTGCTCCAAAATATTGCTTCTATCTGGAATGTGTGAAACAACTACTGAAACTAAATCTAAATCATCTTGTTAAAAGTGGTGATGGAACCAAATAGAATGAAACCAAGGTCACATGGCTAGGTAGGGAGGGAGAGATGAACTCGATTGATGAGGAAGGTATGGTAAAACAGACATGTGATATAAAAAGTGATAGGTTGGTAGGATGATAAAATGGTATTATTACAAAAAGATTGATAAAATAATACAACTTGAAATGGTCCTTATAGACAATACACGAAGTCACTCAAGCATTGTACTGCTTGTGGTGGATAATGTTCATCAGCTCATCAATTTCATGGTCATTTGGTGTGGCAAGCCTGTATGCTCCTATTCCAAAGTTTGTTGTAATGATGAAAGGACCAAGCCTATATACTTCTTTTTAGCCTTGGTATTCTTTTGGTTTTCTTTAAGGACAAGATCACCAAGTTCAAATTCTCTATGTTTCACGTGTTGATTTTAGTGGCCTCGAAGTCAATTTTGATAAGCTTAGAGATTATTCATTGCATCTGTTTGTTTCTCATCAAGTAACTCTAGTTCTTATAAGTGAGCTACTTGATAGTCATTGTCATCTAAGACATGCTTAAAAGAGATGCATAGAGATGGCAACTCGACCTCAATGGGAAGGATGGCTTCTATACCATAAACAAGGGAATATGGAGTGGCTCCTATAGGTGTGTGGTGATTAGTATGGTATGCCCAAAAGGCATAGAATATCTAGAGGTGCCAATCATGATCAACATCATTGACAATATTTTTGAGAATGTTGACAATGGAGTAGCTCCTGTAGGTGTACAGTGATTGGTATTATATGCCCAAAAGGCACATAATATCTAGAGGTGCCAATCATGATCGACATCATTGATAATCTTTTTGAGAATGTTGACAATGGTTTCATTCAATGCTTTGACCTTGTCATTACCTTGAGGGTAATATGCCATAGAAAAGTGTTATGTGATTTTGTATCCTTGTTCTTGAATGATCTTCCATTATCAGATATAATATCAAAGGGAATACCGTAGTGACAAATGAAATGGTTGAAGATGAACTTGGAAATTTACTTTCCAATCACATAAGTGTGGTATAGATTCAGCCCACTTAATGAAATAGTTAGTGGCGATAAAAATATGTTTATGGCCATCGATTGAGGTGGGATTGATCTTCCCAATGATGTCAATGCCCCATGTAGCGAATGGCCATGGTGTTAACATTGTTTCACAGTCTTGGTTAGGGCATGAATCAGATTAACATGTCATTAACACTTGTCACACTTCTTTACATATGTAGCTACATCTACATCCATCGTGGGCCAATAATAACCAATACTTAAGAGTGTTTTGGATAGGATAGCCCTACTAGTGTGGGTTCTACATACTCCATGAACTTCTCATAATTCTAGCATAGATTCTATCAAAATTAAATAATGAAGCCAAGTTCCATCAAAACTATGGTAGTAAAGGGTTGATCCAAGCAAGGTATAGCAAGTGGTTTGGTGGATGAAGGCTCTGGATTGTTTTCAGGATAGGTTAGGTGGTAAAACTTGGTCATGGAGGTAGTTATAAAGGTTTGAGTACCAAATAGAACTAGGACCAATAATATCACAAATCATCACGATGGTTGAAGGTTCATGAGTTGGTGTTAGCAAGTTATTGACAAAGAAATGGTACTCTTTAGTTGTGTCTGTTGAATTAGAGATCCAATAGTAGCCATATCATCTGTGGTTCTGTTACTTGCCCTTGGTATATGCTCAAAATGAATGTTAGTAATCTATCATTTGAGAGTGTTGATCATGGCCTTGTATGGAACTAGCTTGTCATATTTGGTCTTAAAATGGTCTATAACCTGATTGATGATGATCTAAGAATCACCAAAAACCTTAAGATGAGATACATTCCATTGTATTGCTTGGTGAAGTCCTATAATAAGTACTTCATATTCATCCATGTTATTGGTACAAGGAAAACTGATCTTGAATGATTTAGGGATTATATCCCCCTATGGTGTAATAAATAAAAGGCCTACCCCCGATCCATGTGCTATGAATGATACATCAAGATACATCTTCCAGTGCTACTCTTCAAGAGGTGTGTCAATGATGGTCATTATGGATTCATCAGGAAATTAGAATGTGAGTGGCTTTATATCAGCAAGGTGTGCTTCAACAAGCTGATCTATAAGAACTTGCCCCTTAATGGCTTTTTTATTGATGTATTCGATGTCAAAATCACTTAGAAGCATGATCTACTTGGCCATATGGCCTTATACAATTATTTTAGATAGTAGATACTTGAGCGAATCTACTTTTGAAATAACCATGGTCTTATTGTTTAACATGTAATGGCACAATTTCTGAGCTGTGAAGACCATGGCTAAATAGGCTTTTTTTATTGGCATATAATTATGTTTATATGCGACCAGTGTATGACTTAAATAATATACAACATGCTCTTTTCCATTATCATCATGCTGAGCCAAAAGTGACCTAGGGCATTGTCAGTAATTGATAGATATAACAAGAATGGCTTTCCTGACATAAGAGGCAACAAAATAGGTGGATTTGCTATATAGTCTTTAAGTTGTTGAAAAGCTATTTGGTAGTGATCATCCCAGTGAAATGTGACTCCCTTATTTAGAAAATGCATAAAAGGATGACATTTGTTGGCCAATTGTGATAAGAAGCATCACATAGACTAGATCTTGCCCTGCAAACTATGGAGATGCTTTAAAGTAGTCAATAGTTTCATCTCTATTATAACTTGGACTTTGGCCAAATCAACTTCAATGCCTTGATGAGAGACAATGAAGCCTAGAAATTTGCCTGATGTGACTCCAAAGACACACTTCTTAGGATCAAGTCTAACTTTATAGTCATGTAATCTTTCAAATATTCTACGTAACACTGCTAGGTTATCGGCCTTGGTCTTTGATTTGACAAGAATGTCGTCAACATAGTCTTCAACAATATCTTGCATCATATCGAGAAATATGATGGTCATAACTTTTTGATAGGTGGCCCCTGCATTCTTAAGACCAAATGACATAACCTGATAACGAAATGTTTCTCATGGAGTGGTGAACATTATTTTATGTTGGTCTTTTGGTGCTATTTTGATTTGGTTGTATCCTAAAAAGCCATCCATTAATGAAAGCATTTCATAACCTGTAGTGGAGTTGATGATCATGTCAATGTTTGGAAATGAAAAGTCATCCTTAGGGGAAGCTTTATTTATATCATGAAAATTAGTACAGATTATAATTCTTTATGGCTTTTTGGCAACTGGTACAACATTAGATATCCACTATGAGTAGTCGATGGATTAAATACATCCCGATTCTAAAACTTTTTCCAACTAATTTTTTACCAATATAAGAATGTGAGGATGCATCTTACACAACTTTTGCTTTACTGGTTTGGCATCAGGATTGACCATAAGGCAGTGTAAAACCAAGGTGGGGTCCAAACCTGACATTTTTAGAATATGCCCTTGCAAATATATCTACAAATTCCATCAAAAGGGCTGTAAGGACTTCACGCTTCTTCTTAGTAATGGAAGTGCCTAGCTTGATCCACTTTGGGTCATCTAGGGACTGGATGTTAACCTCTATTATATCTTCCACTAGAAGGGTCGAATCATCTTCAAGGATAGTGGGCAAAGATTTGAACTGGTTGGCAACATTAGAGTCCTTTGTTAGGAATGGCTCTTCAAGTTCCCCTAGGCATGATGAATTAGAGGCCCCAATGGAAGGTTTGGCCATGTAATTAAAACTATTGGAAACTCTTGAATTATTCGATCAAATGCTTGTTGTTCTTCAAAACTAAACTCAGACTCATAGACAAGTTTGTCATTGGTGGTCTCCTGAGTTATGGTTGAAGAAGGTTGAACACCCCCATCTAATGACACCTAAAATAAGTTTTCACCATTAGACGAGCCTTTTTCTTTACTTTTACCTTGGTCAGAAAGTCCCTGAAAGAGGTTTTCACTTTGGGACCTTAATGTTTTAATTATTTTCTTTTGGATAAGATTGTTCACCTGCTCTCCAAAATATGTTGTAGGATCCAACTTGATTGAGAACCCTGATATATAGTCCCCCAATGGAACATTGTCTCTAAGGCTGATAAAATCATAGAAAGCCTCATCATTTTGAAATGCATCAATCGATATGTTAGACTCTTGTTGGTCCTAGTCTATCAGTTGGGGATAATACAATGGTAGTGGGTTATGATGAATGACTGGTGTAAGGGTATAAATGGAATGTGTTTCAAACAAATGGGTCCCATTTAGGTCATCAAAAGGGATATGATCATAATCTGCTTCACTATCAACATCTTCATCACCAGTCAATGGCAATGGAACACGAGTAAGGTATATGGAGTCACCCTTAGGTGGTTTAAATCCAAGTCCATAGGGTCCTTTACATTTGGTCATGGAAATTGGCTCAAGTATTCCCTGTTGATTAGGTCTGAGGCCTCCTCCTTCCTAGTCTTGATTCTTCATGATCCTATTGGAAATATGATACTTTGCATTCTCATAACAATCAATTTGGTTGTCATTATACAACCATGATTCATCCCCTTCAAGAGGGTCTGGTTCTAGGCTAGATACTGGTACAAATGTGATAGGTGATTTACCTTTGCTCTTTTGTTGCCATTTTGGATGAAGTGGCTTAGTTGTAGGTCTTCTAAAGGACTTTGGATTCTGTGGAAGGTTTGTAGTATGAAAGGTATCATGGGTCACATACTCCCCTGGGCCATTAGGTGAGATAATAAAATTATTGGATACTTTAGGAGGTGGCATATGGGAAAGGGAATCAAGGGTATTAGGATCAATGCAATTATCCTCCAATGGATCAAGGAGTATTACTTTTCCCTTATCTTGCTTGGCCATTAGATTCATGTCAAAGCGATAATTATAACTCTTGAACTCGGCCTCTCGGTGTTTGTAGTGCTTGTATGGATGCAAATCTCTTGATATACAAACTTCCATCCCTAAATGGGAGTGCTTAATAAATTGGTGAAACATCGATGGGATGACATGAATTTCATGTTACCAAGGTCCTCCCAAAAGCATATTATATGACAAATCAAGATCTAGCATGTGGAAAACTATATCATGGGTCAAGGGCCCAAGGATAACTGGTGAATAGATAGTGCCATGTGATTCTCATTCCTCATTGTCATATGCTTTAATGGTTATTATTTATGCTTGAAGATCTACCATAGTGTACTTGAGAATCTTGATGACCTTAAGAGACACTATGTTTAGACCTAATCAATTGTCTGTAAGGACATGTTTCACTTTGTGCCACTTTATGCAAACTTCTGTAAATAATAGGTTATTATGCAGTGGGCCAAGTGATGACATATCACTTTGGTTGAAAGTGACTTGTTGGGCAGGAGCTAGGTTTCCAACTTAAGCTTGGAATTTATCAGGGGATATGCCACTTAAAATAGTGGATTGGCTCAAGAAGTCAATTAAAATATTTTTTGTGGATTGTTGACGTATGCAACGAATCTAAAATGGAGATATGTGCAGGCTTTTTTTGCAATTATTCCACAATGTCAAGTTTCTTCTCTTGGTCAGTGTTAAATGGCTTATTCTAAGGTTGAATGGATGGTTAGATAATGAGCAAAGTGGCAGATGGTTGTGGGCTTGGGATGGTAATCTTTGACCTTCAATTTGTGATTACACAATTGGGATTAAATACAGGACCATGATTGCTAATAAATGATTATGATGGTGTGGGATCAGATAAGACAAGTCTCAGTGGCCAGTGCACTTGTGTATGGTCATGGGGCAAGGCTGAGTTATCGATATAAGGTCCAAAAGTGAGAATCCCTATTTGTTGGTTTACCTATGTGCAATCCTAGGTCAAGGAAAGATTGTTGAAGTGATTGGATTGGTTTGGTATGGTCAGCAATGGTCTCATGCAATTAGAATTTAGTTTAGGATTAATGGAGATGGTATTAACGTTACCTCTTATAATATGGCCTACAACTCTATTGTAGTCATGTACAATTGCATGGTAGGTTTGTTGGTTGTTACCATTCTAACCTTGGTTCTATCCATCATTCTGGTGTTATTAGTTCTACTAGTTTGGCCTTTGATTTTGATTTTGATATTGTTGTTGTATTGGCCGGTGCTATTGTTACTATTATTGTTACTAGGGTTGGTTGTTATGCTGGGGAAAGGGGTTTTGATAGATTCCAAGGCTCTGATTGGAAGTGAAAGTACCATTATCTAATGTTATCTTCCCATTATCCAACATATTCTAAATCAAATGTTTAATTTGCACACATCTTCGCAAATTATGTCTGTTGACCCGATGATATTCAAAAAATTCATTTTCATGGTACCAATCAGGAAAATGAATGCCCTAAGGGTAATGTTTTGGTATAGGCCAACTAATCAAATT
Organism: Torreya grandis; assembly: GCA_037957365.1. NCBI lineage: Eukaryota > Viridiplantae > Streptophyta > Pinopsida > Cupressales > Taxaceae > Torreya > Torreya grandis. The sequence continues at coordinate 3,212,149 of JARHVA010000706.1, read as the reverse complement.
ATCGATGATGAGTTTATGAAACACATATTCTATAGGCTCTCCAAGGTCACTAAAAATGTGGCGAGTAGGCATTGTTCTCCTTGGAGGAGGGACTTGCAATGGTAAAGGTGGTTGTGTCTATTGTGGGGGCCTAGGCTATTGTGTTTGTGGCACATACTACTGCTACTAAAGAGGTTGTGTCGTAGGAATGATATGAAAAGGTAGTGATAACTGAGTAGATGGTGTTTGTAACATTTGGACATGATGTGACTTAGTTACTCCATTTCCCACAACATTCATATTAGAGTTGAATTGCTTTGGTCTATCTTGGTTATTGGCCTATATTGGTTGTGATGTTTGTGCTTAGATTAGATGTTAGTTTTGACCATTTCCCTAATTGGTACCTTGATTGTAATTAGTTGAAGTATTCTTGATTATCCCCTTATTAATAAGGGCTCGCTTGATCAACAAACCTTTGTTAATGATCTCGTTGAAGGTATTCATACATTGCAGTTCCAGATGATAGGATATCTCACTATGTAAATTTTTGGTAAACACAACTAATTATTTATCTGGTAAAATATGGGTGAATCAATTTTCAAGGGTTCTCCATTATTGTAGATAACTTGAAAAGCTCTTACCAACCTTCTACTTGGCTTGTGTTAAGTCGACTAGAGAAATCTTATGCTCAAGACTAGATGAAAAGTGTTACACAAACTTATCTTGAAGATCATTAAAATTGGATACATAATTCTTGGGAAACTTTAAAACCACTCCAAGGCTTGTCTTGATAGACTCCTTAGGAACAAAAATAAAAGGCATATGTCACTATATTCCACTGGCTAGCATGCAATAAATAACTTAGTCAAATGAGCTTTGGGTTCACCTTTCTCTTAGTATTTGTCAAATTTTGGTGGTTTGTATCCTGGAGGAAATGGTATCTACAAGTAAATCATGTTGAAAGGATAAGAACACACATCATCTAACTTAAAATTTTTAGTCTATTTCCCAGCTTGGATGGCAGTAATCACATCCTTCATCTGTTATAATTCTTGGGATAGGAAACTAGAGGGAATATTGGCTTGAGGGGGAATATTGGCTTGGGTAGATGGCTAAGCAGTCACAAGAGGAACACTTTTATCAGGGTATGATGGAGGTATTTATTGGGGCATGTTGGTTTTGTTGGGAAATGGACCAGGAATATGCATGCATGGATTAGGGTTTGATTGTTGAAATTACATTTGTGGTTGTGCAATATTTTAGTTAGGGTTGGATATGTAGGCTTGGTTTTGGGGATTTTTAGGTTAGGATAGAGGGATATAACTATACTATGCCTATTGAGGTTAAAGTGGGACATGTTGTTGACTAATCAAACTTTGCTATTGAGGGGGTACTTGTGAACCAAGACCCTGTCTTTAAACTAGTGGCACGTTCTGCACAAAAGGAAAATGTTTCTTGATTGGTACTTGAAGAACATTAAAACCTCTTTATTGCATGAATCCCAGTTGGGAAGTGGGCACATGTTGGAGATTCAACATTTGTTGACCAATAGTCGTACATTGTTGACTAGACATCATTTATCTTTAAAGTGACACATTGGTCTGCGAGTAAAAAGGTATGTTCCCTACTATTTGGTGAGGTGGAACATTGGTTGCCCCCTGTTGAGGTGGTAACATATTTGACATTTGCTATATTGGTATATTGGATTGTGCTTGATGTTGTGGAATAATACTCATTACCTATTAGGGAGGAGTAAGATTCATCACATTTTGTTATTGAGGCATGGCATTAATCACTAGCTAGCTACATAATCCTGTTGGTTAAGTGCTTGAAGAAGCAGTTGGTTGAGGATTAGCGGTAGTAGTTGGTTGAGGTTGGGATGTAGAAATTCCTACTTCCTAATTTTGAGAACCACTCATGGTGTTAACTAAAGGTATACTTGCTTGTGTATTAGTTGTCTATGTATTTACACCACTTTGGTTTGGATTGGATGTTGCTTGCACATTGTCCACTATTCTACGTATAAGCAAAAGACACTTCTTCTTGGTTAGTGTATGAAATAAGTTATTGACCAAAGTGCTCTACATGAATGGGTCTACACCCTAATTGTCTTGACCAATCAACTCCATTAACACTCTAGTTGACGGAACTAAATATATGATAGGCCTATTTGACATGGTCATTTGGTTAAAATTATGTGCTAGGTTCAAGTAGGTTTGGTATGCTGTCTACATCTGTATAAAGTGATTCTCCATGGGGTCCTTACCTTTGATAAGCATACTAGGGTATTGATACGTCATTTGGACTAGAGCTAAAGGATTAAAAAAGAATCCTATTGATTGTACAATATGTTATGAGGCATTCTTATTAGACTTGGTAAATTCTCATGGGGGAAGTCTACCAAAAACTTGGCCCCTATCTCTATGGCTCTAACCAAAATATCATCTTTGTTCTCTAATAAGTTACGTTTAAATAGATAAGGATCATATGTGGATGGTGCAATAATATAGTATAATTGTTGAGGAAAAGGTTTTTTAATAGTAGGTACCGTGGCTAGGTATTGCTATATTTGTGTTTGATCTTGCTCTGAGTAAGGTGGCGTGTTTACCAAGTAATGGACCAAAGGGTCTTGGGTCTGTGCCCCTGTTTGATCATTATAAGAGTGATAGGCATCTATCTAATAAACAACATTATCTGCATAAGGATCATGAACCATTTCTTCTTGTGTAACCACATTACTAAATCCTAGATTATACATGAGGCCACTACGAGTATAGGAAGACATGTTGGGATCCATACTGAATGTTTTGCGACAAAAATAGAGTTCTACAAACTCTGAAAATGAAATGTCTAAAAATATGCTCAAATTAGGTCTAACTTGTTCAAAAGGATGGATAGGTATATCCAAAAATGTTGATGCAATGACCTATGACAAAACAGGCTAATGTGAAGTGTCGAACGCTACATGTCTCACACAAAAAGATCAAGTAAAAGGATTATAAATAAAACTACCAAATTCCAAGTCAAAGTGTTTCAAATCAGTTTAATATAGAAAAACAAAAGTTGCTAGGTCTTTTAGCCAAACACAATGTCAAAAACTAAGCTCAAACAAAGTGCATGTGCTAGGACTTTTGGCCAAATAACGTAAAAAGCTAGACTTTAAAAGATGAGATATTTAATCTAACATATTTGAAACACTTCTAACAAAAATGAGGCATTTGACTCTTGGCCATAAAAATTGATTGATAAATATGAGGTATGAAACAAAAAGCACTTGGAGATAGTTTATTTTCTCTCAAATAATGGCACAAATCTAGGTTCTTTTAATAAATAAGCTAGACAAAGGTGAACGGTGTAACTATGCTAGATAAAGATTTATAAGGACACTTAGATTGGCTGAAATTTGAAAAGATTTGAATTCTATGCAAAGAGGTCTATGAAATAAGTCTCGAAATAATTTGAGCAACGTAACAACGCTAAACTACTCAAAAGATGTTGAAAATCCTTGTTTCAAAATCTCTAAGGCAAAATGGTTCTAACACAATTTTAGAAGCGTAACACTACCCTCCTCAACACAAATGATATCCACACACAAAGTTGGATAAATTTATCTAAGGCATGCATGTGTTATCAAATGGATAAATGCAGAAATAGGATGGGTAGTCAAATTATAGGACTCAAATCATTAGTAAACACACAAGATGACTTGAGTCTTAGCAAATGATGATAATGATGTTGAGTCTAAAAATGACCCTCAATTCAAATTGGGAATTGAACTCAAGTTAAAACAAGTCAAGTGCAAAGTGGCGGATCCAATTTTACACATCAAGCTTTAAAACTTAGAAGAGTCCAATTTAGGCACCAAATTTGAAGTGTGCATGATTTTAACCAAGTTCTTTTTAAAACTCCAAATTGAAGTGTATGATTAGGTAAAACACCCAAAATAACTTCCATACCATCCTTTCAATTACAAAAACAAAATTAGGACTGCCTACTTTGAATCACTTTAGAGGATGAGTCAAGGACTTTTGAAAAATGAGCTATCAAGTTTCACACAATCGAGTTGGGTTACACAGGTGATATGGGGTTGAGTTGAGGTCGAATTCGGTCGAGTTGGGCTAAGCTGGGGCTAAGTTGAGGTCGAGTTGGGGTCAAGTTGGGGTGAGTTGGGGGCAAGTTGGGGCTGAGTTGGCATGAGTTAGGTCGATTTGGATTAAGTTGGGTTGAGTCAGGGTTGAATGGGATCGAGTGGGTCTAAGTCAGGGTAAGTTGGGGTGAGTTAGGGTCAAGTTGGGGTCAAGTTAGGGTCAAGTTACGCTGAGTTGGGGTCAAGTTAGAATGAGTCAGGCTGAGTTGGGTTGATTGGGTTAGTTGGGGTCGAGTCAGGGTTGAGTCAGGGTGAGTTGGGCACATATTCAAGCTGGGTTACATAGTCTTGAGAACAAAACTATGGCTTGCAAAAAAATAGATTTTTGCTTAAATTTTTACCTTGTTTGCTTCCACACTCCAAAATCCTACATGACAATGGTTAAGAAGTTGCTTGTAGGTGCAATTTGACCAAATTTATGAGGCTAAATCCCACCATACATGTCATTATGTAGACTAAGAATTTGACTCAAGAGAGGTGGTTAGTATTGTGTTAGTTCCAAAATGAAATCAAATTGAAAAAACAACACTAACAAGCATACATCTCTAGGCCTAGACACTATAGAGGAGCATAGTAAAAAACATACATATGAAAACAACAACTAAAACATGAAATAAAACCTCCACCTCCCTTGGATGCTCCGAATAGCTTGTTGAAGTGGCTTTTTTAGCTTGTGTTCAATGAGTCCTCATCAAAGGAGGTTTGGCTATTTCCTCTTTTCCTTGGCACCTTTGTGATGGCTTTGGATTTGGCTCAATATTTTGACATTATAAAACTAATTGCAATGGTTTTTGGAATTATTTGTGCATTATAACTTTGCATTATCCAAGTTTAAATTCAATAGGCAAGGCCTCCTATTTATAGATTTTGTAAAATGGTCATAATGAATCTGAACCATCCATCTCAAGATGAAGATGTGTGGCTAAGAATACATTCAATTTTTGAGGCAAAATTCAATACATACCTTCATAAATATTTGGGATAGAGAGGCAATAAAAAGGCATGGAGGGTCTTTATGAGGCATGGGTGGCTTTATGAGATATTTTATGCATTTATAGCCTAGGAATGTCTTTCCAAGAAATGATATCACTTGATGATGTAGTTACTCAATATCAATTTCTAAAAATAAATATTCAAAAAGATCCATGGAAAATTAACTTAAGCTCTTGATTTGGTTTAATTAGCCTTAAACATGATCAGTCAACTTTGATGCAAAACTTTGGCAATTTGTGCACAAATTAATCAAATTGATCAAAATATTGTATTATTGGCTCAAAATTTGATTGGATCAAAATTAGAAGTTGATGTTAGATGATTTTGAACTGTATTCCCATTTAGGATGTTGCCAATGCAAAATAACAAAGGTACATGTCTCGTGTAAGAAATTTGGTAGAAAAGAACAATCTAGAGTACCCAGGTGCAAAGATGCCATTTTGAATCAAAATGATTTGAACAAAATTAGCTACTTCATAAATTGAATTGCCCCATTTAGTGACACTCTGGCTAAAATCAACACTTGAATATATCAATTTCAACTTATTTAATGTGTTTTAGTTTTTGTAGGCCAAACTGTGCATTTTGGTATAAATTGGTCAAAACCTTGATTGGAAATCATTGGTGGCCATTTTAAGGTGTCTATAGTATGTATATGTCCCTAAATCTAGTATCTATGTCTAAATCTATATCAAAGTCACTATGAATCCATATAATCTAAACCACTGTATCTAACTAGTCTGTGTATCTATAAGCTGAAATCACTGTGGATCCATATGATCTGAACCATTGTATCTAAATAATCTATGTATCTATAAACTGAAGGCATAATCCCCTAAATGTCTAGAATAATGCTAAGTGACCCATGTAATATAAATCATTATATATCTTGACCAATCTGAGTTGAATCTAGTAATCTGAATGCTGAAGGTGTAAGAACCATGGTGTATCCTTCTATGAGAGTGGATAGGTATGTTGGGTAAGTGTAAGAATAGGAAATGGTAGGAATGATTCCTCTCTTTTGGGGATAGGAATGTGATTTTGTGATAGAGGATTTTGAGCCAAAAGTGATGACTAGTGGCGTAATGATAGAAACAAGGTTGGTATAGTTTGAATTGATTGAGACGTTTTTTGATTGATTAGACTGAGTTGTTTGATTGAATGAGCTTTTGATTTGGTTAGGACCAGGTTGTATGTCTAGGTATAAGAGAGGTATAAAGATGTGCATGCCATAGTAAGAAAATGGAGTAGTGTGATGTCGAAGTTACCTTTGTCATAATTTTTTTGGAAGAAAATGGTTTGAAAAATGGAGTTATTGAGTTCAAGTTATGGTATTTTGCTTTGGATGAAAAAATTTGATATAGGAAATTTGGATTGATTCTTGATTTATTTGTGTATTGACTAGTTTGAGATTTGGAGCTCTGGAGTGGGAGATATGTCGAGGAAACAAGCCCTTGCCATGACCCAATTTGAGCAATTGGCAGCCCAAGTGCAGGTTGGTGGTGATGTTAGCCTGGTAAGTAATTGAAACACATGATTTTTATCTATTTGGAAGCCTATTTTTGATGTTTTTGAGCTATTTAAAGTAGTCTAAGAATTTTTTGACTAGTTCCAATGCTCCTATCCAGGAGTTAGTGCTCTTATCCAAGGTTCAACGCTCCTATCTAGAGTTTAACACTATTGTCTAGGTTCTAGCACTTCTATCCAGTGTTGGTGTCCTTTTTGCAATGTTGTTATCCACTAGGGCTACCTTTTTATGATTCTACTTTGTTGCCTATTGTTGTGTAGCTTGGCTATTTACTTGGCATGGTTGATTGATATATGTGTGTGTGTGCGCGCGCGTGTGTGTGTGTGTGTGTGTGTGTGTGTGTGTTATTTTTTGGTGTTTTTTCAGGGGAAGGTATGGATGAGGGAGTTTTGTAGTGGTTAGGTGATGGAGACATTAAGGATGTTACCATTGTCTGCTGATGAGAGAGTTGTCATGGATAAGGTAGGGCTAGGTCATGTGTGTGACCTAGACATAGTGCAGTGGGATAGGTATCTGATTACCACCTTATGTGAGAAGTGAAATGTAGATACATGTAGTTTTTGGTTTCCTACAAGGGAGATTACTGTGACTCTAGAGGATTTCTATCACATTTTGCATTTATCAATTAGTGGATGGTGGGTGAAATTACAAGATGACATGGGTACTGATGCTATTGATCATGCATCCTTGTACTTTATTGGTGTACCTCCAAGTATATAGCAAAGAGGCAATGATAGTGATGTGTTGCTATTAGTTATAATATAGTCTAGTATTCTGCATCTATAGAAGTGGTTGGTCATGTTATTGGCTTTGTTTATTAGTGTGGATGGGAGTGGAGTGTTGATTGCATATAAGATTATTCATAGTGTTGAGGTGTATGGCACTATGTTCTCATGGGGTAAGACTATGCTTGGCCATTTATATAGGGATCTATACATGTTTACTCAAGAGGAACTCAATGGTGGCGTGAGTGCAACTACCTTATTACTTTGTTGGGATTATGAGCACATTGTAGTTGTGCAATCGATTGGGTTACCTGGGCTAGAGTGAGCACATCCATGATAATTTGGGAAGTGGTGGATGAGTACATTGGCTATCTTGTTTCTTGGGATAGATCACTATGGATGAGTGTTAGACAGATTGGTGGCTTATGATATCATATGGAGGCCCTATAGAAGATTTCCTAGGTGGGCTAAGGATGGAGTGTAGTTGTGGTATATGAGGGTCAACTATTTGTTACATGATCACTAGGTTAGAGTGTACAAGTGATTTTAGTATGAGTGCATGACCAGATAGTTTGGGGTACCACAGGATGTGCCCCCTATAGCATGGTTATGGGTGAGGAGTGCATAGGCACCAATGAGGGTAGGAGCTCATGTGAGGTCTACCAAGGTTGAGTTAGCACCATTTTTTTATATGCGTAGGATGTAGTTACAGATATTCCTGATGTAAATGATGTTGATGTATAAAGCATAAACCACATGGTGGGATAGGCATCAGTGGGATCCATTATATCCTGTTGATGGAGGGGATGCACCTGAATATGAGGATCTTGCACCGATCTAGATGATGGGAGGTAAGCAATAATTTCATTTGAATTATGTATAAGTTTGTGCTTTAATTTGATTTGAATGTATATATCTAATGTAGTGTTGTACTTTATGTGCAAGTAAAGTGGGAGGTGTGTAGGATAAAGAATAAGTTAGGGTATGAAGTGGAGATGATGGGTTTTGGGAGACCATCATTGAGTTGACACTCTAAGAGCTCACATGGTATGTTCTTGATGATGTAGTGGAGGAGGGTTTGATAGAGTGAGTGATAGTGATAGCTAGTGTTTATGCTCATTTATTTGATAGAGCTAATATAGCTACAACTGCATATGTTAGGGTAGTGAGAGAGAGAAATGAGCTGAGGGTTGAGCTAGATAGGCATAGGATGCCTATACCTGATTATGGATCAATGAGTACAAGGATTATGGATGAGTACAGAGAGCTTCAAAGGTAGTATGTGGACTTACGTGAGGAGCATGGTTAGCTACTAGAGTGAGAGATTCATCATAAGATGCATTCAAGAACTTGAAGAGGTGTGGCATTATCGAGTGCTAGAGTGGATTGTGGGATTAATACTAGTGGGGAGAGTGAGACTGAGAGTGAGGACATGATGGCCATTCATGATTGATTGTATTTGATGTGATGTATATGTTTTGGGAACTTTGTTATATATATATGGATAGTAGTTTTGAGTTTGACTCAGGTGTATTGTGTTATGGATTTTATAATATGTTGGTATATTAATTTGAAAATGGTTGATTTAGAAACAATTAATTTGATATTGATGTTTGAGATTGCATATGTTTAGGTAAAATGTTGTTTGTGATGTGATTCGATTATTCATGATAATTTGATACGTGTGATGCTAGGTTTGATTTTCAATCATAAATGAGCAAATAATTTATTGGTTTTGAAATTGGTAATTTGTTTTGACAAAATGAATTGGTTTAAGCTTGGTAAAATGGGATATTGGTAAGGTTTGGATTTGGATAATTTGGTTTGGCTAGGGATGGCTATTCAGAACTAGGAATGTTAGTTGTTAGTAGAAGGGGAAGTAAGAGAGCATTTGGTGCTCAATTCTTTGAGAGTAGATCAAGAATGCAAAGGCTGGCCTCTTGGCTCCATCATTGCCCACTAAGTGAAGCTATGTAGTCATGTGTGTGCTAATCAATGTTTGGACTGTGTATCTAATCCCTCTGAGTAGGTGGCTTAAGAATACAAAGGCTAGCTAGTCCTTTGGCTCCATCATTGCCCTATGAAATGAAGCTATGGACTAATGTCGATATAAATATGTATTGTATATCTATCTAAACCCTGATGGCTAACTGAACAAGTGCCCATACTACTCATGTTGTGTAGGAACATATGATATATCTGATACTATCTATGATGGACTACATGTAGTTGTACATGAAGTCCCTATAAAATGTAACCTCACTGTATGTGCAACTAAAACTATGTGTTATGGAGAAGGATCATCTATCCATAATCATAGTGGATTGCTACATGAAATAACAACCTGTGTCCTTTGTTGTGATGCATATGACTGAGCAATAGATCGAGATGGAGCTAAAACCTATGATGGGGGATTGCCTAATCTTAATCATAGTAGATTTCTACATGAGATAGGTCCCTAAAAATCCAACCATAGTGAATATCTATCTGGAGCAATACTTTGTGATGTTGGTTCATTTAATATTAATCATAATTTGTTGCTACGTGAGATAAGACCCTAAAAATCCGATCATAGTGAATATCTCTTTGGAGAGATACTCTACTGTGGTGCCTGTGATTATGCCAAATATGTATATGGAACTATATTATGTACTCCTTAGACTACAATGCTATATGTAGGCTACTCTATTTGTACTAGTTTTCCAAACCTTTTGAGTAGGTAGAATAGGAGATCTCCTATGAGGCTCTATCTTAGAACCCACATTACTCTCATGATGAGTGACCAATGATTCCTATAAAGGAATGGCCTGTGATGGCTTAGTCATGGAGGAATGAGGTCTAAGGCTCCATGATGAAGGAGATATCGATATCCCCTATGTAAATGCTATAATGCCATTATCAACACATCTATTAATGCAATCTTTGAGTCCATAACAATCATTATCTCTAAGCTTATAGATACGATGATAGTTACAAAAGGGTTGATGTGGCTTTCTATGTAAGAGATGTGGATCTCATCGATGAGTAGAAGGTAATGTGATTAACCTCCTATAGAGTAGTGATGCTAATATAACACATGGGATATCTTACTCTAAATTAAATTCTAGTGGTACCTTGTTGTTGTTCTCTGTAATGCATACTATAGGTTGTGCTCTAGAGACTGGCTCTTTGTTCTAACTTGTTACTTTTCTGGTTATGGTCTCCTACCTTGTTTAGGACATGGTGGATGTTATATGCTAGGAGCTATAGATGTAGGTACTGCTATTAAATCTAGAGTAATCTGATCAACTGAATCTACCTTAATCAATACCAATTTCTTTTCCAAGGCTAGAACTGTATAGCATAAGTCCCTAAAAGAGGACTCTGTCTGATATAATAGATGCTCGAGGAGAGGTTGATGAAACCCCTCAATAAATATATGTTGAATCTCTAAATTTATTAGTTTATAGATCAATCTTAACAAATGCATCTTGAATCGTAAGATATAATCACTAACTAGCTCTGAAGTATTCTGATGCAATGTGGCAAGTTTCTCATATGCAACATGAGGGCCCATGTTTTCTATGTAATGTCTGAGAAATACCTCCTCTAAGTCATAATATGTGTGCAAGGAACCAATAGGGAGTAGATAAAAGAACCAATTATGTTCCTCCCCCACTAATGTCTGCTAAAACAATTTAAGTAGAATCAAAGGAGTCACATGTGATGGCAAAGCCTTTCGAAAGGCTTGAAGGTGTATGAATGGATCTCTAATTCCATCAAAGTGAGGCAATGATGGTGTTTAGAAATGCTTAGGCAATGAAGATTTTACAAATATCTTCAAAAGAGGGTTACCATGTAAACCATTAACATCCATCCAAGACTTATAAGCATTGGTTTCCAAGGTAAGGTGATGTACTTGTGTTGTAATTCACCAATTACATGCATCAAAGAAATAATCTCTTGGGGTGGTATATTAGCATCTTGAAATGGTTCATTTAATCATTGATTTTGATCATTAATTTTAGCCATGGGAATGCTACATTTAGAAATTGGATCTTAGAGAGGGGGTGTGCTCACTTGAACCTTGGGAGTAATGGTAACTTGGACCTTACTAGAGGGATGTGGTCTACCATTCTCTTTAGGTGAAGAGTGAGAACTGGGTTCTACTGTAGTGAGGGGTGGCTTAGGAGATTGATTGGTATCTTTATGTTTTAGTTAATCACATTATAATTGAGTAGAATATGTGATGTTATGATTAACATGTGCATTATTTGAAATATAATCATGCGTAGAGGTAGAAATAAAATTTGGTAGTGCATTATGTTTGAGATGAGTGAGAGAAGACTTGGAAACATGAGATGCATTTTTTTCTTCACTATGTGCATAATAATTGTTAGGTTGTGGAGCTAAAAGCTTCAACCCTTTGCAAACTGAGGAACAGATGGTTGCTGAGTTCTACAGGAATCGGCGTCGACAGTAGGACCGACGTCGGTAGAGACCAGTGCAGAAGGCCACCGGCGACGGCAAGAAGTCGGCCGACGTCGGCAGAACCAGACAAGTAGGGACCGACGTCGGTCGCCTGTGTGTTCCAGAACTGCTTGTTTCACGGACAGTTAGTTAAGTGAACGAAGAGTTTGCATGTTAAGACCAGTTAGAGTCTTGGGCTGCGAGGATAATTGTCTAAATTAAGAGTCTAAGTTATTGTTTGAGTTAGGGATCTATTTATAGACCCATTGGCATGTATTGTATAAGGCATGAGATAGAAAGGAAGAGTTCCTTCTAGTTGTAAGATCTGTGAGTTGCAGGTTGTTGCAAGCTCATTGAGGATCTACATGTAAGTTTGGTCTTTGAATTGCAGGTTGCAGGTTCATGAGAGATCAGCTTGAAGTGCTATAGAGTGCTTGGTGTACCGGTAGGGTTATTACTGACTGGTTGGTGAGGTGAACACCAATTCTGTGTGTGAGTTGGTTGTTGGGACCGTTTTTTGTGTAGGAGAGTGTGTGTGAGAAGAATTACTGTACACTTGAGGTGTGGGGAATCTCTGTAAGGTGAAAGAGTGTGGCAGCTCTTTGATGTATTCTTTTCTGTATAGTGTTAATACAAGATAGTGTATTATCTCTCATATTCTGTGCTATTGGTGAATTCTAGTTACTTGTGTTTCTGGTTATTTCCGCATATTCAATTGCTTATATTTGGTAATCATACTGTGTTCTTTCTGAGGAGCAAGATCCTAACGGGTGGAATTAGAACAGGTGTGTTTGTTCTTGGATTTACCTCCACCCCTCCCCCAACAAGTGGTATCAGAGCTTTTGGATGGGATACTAACAGATTGGTGTAGATCTGGGTAGTGTGTTTTGATTACAGGTTACTCACAGGGTTTCTGGTTGAGTGGGAGTTGAGCAATGGCAGAAAGCAGTCAACTACGAATGGAAAAGTTTAATGGCAAGAACTACCAATTATGGAGGATGCAGATTGAGGACTATCTGTATCAGAAAGATTTGTACTTACCGTTGGGTGGGGTTGCTAGCAAACCCTTGGATATGAAAGATGAAGAATGGGAGGTTCTTGATCGGAAGGCTCTGGGATCTGTTAGATTGAGTCTTGAATCATCTATGATTTCCAGCTTATCACAGTGTAAGACAACGGTGGAGTTGATGAAATCTTTGGCAAATTTGTATGGAAAACCCTCGGCTTCTAATAAGGTATTTCTTATGAAGCGTTTATTTAATTTGCAAATGTTGGAAGGTGGATCTGTTCATAGCCATCTTAGTGATTTCCATGGTTTGGTAAACCAGTTAAGTTCAGTGAATATTGTATTTGATGATGAACTTAGAGCTCTCTTAATCTTGTGTTCATTGCCTAAAAGTTGGGAAGGTTTGGTAATGGCAGTTTCTAATACTGTGTCTCCTTCAAAAGTCTTAAAAGTGGATGATGTTGTGAGTGTGATCTTGAATGAAGAGATACGCAGGAAAAGCACAGGTGAATCATCTAGAGATGCTTTGAGTGTTGAAGGAAGAGGAAGGCCAAGAGAGAAGACAGAGCGTGGGAGATCAAGGTCGAAGATGGGCAAAAGATCCAAGTCCAAGTATGGTAGAATAACCTGCTGGAAATGTGGAAAGCAAGGGCACTTAAAGAGAGATTGCAGATCGGGTGAAGATCAACATGAAGGACATGGAGAAGAAGCAGATGTTGCGGGTTACGTTGCACAGGATGCTCTGGTATGTTCTTTGGATAAAGTAGAATCTTGGGTATTAGATTCAGGTGCCTCTTTTCATGCATCCCCACATAGGGAATTTTTTCATGAGTATGTCCAGGGAGACTTTGGAGAAATTTGTGTAGGGGATGGAAAGCCTTGTCAGATTGTTGGCAAAGGTAAAGTGAAGCTGAAATTGCAGATAGGTGACACATGGGTGTTAAAGGAGGTCATGCATGTCCCAGTTCTGAAGCGAAATCTGATTTCTGTTAGAAGTTTGGGTGAAGAGGGTTGCACAGTAACTCTCACAGCGGACTCTTGGAAGGTTACCAAGGGTACACTTGTTGTAGCTAGAGGTAAGAAAGTAGGTACGCTTTATCTATCTACTTGTTTTACTGATTCTCTTTCTGGGTTATCTACTTCAGCTGTAGATTCGGAGATGTGGCTTAATAGGCTTGGTCACATAGATAAGAAGGAGATGCTGGTTCTTGAGTCAAAGAGTATGCTTTTGGATTTGGAAGGCATGGATCGTGGTTTCTGTATGTAGAAGAAGAAGGTGAGGTTTCTTGAGGAATCTGATGTTAATGACAAGAACAGGAAAGCCTTGGTTTTCAAGGAGAAAGTGACGGACAGAGTTCAGCATAAGGTGCAGAGGAATTCTGAGCAGAGCAAGGGTGATTTGGACAAGGTTTTGATCCAAAAAGAGCTCGCGGGAAAAAGTCAGGTCTCACAAGAAAAACACAGAGACCAACGTCGGTAGGAAAACCGGCATCGGTGTCCAGACAGGGACCGACGTCAGCTATGTACAGCCCGACGTCGGTGACTCAGGGCAGAAAAGGACCGGCGTCGGCCAGGGGAAACCGATGTTGGCAGGGAGGCAGTCGCAGGGAACCGACATCGGTCGGCTGTAGACTGAGATGTGACCGGCATCAGTTATTGAGACAAATTTTGGGTGGACAACGAGTTGTCATGGAGTCTCAAGCGCCCATATGGAGGACTGAAGGTGTAAGTAAGTTCTTAAATTCATCATTTCCCTTCTTTACACTACTTGTTGCTCACTTATGGTATAGAACCAGGAAGTTGTTGAAGAAGCAGAACAGGTAGATCCAGGAAACAGTGGGAGCTTGGCATGGATGAGGATGTGATTCCTTAGAGGAGAACCAAACAGGGGTTTTGGGTAGAGTTGCCAGCTGGAAGTAAGCACTGAGAGACGAATGGATGTTAAGGATGAAGAAGAGCGGAAATGGATACGTGATATGGAAGATCAAGGTATATGATCTTGTATTAGCTGCAGAGCAATGGAGGTTTGATCATTGTGTTTCTCTTTACCAGGTTGGATAATATTAGCTACATTATCCTATTTTCTGTATGATGTGCTTGCTGCAGGGTTACATTTACAGGTATTGCTGAACTAAAGGTAAAGCTAGTTTAGGGGTTTGTCATGGAGAATCTGGGAGCAGCAAGATTCTTTGGCATGAGTGTGTTCTAGAGACATGGAGGTCTTGTTGACTTTGTTTCAGGATGATTGTGTGAAGCCGGTCAGCACGCCGATGGTTAGACAGTTCATAGAACAGGTGTCTTGATTCACATAATGAGGTTGAGTGCATGGTATGTACTAAACCTGAGTTTTCCCAAGCAGTGGGAGTTGTCACAAGTTTGGAGTCAATTCGGGAGAGTAATACTGAAGGGCAGTTCAGTGGAACCAGCAGTAGGTGCACATGCTATGCAGGGTCAAGTTCTTTTTCTACAAGGTTGTAGATGCGGATGTGGCAGTTAATTTGGATGACAGTTTTTGCACCACAAATTTTGTGGTGGTTGGTCTTCAAGAGTGATCTTGAGGAGGGATACAAAGCCAAGGAAACAAACTAGACGGTGTACAAGTACAGGTACAGGTTGCAGCTGTTTATCTCCAAGTGGGAGATTGTTAGGTTATGGAGCTAAAAGCTTCAACCCTTTGCAAACTGAGGAACAGATGGTTGCTGAGTTCTACAGGAACCGGCGTCGGCAGCAGGACCGACGTCGGTAGAGACCAGTGCAGAAGGCCACCGGCGACGGCAGGAAGTCGGCCGACGTCGGCAGAACCAGACAAGCAGGGACCGACGTCGGTCGCCTGTGTGTTCCAGAACTGCTCGTTTCACGGACAGTTAGTTAAGTGAACGAAGAGTTTGCATGTTGAGACCAGTTAGAGTCTTGGGCTGCGAGGATAATTGTCTAAATTAAGAGTCTAAGTTATTGTTTGAGTTAGGGATCTATTTATAGACCCATTGGCATGTATTGTATAAGGCATGAGATAGAAAGGAAGAGTTCCTTCTAGTTGTAAGATCTGTGAGTTGCAGGTTGTTGCAAGCTCATTGGGGATCTACATGTAAGTTTGGTCTTTGAATTGTAGGTTGCAGGTTCATGAGAGATCAGCTTGAAGTGCTATAGAGTGCTTGGTGTACCGGCAGGGTTATTACTGACTGGTTGGTGAGGTGAACACCAATTCTGTGTGTGAGTTGGTTGTTGGGACCATTTTTTGTGTAGGAGAGTGTGTGTGAGAAGAATTACTGTACACTTGAGGTGTGGCGAATCTCTGTAAAGTGAAAGAGTGTGGCGGCTCTTTGATGTATTCTTTTCTGTATAGTGTTAATACAAGATAGTGTATTGTCTCTCATATTCTGTGCTATTGGTGAATTCTAGTTACTTGTGTTTCTGGTTATTTCCGCATATTCAATTGCTTATATTTGGTAATCATACTGTGCTCTTTCTGAGGAGCAAGATCCTAACGGGTGGAATTAGAACAGGTGTGTTTGTTCTTGGATTTACCTCCACCCCTCCCCCAACAATAATCATCATTATTTCATGTATTATCATATTTGAAATATTGTTCATAACCACTCTCATTTTAATATTCATTTGCATGTTCACTATCATATTCATTATCACTTTTATTGTCACTAGGGAGAGTTGTAAGAGAAGCATTTAGTTTTTTTCTAATATGCAATAAATTATCATGTGAAATTGGAATATTATGTGCATCAATGTTATCCATGGATGGAGTGTATGCATTATTTTCATTTGTAATATGAGAATTAAGGGAAGAAGAGTTTTCATTTAGACATTCTTTTGATAAAGTAGAGTTAGAAAATGAAATTGATCTTTTGAACTATGCATTGGTAATTTGATTCTATTGCGTTTATATTGTTGTATTTTGAACATAGAAGTAGCAAAAGAGAGAGAAAGATTAGGTTCATATGAAAGTAAATTATCACCAATAAGAGGTTCACTTGGAAGTGCAGGAATAATTTGTTCATTTGGTGCATTATATGCATAGGAGAAGGAGGTGAAAAGTACCTTTCCCATTTATCAAAATTATTTTCTTTAGAAGAGGGAATAAAAGAGATAGGTTTGAGAGAAGAAGATGCATCTAATTTTTCTTCACTATCACTTTCACATGTATCATCATATTTCTCATTAAAATAATAGTAATTATTTTCATTGTAAATGAAATCATTTTCCACATTTTTAGCTAATGTGCAATTTTGGAAATTTATCCATTCCTTATCATAATTATGAGAAAAATTTAGAAATTTCTCTATAGGATGAGAGGGAAGAAGTGCCTTGGTTTCCATTTTATTTCTTTCACCAAATAGAATATGTAAAATTACTATTAAGCAAATAAATGCAAAAATAACTACTAACATAGAGATTTTGAAACTATTTTTGACAATCTAAATAATTTGCAAAAAATTCAAAATATTTTTCTAAAAATTGAAAGGAAGGAAGGCTTGAGGTTTAAGGACCTAGTTTGGAAATCTAAGGTTTTAGGCTAGGGTTTTAGAAATTTTGAAAATTATGCAATAATTTAAATTCTAAAAATAATTTGGAACAAAATTAATGCATAAAACTTTATACAAAAATAAAAAATTTGAAATTAAATTTGTGCATGAAATTCAAAGGAAAAACCCTAAGTGTACCCAGGGTTTTAGATTTGTTTGAAGTTAAGTCAGGTTCACCAACTGTTTTATTATTTTTGGGAAACTAGGGTCTAGTTCCTAAACAATAAAAGGTTTGGAATAAGGGAAAAAAATCCAATTAAATATAGTAAAATATAGGTTTTTATCAAAATTAATTACATCAATTACATATGGAGAGTAATAAACTTATTTGGAAAAATAGGCTAAAGCAGATGATTCTGGGGTTGTAATCTACTGCATAGGACTAGGATAGTGTCGTAAATCTAGATCTGGTTTTCATTTTGTGAAAGGATAGGAGTGCTAGAATAAGACACCATATTGTCTAGTACTATAGTCCTTTTTTGCCATTATTGTCTTGAAGGTCTAAGATTTTTGGGTTTTATCCACTATCTTAGTGTGAGCTTGTGTATGAAATTTTGGAGGTTGAATGTCAACAAAGATCACTATAGGTCTATTTCAATCTCCAAATCTTGAGTCTATCTACACACACAAAACAAAAAATACATCAAAAGCATAAGGAGAAAAACTAGGTTAAAATAAGTATGATCACATGATCAAGAACCCCTGTTGTCTTGATCATTGCCTACATTAACCCTCAAGCTAGGGTCTTAGATCAAATGTAGTTCTCCCTTAGGGAACATGCATAGTAGATGCAAGAATGAACTTTCACCTAGGCCCTTCCTTGATCAAGCATGTAAGTATATATGTGATGTAGAATGCTAAGCTATACTATTGATTGATTTTTTAAATTATGTAATGTGCCAAACTAGTAAGTGCTAGATATAAAATGCCTTAAGTAGTCCTTTATATAAGAGACTCTTTATTTTAAATTTGGGAGCTTTATTTGCATTAGGCCAACATTAGAAAACTTAAGGATGAAGCTAATAAAGGGGTTGGGACTCATTAAGTGAGGGAAACTGATCATTGGAACTCAAAATTACCTTCGATAGGAGTGTTGGAAATGGACACCTTAGGGTCCAGCATTGTAGTCCAATCCCAATGCTCCTATCCTACATGCTTGAGACCCAATGGGATTGAATAAGCATGGGAAATTTGACTTGGTCAAGGTGGAATGAGGTTTCAAAAGCCTACAGATGATGGGAAATAAGGAAAAAGGTGACTAGATCATGAAACAAGACCAAGATGAGTAAAATGAAAGACATGGCTAAATGTGAACAAAGCTCATATTCTCTAGTCAGAGTCTCTTATGAAAGGACTATGAAAAAACAAGATATGTGTGGTTTATTAACTAATTTATGGTGTATATAGGTGGTGTATAAATAGTGGAAGGTAGTGTTTGGAGACATCTAAATCATGAGTTTGCTCACTGAGTTCAGACAATGCTCTCTACAGGTTTGGAACTTCAAAATGTTCTTAACATCCAAAGTTGTAATATGGAAGCACATATTCATGTTAGGAGGCCTTGTTTAAGTGATAAATTACATCAATGATTGAAATATCATCAAAAGGGGTGAAGAGCAATGTTTTGAACCTCATATACATCTACAGGTGTCTTTTCCCTTAAAGTAACTCACCTACAACTGATTGTAA
Source organism: Torreya grandis (assembly GCA_037957365.1). Taxonomy (NCBI): domain Eukaryota; kingdom Viridiplantae; phylum Streptophyta; class Pinopsida; order Cupressales; family Taxaceae; genus Torreya; species Torreya grandis. The sequence continues at coordinate 3,193,095 of JARHVA010000706.1, read as the reverse complement.
ACTCCTATACCATCCATGAGGTGAGTCTAGAAATGGAAACACAAACATTTGCTATGGGAAACTACCTCCAAGGAATCTTAATAGGACAATAGACCATATGACACAAGTTTCAAGGTGGATTCTCACCTATAAGATCCCTATTTTGCCCCAACATAGTCAACTATAGTTGGTCGTGGTGTGGTAGTGAACTAAGAAGTGGTGTTTTGATGTTGACATAGCCTAACCTTGAGGTAAATGGATCTATAAAAATATTAAATGATATTATAAAATCTAAGGAGATATATATGCATTTTTATCAAGGCCTAAATCATGCAAATAGACCTATAAATACCCTTTCATGCAAGAAACATAGTCTGTAATCCATACCGATTAGGTAAAAAGGTATGCATGAGAAGTGTTTTGTAAGGTTAGGGAAAGTGTGTAAGCATGGAAACACGTCCATAGTGATGTTAGAAAATTAAAAATACTCCCAAAATATGTAAATAATATAGAACATGGGCTCTAATAAAGGCAACCTACAGTCACATGTCAAAACATGCACACTGTCAATAGTTTCCACATGTTTATCTTGGGTTTTGATGCATTTGGAGGTGCTAGGGATACCAACTAACCTTGGAAATTTGTAAAAAACATATATGTGACTTAGATAAGCTCACCAAATAATTTATTTTCCTAGGACATTAGGGTAAGTACCCTCTATTTTGTCTCAAACAAAGGGTACTCCTCTATGGTGTAAATCTACAAACTTTGAAGGAAGAGGATAACTACGTAAGCTAAGGGTTGGTTGAGCCTTGAAATAAGGTGTGGAGAGATGTGATAAACATGAAACAACATAAGGAGTAGTACACATATGCTTAAAACACAATACAATGATCCAAACCTACAAACATATAGATAGGCCTATTAGGACTTGATTAAGCCTATTGCTTAATAGGATCCAAGTTTCACTTCTACTATTAGATGGGAATTCTAACCCTTTAAAACACGTTTCTAGGGAGGTATCAGGTATGTCTAAACTCTTGGAGTGAAAAGATAATCACAATAAATCCCTTTATTGGCTTAAATCACATTAGGCGTACACAAAATGAAGAGAAGAGCTCGAATAAGCAACTTTGAATGCTTGCACTCACTTGGATACTTTGCATGGGAAATCTAAGAGGTTGGAAAAGTTAGAGAGAGTCATGAGCAAGCATTTTTTGGGATTGGTTATTGAGTTCAATGGAAAATCTCTATGAACAAAGGATAAAGGTCAAAACTATTCCAAACCCTCACAAACCCTTACTAAAGACCTGATTGGAGAGATGAATCAAGAGAGGTATCTAGATATCAAGGAATGAGAATGAAAATGATTAGATGTTGTAGAGGATTCTCTAGGGCTCCTCCCTATCAATTTGAAGTGTTCCCTACTTGTATGAACATGGGGGAAATGAGATTTTATTTACTATTTTTGGTGTTGTGCAGGTATGGCAAGGTTTAAAAAGATGAAATCAACTCTGGGATAAGGTTTTGGACTTTAAATAACTCACAATGATCGTTTCATGCTTAAAAAAAACTCCTAAGTACTTTTACAAGTACCTTCATTTCAGCTAGTGAAAACTAGTATAGTGAGCAAGATAGTGAGAAGGGTGAGAACTTCAAGTGGGGCCTTTTAAGGTTTTCCTGATGAATCTAAGGCTATGGGAGGTTTTAACATGTGTCATTAAATTCTTTATATGGATTTTCATGGAAAACTAAGACCAACTTTGAGGCCAAGTGTGAGGGGTGAGTGAAAGAAGAGTTATTTGGACTACAAGCAGTGATAACTCATCTCTAGAAGAGTCTTGATGATTAGGGATGCAACCAATGCATGGTAGAGCATGTATACAACCCCCCATTGCAATCATCACTTATATCCTTAGTTAGTTATTGGACATTCCAAAAGGGCTAAATGATGAAGGCAATTTTCTAAGGAAATAACGAGGAGTCCTACGCTACATTTTAGGAGTTTCATGCATTTGAGTGCCATTTATCATATAAAAACTTGCATGGTCCATCTAAAACTTCATTCTCCTACATTTTTAGCTCATTTTCTTATCTTGACACATGTCCTAGTGACTCTTGGACTTCATTCTCTTATCTTTTCTCTCAAATTGTATAAGTAGTAGCTATTTTGGCTCTTTTAAGCTAATACCACACCATATATGGCAAAGCCCTACTAGAATGGCATTGTATTTTACCTTTAAACAATCAATATAAGTCTGGTTTTGATTTCATGAATATTTGTCTAAGTGTGCAAGTGATGTATGGTGAAGTTAGTGATAATCTTCTATCCTTGCTTTCCTTATCCTTTCATATTTATGTAAGAGTTCCTATTCTGATAGGTCATATAGAATGTAGTCAAGTGTGTTTGGATCCTTTCAAGTGTATAACTATTCTTGGAGTGTGCAATCTATCCTCTGGTCTGTTTATCTTATGTTGTTTCATGCATATCACCTCTATATTGAAACATTGATGTTAAAACCTTATAGGACTTATAAGTGAGTTTGTATGCCTTGTTTCATTATGATAGAAGTTTGATAGTCTTATGGAAATCATCTTGGTGTATCACCCCCTTTGAATATTTACATTTCATACAATTTATAACTCTTTTCCTCACAAATAACTAGTTAGTAGGTGATAAGCATTTCAAGATACATTCAGGGAGCTAGCCCTTAAACCTAGAGATCTACTTCTACCTATAGGTACACCCACATATCTATAAGTATTCCCTTGTTTCCAAAATCTATAAGGGGCTTGAACACCCTCTTTTAGGGTGTGAGATTTAGTGACAATAATTACTCAAGGTAGCCATGCATTTTCCATCTAGTAAGTTGAGCTCTTGTAAATGAGCTACTTTGTATTCCTCATTATCAATGATGTGCTGCAGTGGAATTCAGAGATAAGGCAACTCGACCTTGACATGAAGAATAGCCTTAGCACCATAAATAAGGGAATATGGGGTAGCTCCTATTAGAGTATGAAAAATGGTACAATAAGTTGTAAGTGCCAATTATGACCAACATAATTGACTATGTTCTTTAGAATTTTGATGATAGTCTTGTTAGATGCCTCAGCTTGGTCTTTAACTTATGGGTAGTACGTAGTGGAAAAGTGTTATTTGATATGATATTGGGCACAAAGTGTTTTCATATATTTATTTTTAAAATAATTGCCATTATCAGATATAATGTCAAAGGTTATATTATAAAAACAAATGAGATGGACAAATGTGAATTTAGATATCTACTTACCAGTTAAGTAAGTGTGGGTAATGGATTCCACTCACTTAGTAAAATATTTGGTAGCAGTAAGGACATGTTTATGGCCATATGAGGATGTGGGATTTATCTTTCCTATGAGGTCAAGTCCCCACGTTGAGAATGGCTATGGTATTGTCAGTGGTTTAAGTATTTTGGCTAGATCACAAATCAAATTTGCATGCTTCTGACACTTCACACACTTATTTACATAGGTAGATACATCTATTTACTAAGTCGGCTAATAATTACCAATACACAGTAGTTTTTTGGCAAGGATGGCCTTGTTGGTATGGGCCCCACACACTTCTTTGTGAATTTTTCTCAATGCTAATCTAGATTCTATCTAAGATAAACAATGAAAGAAAGTTATATCATAGCTTCTATGATATAGGGTAGGTCTATGTAGGGTATAATGGGAGGGTTTATGGATGAAGGATTTTTATTTCTTACAGGAAAGGTTTGGGGGAATGATTTGGTCTTGGAGGTAGGCATATATGTTAGAATACCAAGTAGATGTGGGATCAACAATATCACAAACCATCTCGATGATTGCTTATTTGCGTGTAGGTGCTAGGAGATATTACACAAGAAATTGATAGTCTCTCACCCTGTCCATAAATTGAATCATGGATCCAATTATAGCCATGGCATCAGTTATTCTATTATTATCTCTAGGTATCTATTCAAATTGAAGGTTGACAATTTATCACTTGAGAGTGTCAACCATTCCTTTATAAGGTACCAACTTCTCATCCTTCATATAGTATTGGTTTGTACCCTAATTGATGATAAGTTGTGAATCACCATTAACGAATAAATGTTGGATGTTCTACTATACTGTTTGGAAAAGCCCTACTACGAGTGATTTATATTCAACCATATTATTAGTATGTAAAAAACCAATGTGAAAAGACTTAGGAATAAAATACCCTTGCAACATGATAAACAATATGTCAACACTTGATCCACATGCTATAAAGGAACTGTCAAAGTATATTGTCCATTATTTTGCCTCAAGAGGTGTTTTTACTTTGACTATGATCATGATGACTTCATCTGGAAATCTAAATATAAGAGGTTAAATATTAGGAAGAGGAACTTCTACAAGTTGATCTATAAGTACCTATCCCTTAATAGCTTATTGATTGACATATTCAATCTTAAATTCACTTTGGAACATGATCCACTTTATCATATGGCCTTTTAAAGTTATTTTAGAAAGTAAATATTTGAGCAGATATACATTGGTAATTATAATGGTCTTATTCTTTAGCATGTAGTGACACAAATTTTGGGCTATGAAAACCATAGTTAAATAGGCTTTCTCAATCGGTATATAATTGTGTTCATATGCACCAATGTTTAGCTTAGGTAGTAAACAACATGCTCTTTACCCTATTCATCATGTTGTGCTAAAGTGCCCTTAGGGCATTTTTAGTTGCTAATAGGTAAAGTAATAATGGCTTGTTCGGCATGGGTGGTAATAAAATAGGGGGATTGGATAGGTATTCTTTGAGATGGTCAAATGTTTTTTTAGCAATCTTAGTTCCATGAGAAAGTAGTGCCCTTCATTGGCAAGTGTGTAAAAGGATGACATTTCTTAGTTAGATATGAAATGAAACATCCAATTGATTATATCTTGCCCTACAAATTGTGGATCTGCTTCAAGGTAAATGGAAGTGACATTTTTGTAATGGCTTGAACTTTGGTTAGATCAACTTTAATGCCTTTATGAGAGATAATGAAGCCTAAAAATTTGCCAGAAGTTGCACCAAATACACACTTCTTAGGGTTGAGCCTAACATTTTACTCTCAAAGTCTCTCAAAGATTCTTCATAGTATGACATGATGATCGGCACAGGTCTTAAATTTACCTAGGATGTCATAGACATAATCCTCAACAATGTCATGCATCATATCATGGAAAATAACTATCATGGCTTTTTGGTATGTGGCTCCTATGTTCTTGAGTCCAACTAACATCACTTGATAACAAAACTTTCCCCAAGGAGTGGTGAATGTTATCTGGTGCTAGTTTTTTTGTGTAATTATGATTTGGTTATATTCTGAAAAGCCATCCATAAGGGAAAGAATTTCATATCCATCCATTGAGTCAATGATGTCAATATTTGGTAGGGGAAAGTTATCCTTTAGGCATGCTTTGTTAATATCTTAGAAATCAAAGCATAATCTAATGCCCTTTGGTTTATTTCTAACTAGTAATAAAAGAGTATAGAACCATATTCTAAAAGAGTTAGCAAGGAGGTAAAATAGTTGGTAATGTTATAATCTTTTAGCTGGATTGGTTCATCTAATTCTCCCAAACAAGACAAATCAAAATCACCTAATGGTGGTAAAATCCATGTAACAAAAACCTATAAGCACTCTTGTGCAATCTTATAAAAAGCTTATTGCTCTTCAGTACTAATTTTGGATCCATAAATAAGCCTCAGACTAGTGGTCTCTTACACTTCATGTGAAGAGGGGTGAACATCCCTATCTAATGGCACCTAAAATGAGTTTTCACCAAGAGACTTGCATTTTTCTTTAATTTTACCTTGGTTTGAAAGCACCTTAAAGAATTTTTCACTTTTAGACATCATTGTTTGATTTTATTTTTACTTTTGGCCAAGGAATCTCACCTACTCTCCAAAATAGGTAGCAAGATCCAATATAATAGAAAAACCTTGTTTGTGATCTCCTGGAGGATTATGATCCCTCAAACTTATAAATTCGCAAATGGCCTCCCCATTCTCAAAATTAGCTAATGGAATTATCGACTCTTTTTGGTCCCAATCTATCAACTTTGGGTGATAAAGGGTAAGTGGCAAAGGGAGAAAAACATGATTAACGATACAAATGACATAAAGGGTTAGACAAATTCATGTTGGAAAGGTCATCGTAGATGTTATAGTCAGACCCTACATCACTATCGACATTATCTTTGCTAATTAATGGTGTAAGAACTCAAATAAGGTATGCGGGGTCACCCCCAGGTGATTTAAATCCAATACCATGGATTCCTTTATATTTGGTCATCGAAATTATCTCAATTATTACTTGCTGATGTATTCCCAATCCTCTACCTTCATAAACTTTATTACCTATAATCTAGTTTGAGATATGATACTTGGTGCTTTGGTAACAATCAATTAGCTCATTAATATAAATCCATGAATCATCTTCAGCTAAAGGGTCTTGTTCTAAGCCAACGGTTAGTTTGAAAATAATGGGTTTTGCAAGATGAGATTTCCCCTTAGCACACCACTCCATACAAGTACCCTTAGCTTTGGGTCTCCCTTAGGCTTTAGGGTTCTATGACAACTTAGCAATGTGGAAGGAGTCATGAGTATTGTATTATCCTATACCTTTTTTAGATATGTAAAAGTGGTTGGCAATGTCTAGTGGATGTGCAGATGAAATCAAGGATATGATTTTAATGTCAATGTAATTAGCTTCAGGTCCTGATTCAATAGATTTAACTTTATCATATTTAAGCATGTGATTTAGGCCAAAATGATAATTGTAGATTTTGTATTCCACCTTAAGATGTTTGCAATACTGGTAAGGCTAGAGATTAATTAGATTTAGGCATGTGATTTAGGCCAAAATGATAATTGTAGATTTTGTATTCCACCTCAAGATGTTTGCAATACTGGTAAGGCTAGAGATTAACTAGAATAATTACTTTCATCCTTGAATGGGAAAATTTAATACATTGATGCAATGTGGAAGGAATGACCCTAATTTCGTAGATCCAGGGTTGGCCCAAGAGCAAGTCATATGATAATTTTAGGTCAAAAACATGGCATAGAGTGTTGTAGGTCAAAGGCCTAATAATCACTAACAAGCTAATGATTCCTTATGATTCCCATTCCTCATTATCATATGACTTGATAACAATGGTATCTAGCTAAATATCAATCATTTTGTATCTAAGATGTTTTACCAACTTAAGAGACATAATGTTTAGGCCCAAACCATTGTCGACAAAGACATGTTTAACTGTATGTCTAGTTATACTGACCTCAATGTACAAGGGGTTATTATGTAATGGGCCCAAATATGACATGTCACTTTGATCAAAGGTAATCATTGTCTAGGGGCTGAATTTCCTACCATATCTTGAAATTTATTAGGCACGATGTCATCAAGTATAAGGGATTGGCTCAGGTATTCATTCAATATGCTCTTATAAATGCTAGATGTGTGCAACAAATCCATTATAGATATTTGTGTAGGCATATTTTGAAGTTTCTCAACAATGTCATAGGTTTTCCCTCTAGTTTTAGTAATTGGCTTGTTTTTGATAGGCATAGAGGTCTGAATGTGTTCATTCATGGAATTTGGCTGCAGGCCCTTGATAGTAATCTTGGCCCATTGAGTTGCAATTACATAATCTTAATTTGGTATAGGGCCTCTATAATTGATTAGAGATATAATAGAGCCTGGAATGGTAATTCTTGGGTGGTGTTGAGCTTGAATTATAACATGGTCCAAATAAGGATTACCAACATAAGGAGGTTGGTAGGTATTGTTTGACTAATAGGCATTCTTAGGTAAAGGTCTAAGTCTATTGGCATTTGGACAAGGGTTAATGGTAATGGTGGGAACATGATTACCCAAAACATGTCATACAACATTTTTTTAGGTATACACAATATCATAATGGCCTCCTTGGTTTGTTTGGTCAATTTGACCTTGGTTTTGACCATTCTATTATTATTGCTATTGTTGACATTGTTGTTATTGCCATGGTGGTGTTATTTGTTGTTGTTGGTTTTGTTGTTGGTTGTTATGTTGAGGAAAAGTATTTTACCCAAGTTATGATTAGTCATAGGGATGTGGGTATCCAATTATATCTCTCCATTATCAAGCATGTTCTCAATTAGATGCCTTAACTATACGAACTATTGTATAGAATGTCCCTTGATTCAATGGTACTAAAAAACTCATGCTCTTTGTACTAATCAAGAAAATGAATTATTTTTAGAAATGGGTTTGGCACATGTCGACTAATCATATTTACTTGAACCAATTTATGGATTATAAATTTAATAGGCTCTTTGAGGTCATTAAATGCTCTAGAAATGGGCAATATTCTCCTTGGAGGAGGTGTTTGTAACTATGATTGATTTTATAATTGGTTTTGTGGAGGTCTAGGATGAATGAATGGAGGTGGTGGTTGTTGATGGGGTAGAGGTAAATGAACAACCAATGTTTACACCATTTGGACATGCCATGATTAAATGACCCCATTACCAACAACATTCTTGTTGTAGTTATAGGCCTTTGGTCTTTCATTATTGTAAGCTTGAGTTGGCATTAAAGTCAATATTTGAATAGGGTTTTGGTTATGGCTTTGGTTCTAGTTCTGATATTGGTCTTGATTTTGGTTTTGCATTTAGTTATGATTGGAAGAAGATAATTTGATGATCCCTTTGTTGACAAGGGCCTTTTCAATATGTACCCTTTTCTTAATAACCTTTTCAAACATGTGAGCACATTACAGCTCAAGATGATATAATATCTCATTATGTAGGCTCTGACTGAATATCTAAAACAATTACTTATCTAAAAAATTGTGAGTGAACTAACTCACAAGTGCGCTCCACCGTTGCAAGTAAGAAATAAAACTTTCATCATTTCTCTATTTGGCTTGACCCAAATCTACATATGTAATCTCATGTTCAAGATTATATGAGAAATGTTGTACAAACTTCTCTAAAACGTCATCAAAGTCTAGTATAAAATCCTTCAGTAGTTTAAACATCCATTTCAAGGCTTGTCAAGCTAAACTTCTTAGAAAGAGGAGAATCAAATATATGTCACTTTAGGCCATTGGTTGGTAAACAACAAATAATTATTTTAAATTCTCTTTGGGATCACCTTTGCCCTTATATTTATCAAATTTAGGTGGCTCATAACCCAGAGGAAATGGTATTTGGAGGTAATCTAGGTTGAATGGATACGCGCATATCTCATCTATTGATTTTGGTTCAGGTCTGAGCATAATTAATAGAGAAAATAAAATATTCAAAACACATAATATTAAAAACATAATATAATATTATTTCTCCCATGCATTTTATTTATTCAGGACAATACAATTTTATAGGAATATCATTCCTATAATTATGGAGATTATCTCTCCATTAAACTCTCACCTAAATCCCTATGAATAACACATACTAATAAATAGACTATAAGAGAATATATTGTTATCACAATATATTCAAATAATCCAAATACTAACTCACTCACTAATATATTATTTACCTCTTAGTAAATACCCAAACTTACATAATGTAATAAACTAATCGCTAACATCCCCCACTTAGTTTTTACATGGTGCAAAAACATTCACACTCTCACCTGTAATATGCTCATCCCTTGTATCATGCCCTATTTGACTCATGACCTTGATACAAATAAAGGCTCACTCATTCCATGGTTTTAATCTAGTTTACTACAAACCTTGACATGAACATGAACCTCTTTTTATCCATTGTTCACCTTTAGTGGTTTTTTGGATCTCCCCCAAACCCTTTCAAGATCCATGAACTGACTTACATTAGTGCTTTCTATCCTTTCACATTTTTTTCACATCATATAATTATTGTTGGAGTTACACATATATTACAAATTTTGGACAAGCATGTACTTCTATTCTTATTTTACAAACACACAAAATGTAGAAAAATAACAAAACATAATGAGGACTAAGTCCTCATCATTTCCTATAGCCTCTATACGTGATCATTGCCACTCAATCTCACACATTGTACATATTCACCATTGCCACTGGCGATCATCCTTGGCATAGTCGATTTGGCCCATAGTATGCCACTATCTTAAAATGTGGACCCATCACTAGCAACTTGCGAGATGACATTGATTATCCTCCAACCTCCTATGTCCTCCATCCTCTAATAGGTAAAGCTGCTTACTCAACCGAAGAAGTAATTAAGTTTAGATTAATGAATTTGTTGATGAAAAATCCTCCCCATAGTTTGAATGTATTTAAAATTTTAATCAAGACATCTGGGTCACTTGAAATTGCGTCCATAAGGCAACTTTTTTTTATAATTTTTTTAAAAATTTTTGAGATTTTTTCTTTTGATTTTTTTTGATAATGACAACTATATAAAATAATTTATATTAAATCTAAACCTTATAAAACTCAAATATTAAACCTTTCATAAAAAAAAATTAAATGCCTAAGCTAAGTAGACTCCACGTGATACATGGCGTGATATTAGGCTTAAGCTTTTAAAAGCAAAGACTTATAAAATAAAACTATAGAATTTGTATAGACTTAAGTATTAACAAATACCATGTAATAGAAAACTTAAAAAAATCTAAATATAAAGACATAAATTAAAATACCAAACTTTAAATTATAAAACCTTAAGTTGGTAAATTAAGTGGAAGCTCGACTCACACATGAAGACCACAGTTATCAAGGTGAAATGACAGAAGGTTGGTGAATTATATGGAATCCAAAATTGGAACTAAATTAAATAGTGTAATTTCTCATACATGTTCATATCTGAAACATAGATGTCAAAGAAAACTATGGATCTACAAATTAGAAATCATACACTATATACAACATGTCAAGGCTAGGATTTGGTTCATCATTTAGATATTTTGACAAATTCGATGGATGTTGTACATGTAAGAAGCTTAAATGTACATGCTTGTATGTCAAGGGATTAGAATCCTAATATCTACTTGATTTAATATTCTCCTTCTGATTTTGAATAATGATCTATGATCTGGTGACAAGAATCATGATGGTCTCCTTGTTGAGATTATCACATGATCATATGCAAATAATTAGCATACAATTGTTGAAAATGATATAGACTAAGTCATTCTCAAACATGAGATGATTAAATGAAAATTTGAGCTATCTGAGTGGTTTTTCACAATGAATGTGGAGCTTGAATGTGCAAAAACAAAGTCATGTTTCATGCATACGATCTGAACCATACAATAGAAAATTGGCAATGCACCTTATACACATTAAAGCCACTACTCAGGTGCCTCCCCATGTATTTTAGCTTCAATGAAATGTGGAAATTTAAGAGGCTTAGAATCCTATTACAACACAAATCTGATTATGGAAATAAGGATCTAACATATGCTAATCATGTATTATAACTCAAAATAATCTACAAAGCTAAAAACTTCTCACATCAACAAAATCCTATACACAGGGGAAACCATGGATCTACCCCACACAATGCTCAAGATCTCATTTGCTATGATACCAGATATTGATTTTGGTTTAGGTCTGAGAATAATTAACAAAGAAAATAAAATAGCTGAAACATAAAATATTAAAAACACAATATAAAATGATTTTTCCTATGTATTTTATTTATTCGGGACAATACAACTTTATAGGAATATCATTCGTATAATTATGGAGATTATCTTTCCATCAAACTCTCACCCAAATCCTTATGATTAACACATACTAACAAATAGACTATAAGTGAGTATATTGTTATCACAATATATTTGAATAATCCAAATACTAACTAACTCACTAATGTATTATTTACCTCTCGATAAATATACAAACTTACACAATGTAATAAACTAATTCCTAACATCATCTAGCTTGAAATTCTTTGTTTGCTTACCAATTTGAATGGATTTAATTGCATGCTTCATCTGTTAAAGCTCTTGAGCTAAGAAGTTAGATGACATGGCCTATTGTTGTTGGGGTTGCAAAATCAAAGGTGGGTTACCTTGACTAGGGTATGTAAAAATGGCAAATTGTGGAATGTTTATTAGATTGGTTGGACGACCAAGAATATGTATTTATGTATTAGGATTATAATGTTGGTACATAATACATTGTTATTGGTAAACATTGTGATTAGGATTGGTTACATGACTTTGGTTGGAAAATTACTATAGAGACTTAGGTTTGGCTACTTTCATGCCTAAATCAGAGATTATGTTCAATTTCTAGAAAATGACATGTTTTAAGCCTATAAATCACCTAAATTAAGTAAATTCATTTGTGTAAAGGATTTAAATAGTCATAAACATGATGAGGCTAGCTTATCTGGTGTATTGCCCTATATAAATCACTAACCTGATTCAGTTTTAAACCTAGTCAAACTATGAGCTAGCAATTTGACACTTTTGGCATGTTAATATATTAATTCATGACAATTAAAATAATTTTCAAAATTTAAAAAATAATAAACAAGACAAATTATATTGCAAATCTTAAATAACTTGCCTAAAGATAAATTCCAAATCAAATTAGTAAAATTCATTTACTAAAAAAGAAAATTTAGCCAAATATGAAGTCAAAGAGTGAAATGAGCTAATAAAGTGATTTATTATCTCATAAATATTCAAAAATATGACTCACACCTCAAAAATATCTAAAGTGAGTTGTCATGCCTCACAAATATCTGAAACTAAGGTGTCAAAATTTCATAAGTGTCTTAAACCCTCAAAAATTTAGAATGACTTAACCAAGAGTAATTTAGACTCGGCCCAAGTTAGAATTTAACCTAACCTACCTAAGGTTAGAGTTAGTTATTTGAGATATAAATACAAGTACCCACACCATTATTAAACTAGCTTTTGTGTGTGAGGTTATTCTACTAAAATGCCGTATTGAAGCCTTTGAGAATAGTGTTATTATGCCAAGCTTCACACCAAGACACAAGTGACTATTGAAGAGATGATTTCACCATGGAAGGGCATTGCTAAAAGACTACAATCATCATAGGCTGAGCACAAACATTCTCATGCCAACAAATAAGCATCATATATGACAAGAGAGGTAAGAAAATTATATTGTCTTCATCTCTATTTTGTGCTCTTGCTTATTATGTTATGATCCCCCTAGTTTTTAGGTAAGAGGGTTTAGTCTTAGTGAATTGTTGTTCTTGATGTTTTCTCATCTTGGACTAACAATATACTAATCTAAATATTATTTCATCTTTAAACTCTTAAGGTAAATAATGAAATGCCTAGTGGGTCTAAACATCCCGTATGGCCAGGGAGATTAGTATGCTAGTCTTATTTTTTCTAACAAATGCTTTAAAATCTTAAGTTAAAGTTTTAGCTTAGAATTTTATGTCTTTTTTAACAAGGTTTCAGGGATCGATGCCAATTTTTTAGATCGATGTTAATTTTAAAAATTAGCCATGATCTCTGCATAAAAAATAGAGCAAGGTAGGATCATGGTTAACATTGTTTTTTCTTGATTTTTCTTGCCTTCATATTATGTTTGATAACCTATTTTTTGTCTATGTAAACTTTTTATTATGAAATCTATGAGATTTTTGAGCCTAAAACTTGTTTCTTAACCATTTTTTTGAAACATAGTTGTTTTTATCTATTTACAAGAAATGTCGATGATCTGACAAAATCGATGCTGATTTCAGAAATTGACATCGATCTCTGTGTGCTCATTATTGATTTTATTTGAGATAAAAATTAAACTTGAGAGCTCAAATTAAATTTTTATTTGCTCACTTGATTTTGGGATTCTAAGCAAGCAAATCCTCTAATAATTTTCAAGACCTAAGGTGAATAGATTAAATCTTAAGCATTGTTAAAATCTTATATACATTTTGTTTGGTGTTTAACAATCCATTTAGTTGTATTTGTCTCTTAGTTGTTTTTTAAATTTTACAAGTGAAAACAAGGCCAAGGGGCTAAAATTTCAATCACACTTCGATTTAGTGATATTAAAAGGAACATACATCTTAGTGAGAGCTCTTAAGAGCTTTTTCACTTTATATTTATTTTTATTTATTATTTAAATTTCAAAGTTCATAAGACTAGTCTATTTGTTTGTGGCAAACTACAAACTATTGCATGTATGCTCTCCCTATGTCCCTTTTAGGGAAATCAGGTGACCAAAAGCCTTTAGTTTATTAACTTTGTTTGAATGTTGTGTCAGAAAGAATGTTGCGTATGTTCTCCCCAAGCTCCAAGTGACTTGGGTGACCCATAAATGACCTCTAAAGTTTTTCCTTTTTCATTTATTTCTTTTATGCATTTAGATTGTGGCTGGGAGTTCATTGCCTCCCCACAAGTTCTTTAGGGGTGCATTGACCTGAGGTTTCATCTCCAACATCGTACCAACCTCACTCCATAATGAGGTATATAAATCAGGGCATGTGATAATGGGATTGTTAGGGTGCTGAGTGGCTAACCTCTTTGATCCTAAGGAAAACCTTGGTTAGGTCTGGCTAAGCATTAGATTCCACTAAGAAATACATAGATAGAGTCTCTATGTAAAGGAATAGACCATTACATAGTAATTTATTTATTATGAACCCAATTTACATGATTGCATCCCTTGTGTTAGCCACATTTAGGACCATCTTGTACGTGCAAAACTTATAGATTTTAGACAAAGCCCCAATTGCTACAAAATTTCATACCAAATGCTGAGTGCTCCTCACTATAAGTTTGTGCCATGTATCAATACTTGAGAGATAAAGGGGGCATAAAAAACTCTATGTAGACCTGTACTTTATTTTTTGGATTAACACTTAATTCCTTACAAGCATTGGTCTATCAGTGGAAAATTTGGCTGAAGCTATGCACACCCATGTCAATTATAGGGAATAAGATGAGCCATGAGTGCTAATTCTATTTTTATTTGATTTACATGTGTGGTTTTAGAGTAAAACCATTTGTTTGTGTTGTTGCATCAAAATAAGTCCAAAACATTCATGTTGTTTTTACACCCCTTTAGCCTAAAAGGTATTACTTTGTCCATTTATGTCATACTTTTTGCTTTGGAATTTTATTCTAAAACCATTTGAGTGTTTCTTTTTTAAATGGAGCATCATTACACTAATCATTTCATTTCAAACTTTTGCCTTGGATATTCTAGTTCAAAACCATTTACCATGCCATTTTATTTGAAGGAATGTCATTATGCTTTCAAATTTGTTCCAATCTCTTATCGCTTTTGAAACTGAGTTTAAAGCCATTGTTATACCTTTCTTATTTAAAACACATAGTTACACTTCCCATTTTAGTCTAGCCTTTGTTTGCATTTAGTATTTATTAAGCGTTTGCCTTAAAACATTCAATTTTTTTGATATTAAATCTAAAATTCAACCTATCGAAGTAAAAATCCTAAACTAATCAAAGCCTCATCTAATTTGGGATTAGGTTTTCTACCTTTTATGTTTAGATTGTGTTATTTGGGTTGGTTTCATATTTGATCTAAAAGACCCCTTTCTTAGACCTATAGATTGTTGTTTGTTTGTTTTGTGCCTTGTTTATAACATCCTTTTGAGCCAAATGGTTGCCATGTATTTTGTTTGAAGTTTGTTGTGCCAAATTTTGTGAGTGTCCTAGTTCCATTATTCTTATAGTTTTCATGAATAAAATTCTGATTCTTAAGTGAGCCAATTAATGAGTGTTTTTCGAGCCAAGTACCTTAGTTTAGTTTGATTTTGAGTTCTTGTTCGAGTTTTGTGTTTCCAAGTCTAACCTTGTTTTTAGCATGATTGTAATCAACTTTGGGCATATCATTGTTATCTCTTGATCCTAGTTATTAATTATTCTAATTTGTACATTTGTTACTAATTATTACTACCATAAATGAGATTGAGCCTTTGTGTTACTTTCATTGCTAATTATAACCACCTTTGGTCAAATCAGTGTCATTTTGCTAACCAGTCACACATTTTGTTTTATCCTACCTTTTCCTAGTTTAGTTGTTTATCCCTTTAAGCCACTTTCATAGAGCCAAAAGTCCTTTATTTTTAGACCTCAGTTGTTCATTACCCTTTAGACATTTTTTTTGTCATGAGATCTATCTATAAATCTGAACATGCCTCATTACACACGTAGTAGGATTAGTATAATCTAGACTATGTGAACTTTGTGACCAACATCCCTTTTATTCAAGAGTCATATGATAATGTAGATTATGAGATGGATCCTGATCTATCTTATAACATTCCATACATTGAACAAAGGCATGACCCTTTTTTTCAAGAGTTGTATATTGACATTGCTTATGAGATGGATCTCGATCTATCTTATAACATTCCATACATTGAACAAAGGTATGGCCCTTTATTAAAGAGTTGTATAATGATGTATCTTATGAGATGGATCCTGATTTATCTTATAATATTCTATACATTGAATAAAGGCATGAACTTTTAACATAGTATTTTGTGATGCCACCTTCTTATCCAAGCCCTCATCCTTCGGCCTACTTTAGTAGTCAAGCTTCATAATGCCCAAGGATTATCATTTCAATCCCTCATCCTTCGGCCTAGTTTAGCAATCAAGCATTGTAATGCCCAAGGATTATCATTTCAATCCCTCATCCTTTGACTTGTATTAGCAACCAAGCTCTATAATACCTAGGGATTATCATTTCATGCCCTTGTCCTTTATCCTATGTTAGCAACCAAGCTCCAAAACACCCAAGGATTATCATCTTAGAACCTCATCCTTGGGCCTGCACTAGCAACCAAGCTCCAAAGTTCCTGTTCATTACCATTTTAGGCACTTCTAATTTTGGTAGCTCATTATCCCAATAAGGTTGCATAATTACAATTAGACATAGCACATATACCATCCTAAACCTACATCTAGTATTTGTTAATCCCATCTTAGATGAGCCTATTTACAAAGAGATCATTATTAAACCACTGTTCATTCTCCATCCATTGCCAACCTTCCTTCATTTAAAAAAATCCAAGTTGGTCTTCAAACAACAACAAAGCCAATCATTACCTCTCTAGGATCCATCATTTGAAGACTAAGACGTGTCCAAATCTAAGGTTTTACAGCCAAGTTTAAGATAAGGCCAAGAGAACCAACTAACCCATGATGTTTTTGTTGAAGCACCTATTTGTGATGAGTTAACTTGTGTTAAATTCCTTATTGACCCTTTCCATTTGGTTGAGGAGTTTCACTTTGACAAGATAATATTTGTTGAGTCACCCATAATGATTATAATTGCCTTTGGGAAAATCATTATTTTGACTATTTCCCCACATTTAAGGAGCCTCACCTTGACAAACTAGTCTCTATGGAGTTTCCTATTGACCATTTCCATTATGTTGAGAAGCCTCACTTTAACAAGCCAATATTTGTGGAGTCCTTAATTGAGTCTATTTCTAAAGATCCCATTATTCAACCCTAGGTCATTACTTGTCCAATACTAAAAATCCAACATTTTATCTTTGCTGCCAGACTAGATGAAAAATCAACATCAAAGTTAGGTTCTATTTTTGAACCTATATCAGATTTAGCATCAAAATATAGTCATGGCTGTTACAACATTGGTTACACATGCCTTGTAGATCAATTTGAATATATTTGTGATCCTTCCATGATTTTTGAAGATGATTACTTCAACATCAACCCAAGTTCTCCTAGTATCTTATACAAGGATTGTGTTGCCTCCTATCTTTCCATTACCACTCCACATACCATTAACACTAACCAACCTAGCCATAATATTGACATTCTACCTCCCACAAGTGTCAATTAGGACTGACATAATTACACATTGATGAACTACATCCATGGTGACATATCAATTATACAATATCAAGGGGACTAAGACCACATTCATGCAAAAGAAGAAGAATCTCTTAGTGAAACCTTTTTAGAGGCACTAGGGGGAAATCAAAGTCCAAACTCAACATGTTATAGTGAAACCTTTTTAGAGGCACTAAGGGGAAATCAATTTCCAAACTCAACATCTTCTAGTGAAACCTTTTAAGAGGCACCAGAAGATAATCAAAGTCAAATGTCAACATTTCTTAGTGAAACCTTCTCAGAGTCACTATGGGATAATGAAGATAAATTTATTGGTGAATACCTCTTCAAGGCACTAATAGCTGAACACAATAGTTCTTCACTACTTTATGAAGACATTATCAAAGATACATCAATATAACTTCCATTCTATAGATAATCAGATGGTAGCATCTCTCAGGCCCAAACAACCAAAAAATATGGTGGTCCTATCAGAAACATATTCAAAAGTCTTTAGCCCCATCACAAATAAAATTATGTTGAATCTAAAATCAACAACATTATATGAGCCTAAAAATCTAGAACTTCATTTGCTACCCAAACATTATACATTCCATTATAATCCATTTATTCATTCAATACCTATATTACATTTTTAAATTAGACATTTTAGCTAATGTTTATTTTTATTTACCATCCCTGGCTGTACATTCCTTTATAGAGGCTATGAAGACTTCTCGTCTCAAAGTTTGGAGGAAATGGAGCTAATGACAAAAAAAGATCATAATAGTATTATTGGAGACCAAATCAATAGTAGGTTTTTGACAAAGCAACTATCTAAAAGAGGTGTGGTCTATAAATTTACATGATTGACTAATCTAGTTATATCATATGTTAATCATGAAGAGCATCTCCACATCAACAAAAACAACATAATTATTTACTTTGCCTTGCCCTTATTGTTATCTCATACCTTGCCATTTACCTTACCTTATCACTTCAGGGTAACCCTATTACCATTATATCCCATTGACCATTCTAGTTATATCATATGATGATTAAGATGTGCATCTCCAAATTAGAAAGAATAATAGAATCATTTATTGTGCCTTTCCCTTTGCCTTACCATTTCTCTTGCCTTTTAGCCCTTACCATTCTACCATAACCTTAGCTCTTCGCCAGCCAGTTCTTTTTCATCTCACCCCACCTATCACATTTAGCCTTTGTTTTGATTCATTTATACTTTAGACACATTTAGTGGTTGATAATAGATTCAGTTCCAACAATGTGTTTAGAATTACATGTTTGAATGGCAATATATGAAAGTAGTGTGACAATGGTCTTGACAATTTCATCCTTCATTTTTTGTTATGTTTGACTAATGCCACTAATTATAACTACCTTTAGGTAAATTAGTGTCCCACCTTGTGCTAATAATTATCATTACCTATGGGCAAATTAGTACCACTAACCATTTGTCTTTGTTTCCTGATTATAATCACCTATGGGCATATTAGGAGCAACACTTTTTAACATGTAATTGTTTCATTCCCTTGCCATTATTGTTATCATTTGCCTTGGAATTTTCCTTTTACCTAGAACTTATTGGTACTTAATTGGATGCCTTTTGTGTAGGTATAACTACAATGACTTTAGGTCCTAATGGGACTATGTAGGCAACACTTGATTGACATTGAGGTTAGCTCACTCAACCCTTTGCCACACTATCACCATTTTGTGAGCATTTTAAGTTTGAATGTTCTCATCATTTTAAAATTTTTAATCATGTTGTATCTCGTAGTTCTTAATTGAGTTGAGATAATGAAAACACCAAAAACATTAGAAGTATTTCACTACCTTCTAAATAGGTATAACTACAATGACTTGAGGTTCTACTAAGATTATGTAGGCAATGATTGATTCATGTTGAGGTTAGATTAGTCATCCCCTTACCACACTCTTTCCATTTTTTGAGTATTTTAAGTTTGAAAGTTCTTGCCATTTTGTGAGTTTGGACCATGTTGTATCTCATAATTCTTGATCGATTTGAGATACCAAAAATGCCAAAAAAATTTGAAGTATTTGACTACCTTTTAAATAGGCATAAATATAATGACTTGAGGTCCTAATGAGACTATGTAGGCAATGCTTGATTCATGTTAAGGTTAGCTCAGTCACCCCTTTGCCATGCTCTCACCATTTTGCAAACAACCTAAGCCACACTCTCATCATTTTATGAGTTGGACTATTATGTGTCTCATAGTTATTGATTAAGTTGAGATGCCTATAAAATTCCAAAAATATTTGAAATATTTTGAAAATCCCTAAATATTCATAAAAATCTTAAAAATCCTAAACACAAAATCATGAAAATTAGCTTAGAATTTCCATGAGAGATATAAATCCATCTAAGTTTTCTTCAATGGGCCATCTTATTTATTCAATTTCATTTCTAGACCACCATGGTCTTTTTCCTCCCATTTCTGGGAGAACTACATCAGCCTGAGGTCCACACGGACTATGTAGGCAACACCTAGATACATGGGGCATCTCAGGTTAGCTCGACCACCCCTTCCTTTATTTTTCAACCACTTATTTGCCTTTAGAATCCTAGGATCCCTAACTATTTCATGAGTAACCACTTGTCATTTAGTTTCCGCATCCTTATTAGCATTAAGCCCTATGCTCTTGTTATTTTTCAAGTCAATATTATGATCATTATGTATTCAAATTTGATATACTAATGACCACTTGGATTATTCTTAAGCTCTATCCATTTTGTGAATACTTTCTATCTCAACACTCTCACCATTTTATGAGCTCCTTCTCATTCCAAGTCATAGATGTAGTAAAAACTATGATGTACTACTTTAGTTCATTAGTGGCTACTCATCTCTTGACTTTTAGTGTGGTTTTAACCGAAACCATACTCTCTTGCACTTGCGTGGTTTATTTGTGTTGACATTTTCATGATGGTGAATGTCATCCTATCTTTTCTCACATACTTGCTATTTTGTGAGACCATTCTCATTTTCCTCTACACACCAATTATGCTTTCTTATCATCCATTTTATTCTATCTCATATCTTGGAAGAACTACATTTACCTTAAAGTTCATATTGGATCTTGTGTCCATGGAACTATGTAGTGAGTGTGATCAAGGAATCCAAAAAGAGTGGTTATATCATATGTTAGCTTCACAATGAAAAAAAATCAAAATGAAAACAAACACACTAACATGCATAACACTATCTTGCCTAGATCAAAGGGGGGAGGGGGACGTGGTGAATAAAACCAATTGAGAAAAGCATAACTAAAAATGGAAGGAACTTACAAATTTCTTTACCAGTTCATTGAATGCCCCAAGATATTTCTTCATTTGGCTTGCTTGGCTTGTGCTTAAGAGATTTTTGGCAAATGGATTTGTGTGGCTCCTTCTCCCCTTGGCACCATATTTTTTCTCATGCTTGCTTGATGTAGCTTCATGGTTTGGCTTGTGATTTTAGCATCATAACACTATGGTCATGCAAAATTGCTCAAAAACCTTCATTATAACACTACTATGTTCCAAGCTCTCCAAATGAAGAGGTTTAGGCTTGTATTTATAGGTTTAGCAACTAACCTCAAATCAAGGTGAGTTAAGGTGCATTTGGGGCTTGGAATGGGTTCAAACCTTACCTTTTTGAGTTAATTAACCCCAATAGATTTAAAAGGTGTCCAAACCTCATGATTAGCAATGAATAGGCATGGGTGGGATATTTTGGATTTTGGATAACTCACAAAAGGTAATTACAAATTCCTTTGATATTCTTTGATTTTTGAATTTTCTTTTTGATAATTCATTTAATTGATCATGGATAATTCAATTTAGGAATTTTATTTGATTTTGCATGTTAATTAATTCTTTTTAGGCTTTTTGACATTTTGAATATTTTTGAATTAATTGATGTGTGCATTTGTCCCATTTAATTGATAAGTCAAATTGTATTTTATGAATTCAAATTCAAGATGTTTAGAAATTCTTCGGCTAGATGTGTAAAAGTTGGTAAGAATTGATCCAAAGTTTGGTATGAAGCCATTGGTGGCAAATTTTGGATGTTTATAATTTTCCCCTATTTGGGAAGGCTTTACAAGTTGTAAGCACAATAATGTCTTCTCAAAGAATAAAAAGGTTCTATGTTCTTATGATTTTAATGACAATGGATGAACTATAGGGTGCCCCCTTTAGGGATTGGTTGGAAAAGGGGTCGGCAAATGGTCCCTCGAAAGAAGGAAATGATTGGACCAAATATATGAAAACATAATAATTAACCCAAAGTTAGGTAGAATCACTGAGAATGCAAGTGGGACAGTGTGCAATGATTTGCCCAAAAGTGGTTATAAATATTAGACCCCGATAGTGGTAAATATGGTATGAAATATGTAAGTGGGATGGTATACAATGATTTGCCCATAGATAGTTATAATCATTAGTATCTTGATTATGGAACATAAGCCCTAGTTGGGTGGAAGAAAGTGAATGATTTGCCTAAAGGTGGTTATAATCATTAACCCCTAAATTGGTGGAAACACAATGATTTACTTGAAGGTGGCTATAATCACTGAAAATGAAAGTGGGATGGCGTGCAATGATTTTACCAAAGGTGGTTATAATCAGGCCTACACAAACAAACATGATATAGAACATAGCAAGAAATAAATGATGCAACTGCCAAAACTTTTATCATACTACTCCAAAATATAACCTCTATCTATAATACTTCAAACAATTGCTAAAACTGATCTGATGCTTCATACTAAAAGTAAAACCAATGGATGAATGAAGGTCAAATAGGCTAGGTAGGGAGGGTCAAAACATGTTAGTAAAAAAAAAGGTATGGCAGAATGGAAAAGTGATGGGATGGTAGACTGATAGGGTGATAGAATGGTAGAATGGTATAGTATAAAGAAAAAATGTTGATAATATGGTTTAACTTGAAATGGTCCTCATAGATAATACACCAAATAATTCAAGCATAGTACCAATTGAGGTGTATAATGTTCATAGGCTTATCAAGTTCATCCCCATATGGTGTGACAAGCCTGTATGCTCTAGCACCATAGTCTGCAACAATGATGAAAGGACCTACATAGTTGGCCTTGAACTTGCCTTTATGCTTCTTCTCGATCATGTTATTCTTTTGGTTCTCTTTAAGGATAATATTACCAAACTAACCAGTCTTTGTGTTTCACATGCTAACTATAATGGCCATGGAGTTAGTTCTGATATGCTAAAGGTTATTTATTATGTCCATGTGTTTCTCATCAAGTAACTCTAGTGCTTATAAGCGAGTTACTCAATAGTATTCATCATCTAGGACATGCTTCAAAGAGATGCATAATGAAGGTAACTTGACCTCAATGGGAAGAATGGTTTCAGTACCATAAATAAGTGGGTATGGAGTGACACCAATGGGAGTGAGATGATTGGTATGATATGCCCAAGGGCATGAAATATCTGAAAGTGTCGATTGTATCCTGCATTATTGATAATCTTTTTAAGGATGTTGGCAATGGTTTTGTTTGATGCTTCGGCCTGGCTATTACTTTGAAGGTAATATGCCATGGCAAAGTGTTAATTTAATTTTGTACTCAACATATAATGATTCAACATCCTTGTTCTTAAATGATCATCCAATCTTAGATATAATGTCAGAATGAATATCATAGCAACAAATGAGATGGTTGAAGATGAATTTAGAAATTTGATTTCTAGTCACGTAAGTGAGGGGTATAAATTTAACCCACTTAGTGAAATATTATTTAGTGGTGAGGATATGTTTATGGGCATTAGATAAGGTGGGGTTTATCTTCCCAATGAGATCAAGGCCCCATGTAGCAAATGGCCATGGTGTCAACATTGGTTTCAGAGTTTTGGCTGAGGCATGAATCAGATTAGCATATTATTGACATTTATCACATCTTTTTACATATGTAGTTACATCGACAACCATCATTAGCTAGTAGTACCTAGTATGTAAGATATTTTTGGATAAGATACCCCATTGATGTGTCCTTCACATACACCTTCATGTACTTCTCATAATGCTAATATAGATTCTACCAAAGGTAAATAACAAAGCAGAGTTCCATTGAAACTATGGTAATATAGGGTTAGTCTAAATAAGGTATAACATTGGGCATTGTGGATGAAAGTTTTGGACTATTTTAGGGATAAGTCTGGTGGTAAAACATGGTCATGTAAATAGGCATATAGGTCTGAATACCAAGTAGAGGTAGGACCAATAATATCACAAATCATTGTGACAGTTGAAGCTTCATGAGATGGCACTAACAAATTTTTAATGAGAAATTTGTAGTCTTTAGCTGTATCTATTTGTCAAATCAAAGATCCAATGGTAGCCATAACATATGTTGTTATGTTACTAGCCCTTGGTATATGCTCAAACTAGATGTCAATGATTTACTGTTTGAGAGTATCGACCATGACCTTGTAGGGAACTAGCTTGTCATCTTTGGTTTGAAAGTGGTCTGTAACCTGATTGATGATTAACTATGAATCACCATAAACTTATAGATGATGTATGTTCTATTATACTACTTGTTGAAGTCCTATGATGAGTGCTTCATATTCAACTATGTTATTGGTACAAGTAAAATTGATTATGAATGACTTAGGGATTAGATCCTCCTATGGTGTTATAAACAAAAGGCCTGCCCCCAATCAATGTGCTATGAATGATCTATCAAAATACAACTTCCAGTGTTGCTCTTCAAAAGGTGTTTTAATGATGGTCATGATGAATTCATTAGTAAATTATAATGTTAGTGGATCTGTGTTTTCAAGGGGTGATTCAACAAGTTGATCTACAAGAACTTGTCCCTTGATGGATTTTTGGTTCACATATCCTATCTCAAACTCACTGAGAAGCGTGATCCATTTAGCCATGCGGCCATGTAAATATATTTTGGATAGCAGATACTTGAGTGGATCTACTTTTGAAATGACCATGGTCTTATTATTCAACATGTAATGTCATAGTTTTTGAGCTATAAAGACCATAACTAAACAAGCTTTTTCAATGGGTATGTAATTGTGCTCATACATGACCAATATATAAATTAGATAGTACATGGCATGTTCTTTTCCATTATCATCATGTTGAGCTAGATGTTTCCCCAGGGATTTATCTATGGTTGATAGGTATAGGAGGAATGGCTTTCCTAGCATAGGAGGTAATAAAACTGGTGGATTTGTGAGATAGTCCTTTAGTTGTTGAAAAACTTTTTGATAATCATCATCCCAAAGAAATGTTATGCCATTATTTATTAGGTGTGTAAATGGGTGGCACTTGTTAGCTAATTGAGATATGAAGCATCTAATGGATTAGATCTTGACTTATAAAATGTAGAGCTGTTTCAAATTGGTTGGTGGTGGTATGTTTATTATGGCTTGTACTTTGGCTGGGTCAACTTCAATGCCTCGATGAGACACAATGAAGCCAAGTAATTTACTTGAAGTAAATCTAAAAACACACTTCTTACGGTTGAGCCTAACTTTATATTCATGTAATCGCTCAAATATGCTCCTCAATATTTTTGGATGTTTGGCCTTAGATTTTTATTTACCTAGTATGTCATTAATGTAGTCTCAATAATGTCATGCATCATATCGTGAAATATGATGGTCATGGCTCTTTGATAGGTGGACCCTACATTTTTGAGACCAAATGACATAACCTGATAATAAAATGTTTCCCACAGAGTGGTGAATGTTGTCTTGTGTTGGTCTTCTAGTGTGATTCAAATTTGATTGTAGCTTGAGAATCCATCCATCAAAGAAAGCATCTCATAACCCAATGTGGATTCGACTATCATGTTAATGTTTGGAAATGGAAAGTCATCCTTAGGGTAGGCTTTATTGATGCCCCTAAAATTAGTGTAAATTTTGATTCCTTTTGGATTTTTACTAACTAGTACTACATTAGAAATCCATTTAGAATAGTTAATTGGCCTAATACATCTGGCTTCCAAGAGATTTTCCAACTCTTTCTTTACTAATATAATAATGCGAGGATGCATTTTGTGTAACTTTTGTTTCATTGGTTTGGCATCAGGATGTACCACAAGGTGGTAAACAACCAAGGCAGGGTCCAAACCATGCATGATAGAATAAGCCCATGCAAAGATATCAAAAAATTCCCTCAAAAGGGATATAAGGACTTCATGTTCCTCCTTAGTGAGGGATGCACCTAATTTGATCCATTTCAAGTCATTTAAAGTCTTGATGTTTACCTCTAAAGTATATTCCAATAGAAGGGTTGAACCATCTTCAAGAATAGTGGGTAAAGATTTGAATTGTTTGGCTATGTCAGACTCCTTTGTTAGGACTGGTTCTTCAAGTTCTCCTAGACATGATGAATCATAATCCCCCAAGGGGAGGGATGGCGTTGTAACAAATGTTATTGGAAACTCTTAAATGATGCAATCAAATGAGTACTATTCTTCAATATTGAATTCAAACCCATTTGTATCTTGAATGATTTGATCAAAATACTATTCTTCTTCGATACTAAACTCAGACCCATAGACAAGTTCATTGTTGGTGGTTTTCTGGTCTATATTTGAAGAAGGTTGAACATCCCCATCTAATGGTGCTTAAAATAAGTTTTCACCACTATAGTGGCATTTATATTTAATTTTTACCTGGTCTAAAATCACCTCAAAGAGGTTTTCACTTAGGGACCTCAATGTTTTACTTATTTATTTTTAGCTAAGGGTGTTCACCTGCTCTCTAAAATAGGCTTTAGGATCCAACTTCATTGAGAACCCTTTTTTGTAGTCTCTCAACGAAACATTGTCCCTAAGGCCTAGAAAATCATAAAAGGCCTCATCATTTTAAATCTCATCAACCAACATGTTGGATTCTTATTGGCCCTAGTCTATCAGTTATGGATAATATAATGGTAATGGATTATGATGAATGACTGGTCAAAGGATACAAATGGAATTATTATCAAACAAATTGGTATGGGCTAGGTCATCAAATGGGCTATGATCAGACTCTGCTTTGTTACTGACATCATCAATACTAATTGTTGGTGATGGAACTTGAATAAGATACATGAGGTCACCCCTAGGTTGTTTAAATCCTAGGTCATAGGTTATTTTATACCTAATCATAGAAATTGGCTCAAGTGTTCCTTGTTGATGTGGCTTGAGGCCTCATCCTTCATAGTCTTAGTTATCCATGATCTAATTAGGGATGGGATATTTGAAACTCTTATAACAAGTGACCAATTTATCATTATACAACCATGATTCATCAACTTTGAGAGGGTCTTGCTCATGGCTAGAGGCTAGTATGAAAGTGATAGGTCTTAGACTATGCAAGTGGATTTTGCCCTTTCTTTGCCATTGTATGAGAGGTTTGGATTTTGGTCTTCCAAAGGACTTGGGGTTCTGTGGAAGCTTTGCAATGTGAAAGGTGTCATGGGACAAGTATTCTTATAGGCCATTAACTAAGATGGTATAATTATTGGACATTTTTAGAGGTGGTATGTGGGAAATGGAATCAAGGGTATCAGGGTCAATGCAATTGACCTCTGGTAAAGCAATAAGTAATGCTTTCTCCTTATCATTCTTGGTAGCTAGATTCATGCCAAAATGGTATTATAGCTTTTGAACTTGGCCTCTAGATGTTTGTAATGCTTATATGGATACAAATCTATTGAAATAGTAACCTCCATTCTTAAATGGGAGAACTTGATACACTAGTGCAACATCGATGGGAATGCACAAATATTGTATAACCAAGGCCTACCCAAAATCATATTATATGATAAATCAAGATTTAACACATGGCATAGTGTATCATGGGTCAAAGGCCCAATGATAACTGACAAGCTAATGGTGCCTTGTGATTCTCATTCTTCATTATTGTAGGCTTTGATGGTGATTATTTTAGCTTGGAGATCTACTATCATGTACTTGAGAAGATTGATAAGCTTTAAAGATATGATATTCAAGCCAGATCCATTGTCTATGAGTACACATTTCACTTTGTGCCACATTCTATAAATTTTAGTGTATAATGGATTATTATGAAGTGGGCCAAGGGATGACATATCACTTTGGTCAAAGGTTACTTGTTGGCTTGGAGCTAGGTGTCCAACCAAAGCTTGAAATTTGTCATGGGATATATCATTGGGATCTTTTGATTGACCAAGGAACTCAGTCAAGATGTTTTTTATGAATTGTAGATGTACACAACAAATCTAAAATAGAGATTTGTGCTGACATCTTTTACAATTATTCCACAATGTCAAACATCTTTTCTTGGATAGCATGAAATGGCCTATTATGAGGTATAATGGTTGGTTGGATGATGGGTGAGTGGCGAATGGTTGTGGGCCTAGTATGGTAATCCTTGACTACTGAGTTATGATTGAAAAATTGAGATTAGGTATAGGACCATTGTTGCTATCAAATGATGGTGGATGGGGACCACGTAGGATAAGTCTTGGTTATTAGTGCACTTATGCATGGTTACGGGTTAACGATGAGTTATTTGTACAATGTCTAAACATGGGAATCCCTGCTTACTAGTTTGTTATATGCAGTCTTAGGTCAAGGAAGGATTACTGATATAGGTTGGTTTTTTGGGAATTGTTAGTAATGGTCTTGTCTGATTGGGACTTGGTATAGGATTAATGGAAATGGTGTTAATGTGACCTCCTACAATATGTCCTAAAAATATGTTATAGTCATGTGCAAATACATGGTAGGTTTATTGATTATTTGCACCATTCTGGCCTTGGTTCTGTCCATTATTTTGTTGAGTCTATTGGTTTGGCCTTGGTTATTGATACTATTGTTATTGATGTTGTAGTGTTTGTTGTTGTTTCTGATTGTTATGTTGGGGAAAAAGATATTGATAAATGTTGAGGTTTTGATTAGAGGTGGAAGCTCCATGATCCAATGTGATATCTCTATTTTCCAATATATTTTCAATGACATGTTTGATTTACACAAAATGCTAGAAATTATGGCTATTGACCCAGTGATATTTGTAGAATTATTTTGGCCTGTACCAATCTAAAATGTCATCACCCTTAGGAATATACCCTTTTAGAGTAGGCCATTTAATTAGGTTAACTGTAATAATTTTGTAAAACACTAATTCAATGGGTTCTCCAAGGTTGCAAAAGGCACGATGAGTAGGAAAATTTATTGGAGGAGGGTTTTACAAAGGCATAAGTTACCCCTTTTTTTATATTTGCTACAATGGTCTAGGTTGTTGTACTTGTTATGCATGTTACGTTTGCTAAAGAGTTGGTTAGGAGTTATTTGGAGAGGCAGTGTGAGATAAGTAGATAGTGATTGCATCATTTGGACATGTCACGACTCTATTAATCTATTACTTATAACATTCTTGTTATGATTAAATTATTTAGGTTTGTCATAGTTATTGGCCTGGGTTTATTGTGGTGCCTACGCTTGGACTGGACTTTGATTTTGGCAATTGTTTTGGTTTTGGTTCTGACTCTGATTAGACAAAGCAAGTTTAATGGTCTTTTTGTTAATGAGAGCTCTCTCAATCACCAAACTTTTATTGATGATCTCTTTGAACTTATGTGCACACTACAACTCTAGATTGTAAGATTTATCACTGTGTATATTTTTGGTAAACACAATAGCTAATTGCTTTTTTGGTAGATCGTGGGTGAATCAACTTGTAAGGGCTCTCCATCACTATAAATAGCTTGCAAAGCTTTCATTGACTTTTTGTTTGGACTACGTTAAGTCTACCAATGAAGTTTCATGCTTAGGAATGTAAGAGAATTATTGGATGAACTTATCCAAAAGATCATCAAAATCAAACACTAAATTCTTGGGCAATTTTAGGAACCATTCCAATGATCGCCCTTCTACGCTTTGTGGAAATAACAATAAAAGTTAGATGTTGCTAAAGGATACTAGTTGGTATGCAATAAATAATTCTGTAAGATGGTCCTTGGGGTCACCTATCTTCTTTTATTTATCAAACTTTGGTGGCTCATGCCCTAGAGGAAATGGTATTTGTAAGTATTCCATGTTGAAGGGGTAAGAACATACATCATCCAACTTGAACTTTTTGGTCTATTTCCTCACTTGGATGAGGACAATTAGATCCTTAATTTATTTTAGTTTTTGCTCAAGGAAACTAGTGGGAATATTGACCTATTGAGGTGGAGGCTTGGTGGTCAAAATTGGATTACATTGACTAGTGTATAATGGAGGTACTTGCTAGGGAATGCTAGATTGGCTAGGAAATTGACTAGGAATACACATGCATGGATTAGGGTATGATTATTAAAATTGCATATATTATGATGTGATATTTTTGTTGGGATTGGGTTTGTAGGCCTAATGTTGGGAGTACTATAGTTGGTATGGAGGAATATGGCCATACTATGCCTACTGAGGTTGAATAGGGACATGTTGTTGACTAGTCATATTTACCTGATCAAGAGGGACTTGTGAACCAAGGCCCTATCACTGAACTTGTGGCACATTCTACATGAAAAGTAATTGGTGCCTAATAGGTACTTGAGGAACATTAGAACTTCTTGTTTGCATGAATCCCTATTTAGAAGTGGATGCATGTTAGAGATTTGACATTTATTACTGACCAATATTTACACATTGTTGGTTAGATATTATTTAGTTTTGGATTGGCATGTTAGTCTATGACTAAAGAGGTATGTTCACTACTACCTTGCGAGATGGAAAATTAGTTGTGCCTATTGAGGTGGCAATATGTTTTGCCTCTACTATGTGGGTATATTGGACATTGCCTATTATTGTGTAATGTTACTTGTCACCTAATGGGGTGGAGTAAGATTCATCACATTCTATTGTGGCATGATATTGGTCATTGGTTGACTACTTAATCCTTATTATTGGGTGCTAAAAGAAGTAGTTGGTTGAGGATTAGAGGTAGTTTTTTGGGGTTGGGAAGTATAAACTCCTACACCTTGAGTTTGTGAACCACTAATGGTGCTAGTCAAAGGCACATTTTGTTGTTGACTATTCATTTGTGCACCAATGCCACTTTGGTCTAAATTTGACATTACTTGCATATTATTCACTATGTTTTGCTCACTATTCTGTGTAGAAGTAGAAGATACTTCCTCAATGGTTGGGGTATTGAACACATTTTCTGTTGAAGTGTTTTGTATAAATGGGTCTAAACCCTAATTTTCTTGACCTATCAACTCAAATAAGACTCTTATTGAAGGGAGTGACTGAATGAGTGGTACATTTAAGATGGCCATCTTGTTAAAGTTATGTGCTATGTTTTATATGTTAGGTATGTTTTATACATTTGAATGAAGTGGTCCTCCAAGCCTCTTTGTGTGATAAGCATACATGGATCTTGATATGGCATTGGTACAATGGCATTAGGGTTGCTAGAAAAGACCTATTCATTATTCTGATAAGACATGTTATAAGGCCCTCTTGGTAGACCTAGAAAATTGTCATGGGGAAAGTCTACCAAAGACTAACCCCTTACATCATGGATCGAAGGCATTCTACCATAATAAGGCTATTTTTGGACATTTTCCACAATTGTAGGTATGTTAGCTAAATATTGGGTAGTTTGTTCTTGATCTTGCTCTGTGTAAGGAGGCATGGTAACTGTTGACCAAATTTGACTTTTTAGTCAAATTGGGAAACCTATAGGTAAAAAATTCATT
The DNA here is from genome assembly GCA_037957365.1 of Torreya grandis. Lineage (NCBI taxonomy): Eukaryota > Viridiplantae > Streptophyta > Pinopsida > Cupressales > Taxaceae > Torreya > Torreya grandis. The sequence goes on along the minus strand of JARHVA010000706.1, from coordinate 3,161,555 downwards.
TTTAGGCCTATAAGGGGGTATATTATATTTTAATAAGGTGTTTTATAGGTCATTTCATGCCTCTTAATGTTATATTAACCTTGGTCACTCATTTCATTAGTCTATCATGTCATTTGGGGTCATTTCAAAGGTCTACATGGTGTATTTAATGCTTTTTATGGGTTTATTGAGAAATGTGAAAGTGTCAAAATGTGATTTCATCCCCCACATGTCATTATAAATCTTAAGTAATTGACAAGACTAAAAATTTGTAGGTTAATTAGAAGAAAGTCAATTTTCCTAAAGAAAAGGAAGAAAATGACACATGTGTGACTCCTTGGGAAGTGTGACACATGTGCAGAGGCCATGAAATGTTTATTAATATTCATAAATCTCATCTCCATGCTTTAGTTGATCTAGATATGCCAATTTGAAGCTAAAACTTTTCAACTCCCTTCTTACTCTTTTTGGAAGACTCAAGTGACTTGCCGATTGTTGTTTGGTATGATCAACACAGGTAATTTTAGGAAAAAATATCCAAGGGGAATATCATAAAATTATATACCTTAAAATATGTATAATAATTTTGAGGATTGGATAACTTTGCTTCATGAACCATCCATTCAAAATGGACTTTCCAAAACTGCCTATCATTCTATACACCCTTCAGGTTTTGGCATTGTTTGAGTAATTATGTATGAAATTTATATTCTATATATCCATATTACAACCTAACTCTCCAAGCAATATTCATAGTTTGTATGCATATTTTGCCATTAGACTGTGCATATACAGGTGGTTGTAAAGAAGAATCACATAGAATCAAGGGTTTTTGAACTATTTTCAAAAATACTACTATGAAAAGCAAACATTTATTTAATGGAATAAAGTCCTATAATATTCATAAGGCCAAAAAAAATGCCTATTTGTTTAAAATTCATAGTTACTGTCTGTGTATACAGAAAGCCACCTACAGGTGGCCTAATAAAGGAATAAAGGAAAACATGGAGTTTTAAAGTGTATATTTAATCCCTTATTAAGATTAAAATAGGTTGGAAGGACCTAAACATGCACATTTGATATGATAAGAGGGAAAATGAGGGTGAATTAATGCTAGAGAATTAGTGGACTGTGTTTTAGGCCCTCAATCCCTAAACCTTGCAAACAGTGACCTGAAGGTTTTTTGTGAGGATCACTAAACAACTTTCCAAGAGTTTTGAGGCACAAAGTTAACTAGTAATTATTGACTCTAGTATAGAAAAGACTCACACCAAGAATAGGCTCAATAAATTTAATGGAGGATGGTTTTTTAAGGACCTAAAAGTGTCCATGAACACACTAAATACAGGCAGTAATAACTACATGTTTTGAACCTAAAAGAGTTCCTCTAACCCAAAGTTACATAAGGGCCTATATACTATGTCTAGATGATTATGAATGACCTAAATGAGAATTCACGACTAAAGGATTACCATATAAAGTTATATAATGTTATTTGATCTCCTTCCCACATTCATTAGTTCGTACAATAGGCATGAAATATGCACCTATAGTTGAGTTTGAAAGCAATCATCTAAACATGGTTTTTGAATGATGTTTTAACATTTTTAAAGGTGAATAAAATAATGGGTTGATGATAATGAACTTACAAGATGGTTTTCATGCTTCAAGATCAAGGTCTTAGTGAAAATTAACACCTACAACCAACTAGACTAAGGTAGGATAGTGATCACAAGGTTATGCAAGTTAGCAACTTGGAGGCTCACAATGATGAAGTTTGTTTGGATATACATGGTATAAACCTAAGAAAAGTTTATGGTATCCTCATGAACTATAAACAATCTTAAAACAAGCCAAAGTAATCTACAATAGGCTTAAAAAAGGCAAGGTTTATCTCAGACCAGCAAGGTATAATCTAGTATGCTAGGGTTAAGTGTGAACCTGTCTAATGAGAGGGGAAGGTATTAATAAATGTGAAGTGACTCATAATAGATAAAGAAGTTTCTCAAAGGATCAAAAGCTCCTTGGAGGTGAAAACTCATTCTTCCTCATAACTTAAGGTTGTCAACCCATACAAGTTCATCTAGGAGCTCTTTGCTCAAGAGGTGAGAGTGAGAGACCTAAGAGAGAGGAAATGTTTTGGGTAAATGTTAAAATCCATAAACATGAATTAAATATTAGGAGCATGTGACCCAAAAAAACCATAAGGAACAATACAGAGCTCAGTTTTGTGAGTGTAAAGTATAGGTAGTAGGGTGTACTCAAGGTTGGATAAATCAAGGTGTATAAGGATCTTGGGAAATATTGGAGGGTGAATGGAAGTTGGGGAACCTTAAAATTTTTTAGAACAAATTTTTATAACTAAAATAATTAAGGAAAATATAGGGGAAGGCTCCCATAGAAAAAAACTTGGCCAATTCTCCAAGGACCCTTCACACAACTAAATATGGAAGAACCCGTCTTAAATTTTGGAGTTTTGAAGGGTCATATGAGATGACCATGAGATAATTTTTTGTAAAATGCACCATTTTTACTTAGATGACCACCTAAAATACCTAGTATTTATGATAAAATAGTGGAAGTGCCCCTATTTTATCTTAGATAAGGGGCACTTTCACCATGCACAAACCCTAGCAGTTTTAGAGGAAATGATGAGAAGATGAACTAGAGGTAAAGGAAAGTTTGAAATATGATTGGTGGAGTTTAAATATAACCATTAAATAATATAAAACCAATCTATAAATTGTGAAACCGAACAAGGGTTTTTGGATACCAAGGTTTGCAGTCAAACCTTGATGGCAAGGTTTTGGCCTAGAGCCCAATCAATATGTCAATTGTATTTATAGATCTAAGAGTGATTTATATCCTATTGTTACATGTGTATGAGATGTATATATAGGTTAAAAAACCATTATAGTGTAGATTAAACTAAGGAGAAGCCATTTTTGGCTCAAGAGCAACTCAGATTTGTAGGAAAAGAGAGAAATAAGCCCGAGTAGTCATTTTGAGATGCTCATATCTTTGCTAAGGCTCTACATGGGATCCAAAGGATTTAGGGGGTGTTATCAGGGGTATCATAGGCCATATTTTTGGAAAATTTTCTCAAGTTTGATGTCCCAATTTATGAACAATCATTAAGACCAAAAACATGCCTAAAAACCTACTAAACCCTTGCTAGTGACTAGTTTGGGAAAGTTGAGTTGGAAAGCTAATCTAAAGGCATAGTTTGATCAGATTTTTTTTTGGAAATTGTATAGGAATGATCCAGATTCTCTAAACCTTTTATACAAAATTGTATAGATGGTGGTAGAAATAAGCTTTTTCTCACCATTTTTTTGTTGTTGTGCAGGATACAAGATGAATTAGGAGATGAAAAAAAGTTTGGGTGGAATATTTACACGTAATATAACTAAAAATATTCATTTAATTTCATGATTCAAGATCTAATATCTCCAAACAAGCCATTATTTCAAGCCATTCAAAATTGGCCTAATGCACAAGCTAGAGAGAAGGGAGAAAATCTTCAAGTAAGGTGATTTTAAGGTGCCCCTACTGCTTACAAGGCCATGGAGGGTATTTAAAATTTTAATTCACTCCCTCCCATGTATTTTAATGGAAAAATTATTACAATTTTGAATCCAAATATGCAATGTGCATGGAGGGGTAATTTTTAAGACAACAGATGATGATGGCTCCTTTTCAGTTGATTCCAGTAGATCGAGCATGAAACTAATGCATGGAGAGGCATGTATGCAAACCTCCTATTCCATTCCAATAATTAGACCTAATACAAATAAGTTACAATATGTTCAAACATGCCTAATCATGAAGGTAATTTTTTTGTGCACAAGGAGGAGTTTTGTGCCACTTTGCATAACTTTGATGACTTGTATGGACACTTGGACTTATATACCTTGCATGGTTCATCCCATATATCTATCAGATGCACAAGTAAATCTTTAGATAAGATTGACAAGTGTATTTTTGACCCTTGGATTTCTCCCTTTCTCTCTCTCTCAAACTCTATAAGATTTGGCCATTTTGGCATTATATTCCATGCTCCACCTGAGTATGGTAAAGCCCTGATAATTTGTATACCTTTTGATAAATAAAATGACTAAGTGTTTACCTCTCTCATGTATGTTCATAGTGTGCTCTACTTTAATGTTAAACTTTATTAGTGAAAACTATGGATTCCTTAGCATTGTACTTCATTCTTTCACCTATTTGCAACCTCTTCTTGCAGGGCATGTGAAGTGTTTTAGGAGATGTCCATTATTTAAGTGAGTATCCTTTTCATTAGTATCATTCAATAACTTTTGTCTAGTATTAATATCCTTTCTATCATCTATGAATCCATAATGTAATATTGATGAAAGAAGATATAGATTTGGGAAAGTGTATGTTTTGGTTTGTTTATTGGTCTCAAGTGTAGAATGCAATTGGTTGGAAGTCATCAAACTAATTTGGTGTATCACCTCCATAGTTTAACTTTAATGTCAGTTATTTCTCTCTCTTTTCACCCCCCAAAGTTAGTATTAATAGTAGTAGTAGTCAAGTGGTACGTCAAGGGAGCTAGCCCTATCTAGAGACTCACTTCATTCCATAGGCTATCCACAAGCCTAGAAGTGATTCCATTGTGCCACTTGGATGAGGAGAGCCTTGAATATCCTCAAAGAGTGAAAATCTAAGTGACAAGAGTAACCAAATAATTGGTCAAAGGATATTGACACTATTCCCCTATTTGAATATTGTAAGGTAAATAAGAATCTACCTTCTAAATAACCTCATTGACAAAAGGGTTTTGAACAAGGTCCTCTTATGTGATAACATTTTCATATCCTGTATTATATATGGCTCCACTACGTGTATAGTGAGACATGGTCAAATCTATGACAAATTTTTTGAAACAAGATGAGATTAGAGTTCTACAAACTCTGAAAAGCTATGTCTAAAAATACAAAAGAGGTTCAAACTCTATCTAGCTTGGTCTAGGGTAGAGTTGTATCTCCAAAAAGTTTATGTAAAGAGTTGGTAAAAAAAATATAATGTTAAATGTCTCAAAAAAACAAGGTCAAGTAAAATGAACTAATGACAATATCCAAAGTTTAGTTTCAATATGTTCTAAATAGGTCTAAATTAGGAAAGGAAAAAGAGTCGCTAGGACTTTTGGCCAAATGCGACATCAAAATCTAGGCTCAAAATAAAGGCTGACGCTAGGATTTTTGACCAAATGTGGTGTCAAAAGCTAGGATCAAAACAAGGCTAATGATAGGAATTTTTTCCAAATACTACATCAAAATCTATACTTGAAACAAATAATGATGATGATATTTTAATCTAACAAACTTGGAACACTTTAACAAAGACTAGGCACTTGATTCTAGACATAAACATGATCAAATCGATATAAAACACAAAACAAAAAGAACTTTGAAGATGGATTGATTCTATCAAAAAAAGGCATAAAAAATATAGTTTATAAATTTTGGTAATCAATTAACCTATGTTATGCAAACCAAAAAATAAATATTTATATATCAACCTCTATGTGTTGAGGCCTAAACAGAAATCAATCAATGTTTGAATCCAAAATTTTAAAAGTTAATCAAAGAATCAACTTAAAAAAACTTAGGTATTAATGAACAACAAGATAAGAAATTTTGAATAGCTTTACTTTGCTAAACAAATATTCAACAAGATACAAATGATTGGTTTCAAATAATGTGAAACTTGGACACAAGACAAGACAAGTCTATGAAAGAATTTGGGTGGCATAATAATGTTATTACTCCAAAAGATGTAGATAAAGGTATATTTTAAATAATTATAAGGCACAAGACTTGAAATTGTTTGGACAACATAACATTACCCATCTCAATCAAGTTCCACACTCAATATTTTTGACATAAATTTTTATAAGTTTAAGCAAGGTGTCAAATGGATGACATAACACCTCCTTAAACAATGGAGTAATGTGGATAAATAAACTCATTCATGACATGGTATAAAAAAAAAGTTTTAATATTAAAACACCAATAAATATAAGAATAAATGATATAAATATAACTAAGTATATCATCCTAAATCCTATCAAGGTGTGGCAGAGTGGGGTTGACTAAAACTTACAAGTTATGACTATCTAGATTGATCTCATGTGTGGCTAACACAAGAGAAGCATCACGTCACTTGAGTTCATACCGATCGACTTATCATGCAAGGGTTTATTCATTTGCATGATGATACCATTTATGGACTACTTAGTGGTATCCCTTGGTTGACCAGACCCGACTCGGGCCTTCATTACTAAAAGAGAGGTTAGCTGCTCAACCCCATGGCTCTAGTAGTATGCATTCCCATATTTATATACCACACCATGGAGCATGGTTGAAACATTACCAGGAGATGAATACCTAGGTCAATACTTCCCTAGATAAATCTTGAGAGGAAATGACACCCCCTTCACAAGCCAAAATGTATGAAAAGAAAAGATAGGTAGAAAGACTTTAGGGTTGATTTTAGATCACCCAATACTATACAGGTTTTGGGGAGATCCTAGGAAACTTTCTTTTTATGCCTTGGAATAGGAACCAAATGAAATAAAAAGACACTTTTGATCACTCAATTTCCCTATAAGGGATGGGGGAGAGCATACACATGCTATTCTTTTTATAAAAACAAACAATCAATAAACAATTTTCAAGCAATTGTGAGTAAAGTTTGATTTTAGACACCAAACTGAAATGTGACAATGTTCTTTAATTTACCCCTTAGATTAAGTGCAAAAATTTGAAAGAAATACTTAAAACCACTTAATAAAAACCATCTATCTTCATTTTAAACCCAAAACCCAAATGTGCGAGATTTAACCTAAGTTGATTTTTAAACACCAAAAAACAAGTGTTCAAGACTTAAGCATTCATTTTAAGCACCAAAAATGAAGTGTTTCTAAGACTTAGCCATTCTAATTATTTTTAAACACCAACATAAAAATGTGCAAGATATAACATGTTTATTTTAATACCCAAATTTAAATGTGCAAGCTTTAACTAGACTCCTTTCAAAATACCAAAACAAAATGTTCTTTATCCAAAACTAGCAAATTTATGTTCTAATCAAGTCCATGACCTACAGCTATTAGATAATAACAATCTACTTTGAATCACTTTCGATTATGAGTAAATGAAATTTAGAAAAAGAGCTATCAAGTTTTTATTTTTGAACACATAGTGACCATGCTCAATCAGAGATGACTGATGCTGGTTTAAGGCAACCGTGGCTGATCGATCTCAAAGAGAATTGATGCCAGTCATGAAGAACTGATGCTGTTTGATTAAGACCATCATCAATCACCTATGAACCCAAAGGTAAAAATGATACAAAATAAAAAATGTTATGTTAGGCCTTGGTTATATAGTAATTTGAGAAAACTTGCAAGGCAAAGTTTAGTCAAGGAGATTAAATGCTATTGAAACCAAGTAATCACAAAAAGGACTGATAGAAAGAATAAAAATGCAAGATTTAAACCCATTTTCCCCCTATAATCTGATCGACAAAAATCACATAGGATTGAGCTTGGTTAGGCAGAACTATGGTTAGTTTAGGCCAAATTGATATTAGCTAGGCCTGACCAATATCGATCTCTATGTAGATCTGAGTTAGAAAAATAATCCCAAATATGACAAAATCAAAGACAAATTTGAAAATTTAATGATATTCAAGCATTTTTTTGATGGTTTATGAATTGAATATTCTTCTCCTTACTATTTGGGGTGCTCATGGTCCCACTGGGTGTGCCATTTGTGATCAAGAAATCTAAGAAGGGTGGTTAGATCATATGTTAGCTTCACAATGAAAATAAATCAAAATGAAAACAAACACACTAACATGCATAACACTATCTTGCCTAGATCAAAGGGGAGGAGCATAGTGAATAAAAATAATTGACAAAATCACAACTTAAAATGGAAGGAACTTACAAATTTCCTTACCATTTCCTTGAATTCCCCAAGAGATTTTTTCATTTGGCTTGTTCGATTTGTGCTCAAGAGATCTTTGGCAAATAGAGTTGTGTGGCTCCTTCTCCCCTTGGCACCATGGTTTAGATCATGCTTGATTGATGTAGCTTCATGGCTTGGCTTATGATTTTGGTATTATAACACTATGATCATGTAAACTTTCTCAAAAACCATTATTATAACACTATATGTTCTAAGCACTCTAAACGAAGAGGTCTAGGCTTGTATTTATAGGTTTAGAAACTAACCTCAACCCAAGATGAGTTAAGTTGTAGTTGGGGCTTGGAATAGGTTCAAACCTTACCTTTTTGAGTTAATTAACCCTACTAGAGTTAAAAGGTGTCCAAACCTCATGATTAGTAGTGAATAGGCATGGGTGGGATATTTTGGATTTTGGACAACTCACAAAAGGTAATTATGAATTCCTTTGATATTATTTGGTTTTTGAATTTCCTTTTTGATAATTCATTTAATTGCTCATGGATAATTCAATTTAGGAATTTGATTTGATTTTGCATGTTAATTAATTCTTTTTAGGCTTTTTGACATTTTGAAGATTTTTGAATTAATTGATGTGTGCATTTGTCCCATTTAATTGATTTATAGCCAAATTGTATTTTATGAAGCCAAATTTGAGATTTTTAGAAATTCTTAGGCCAGATGTGAAAAAGTTGGTAAGAATTGATCCAAAGTCTGGTATGGAGCCATTCTTGGCCAATTTTAGATGGTTATAGGCAGCGTCCACTTGCCTAATGCATCTGAAATCAGCTCAGCTACCCCTTCATTTTATTCCCCCCCCCCCCCCCATTTTATTTGTTGTTTTGTTTATGTCATTGTTTCCCTATAGGCTAGGGGCAACCTCATGCCAATTATTCTTGTGTTGTACTAGTGTTGTTGCTACCTAGCTTAGGGGTCACCATGTCACCAAGAGTAATAACTCTATTACAAATGCATGAATAATTTATTTTCTATTTGTACTCACATTGTGATTAACCATTATTTGTGTTATGTTTGGAGTAGTTTATTTCCTACTCTTTTCTTTGCTTTGGATTGTTTATTTATTTTTGGTTTTTTTTTCACTTTGTTTGTGTGCTTCATTTGTTTATTGGTGTTTATTTATTTATTTTTATTAGTGTTTTATCATGTGTTTATTTCTTTTTATTTTGTTTGTTTTTATCTCTTTTTGTTTGTTTGTTTGCCTCTCGGTTGTCGTAAGATTATTACATTTTATTTGCACTTAAGCCTTGATTATCCATATCATGTACTTTAATTGTGACTTTTTGTATTTAGTCTTATATTTAATTCATTTTTTATATTTACACTTGGGACTTGACAATTCTGTTAGGGTGTGGCGCTAAAAGCTACACCTTAAAGCAAACAAGAGGGTTTCCAGTGTACGCAGTCGCCGGCGTCGGCAGGCCACACCGACGTCGGTCAGGGGACGTAGAAGGGAAACTGGCATCGGCAGATGATCGGCCGGCATCGGTCACCTCTAGGAGGGCAGGGACCGACGTCGGTCACCTGTAGCGGTCTGAACTGCTATTGACGAATAGTCAGTTAAGTGAACGTGGAGTTTGCATGTTAAAGGCTTGTTCGAAGCCTTGAGCCGCAAGTCTAGTCAGTGTATGCATGAGATCTATATAATAGACTCATGGGCTGTATTGTTAAGTGGAAAATTTGGAGAAGAGCTATGTGAAGCTTGGAGAGTTCTTCCCATGGTGGAATCAAGTAGGATTCCCCATGTAGGTATAAGTAAGATCAGGTTTGATTTGCAGGGGTGTATGGATGCGAGGATCAGAAAGGAGATCAGCGGGGGAGCTAGATCCAAGGTGACAGCAATACATCAGCAAGATCATGGAGAGATCTACTTGGAGTACGATTGTGTACTCGATTGTATAGATGTGCAATGAGGTGAACAACAACTTGTGTTAGCTGTGTGTTGTGACCTATGAGAGAAGATTACTCTGGAGGGAAGTTTACTGTAAGCCCACGAAGTGGAAGAAAGAGTGCCACCTCTTTGTTGTAAATTCCTTTGTAATGAGTTGAATATAATTGTATATTGCCTCTCATATTCTGTGTGCTTTCTCATTGATAGTTATTTGTTCTTCTGGATTCCACATGTTTAGTTGCTTATACATTGGTAATCATGTGTGCTCTTAAATCTGACAAGTTGTGTTAGAGCTTTGGGGAGTTTCGGTCCTATCAATTGGTATCAGAGTGAGGTTGGATGTTCTCAGAGCGAGCTTGACTAACAGATGTCCCAGATCTGTTAAGTGTTTATTGATTACAGGTTACTCACAGGGGTTGCTATTTGAGTGGGAGTATAGCAAGGCAGAAGATGGTACGATGAGAATGAAGAAATCAGGCACATGATTATCACCACAAGGAGTGTGGTGGGTTGTCTTCAAGTGGGAGCTTGGAGAGGAATACAAGCCAGGATACAGATTGGATAGAGTAATGGTTTTGGGTACAGGTCCAGCTCTTTATCTCCAAGTGGGAGATTGTTAGGGTGTGGCGCTAAAAGCTACACCTTAAAGCAAACAGGAGGGTTTCCAGTGTACGCAGTCACCAGCATCAGCAGGCCACACCGACGTCAGTCAGGGGACGTAAAAGGGAAATTGGCATCGGCAGATGATCGGCCGACGTCAGTCACCTCCAGGAGGGCAGGGACCGACGTCGGTCACCTGTAGCGGTCTGAACTGCTGTTGACAAACAGTCAGTTAAGTGAACGCGGAGTTTGCATGTTAAAGGCTTGTTCGAAGCCTTGAGCCGCAAGTCTAGTTAGTGTATGCATGAGATATATATAATAGACTCATGGGCTGTATTGTTAAGTGGAGAATTTGGAGAAGAGCTATGTGAAGCTTGGAGAGTTCTTCCCATGGTGGAATCAAGTAGGATTCCCCATGTAGGTATAAGTAAGATCAGGTTTGATTTGCAGGGGTGTATGGATGCGAGGATCAGAAAGGAGATCAACGGGGGAGCTAGATCCAAGGTGACAACAATACATCAGCAGGATCATGGAGAGATCTACTTGGAGTACGGTTGTGTACTCGATTGTACAGATGTGCAATGAGGTGAACAACAACTTGTGTTAGCTGTGTGTTGTGACCTATGAGAGAAGATTACTCTGGAGGGAAGTTTACTGTAAGCCCACGAAGTGGAAGAAAGAGTGCCACCTCTTTGTTGTAAATTCCTTTGTAATGAGTTGAATATAATTGTATATTGCCTCTCATATTCTGTGTGCTTTCTCATTGATAGTTATTTTTTCTTCTGGATTCCGCATGTTTAGTTGCTTATACATTGGTAATCATGTGTGCTCTTAAATCTGACAAGTTGTGTCAGAGCTTTGGGGAGTTTCGATCCTATCAAATTCATATCTTATTCTTAGGTTGTTTATATTTACATTTAAATTAAGTTTTTCATGCTTCGGATATGAATTGTCATTTTATTTATCCATAACTATCATGCATAATATTAAAATCAACAACAAATTTATGCTCACAAAGTCTTTTAGCAATGGAAACATCTCTTCAATAGTCATAAACCCAACCGACTACCCAACCACATGCCTCAATCCATAAGTAATAAACAAGTGAAAAAAATGATTTCTTATGTGTTTATACAGATGAACATCTATGAATAACCCTCCATATGAGTCATACATCATAATAAGATGATAATATCAAAAGAACATCTCTTAGCCTTAACCTTATTTTTGAGCCTCACCCTGAGACCCATTTAATAACATGATTTTCTAAGCTTCTATCCCATATTTGTTCGAACATGCATCTTCAAACTCATGTTTAGGCTAGAAATATGTTGTTATCCTTTGTCAGCACCATCTTTTTGGGCCTCCCCATAATACTCATTTAACAACATGATTTTTTGGCATATATCCCATGTTTGTTTGAATGTGCATATTCAAACTCACATTTAGGATATAAATGTGTTGTTATCTTGTGCCAACATCATCCTTTTGGCCTTCTCCTGAGCCCCATTTAACAACATGATTTTTCAACATATATACTGTGTGTTTTCAAATGTGCATCTTTGAACTCACATTTAGGCTATAAATGTGTTGTTATCCTTTACGAGATCTATCCTTTTTGGGCTTCCCCCTGAGAACCATTTAAAAACATGATTTTTCAACCTATATCCCATGTTTGTTCAAACATGCATATTTGAACTCACATTTATGCTAGAAATATGTTATTATCCTTTGCCAACACCATCATTTTGGGCCTCCCCATAAGACCCATTTCATAACATGATTTCTTAGCCTATATCCCATGTTTATTTGAACTTGCATCTTCAAACTCATATTTACTATATAAATGTGTTGTTATATATTTTTTAATGTAAGTGTTCTTATTTATAATTGGCTTTGGGTAAATTAACATGTTTCCCTTTCTATTCTTGATTATAATCACCTTCGAGCAAATTAGAGTTTCATTTTTCATTTTTGATTATAACTACCTTTGGGATAATTAGTGTTTCCCTTTTTGTTCTTGATTATAATCACCTTTGGTAAAATGAGTTTTTTCTATTTGTTTACTGATTATAACTACCTTTTGCCACATGAGTATCCATCCCACCACCCTCCTGGGGCATTTATCCATGCCATTGCTTATAACTACCTTTGGGTAAACCAGTGTCATAACTTTTATTACTGATTATAACCACCTTTGGACAAATCAATAATCCCACCCCCATTTCCATTTAGATCATGTCATTTTATTCATTTCAAGGGAACATTTAATGATTCTATTTTTATATCCCATTCTCTTGAGGGGACATCAAGGGCTTATCAAACACCCTTTGGGGCATGAACCATTCAAATTAATGACTTTTTTATTCTTAAAAAATATGTTACTATGCTTGTGTCTAGTGTTGGAATAAAAACCACTAGGGGGTGAATTAATGTGCAAACATTTCATTCAATTCCATTCATCATTTTTAACCATTCAAACTAGCATAAAGATATAACAATGCATATAAGATTAATCATATAGATAAGAAGCAAGATATCAACACATGAACACCATAGCTATGTGGGAAACCCTCATCAAGGATAAATACCACTATCACACCACTTGGAATACTATATTATATGCAATTAAATAACATTTAGTGAGGCACCAACCCCACATGGAACACTAACTTCTCACTACTTAGGTACTAACCCAACTAGTCCTTTAATAAGCTCTAACTTGCAAGGAGGCTACAACCCCTTAAGTGATGTGACACCAACCCAACCACTTCAATGAAAATTTTTAAATCTCAAAATTTCAATCCATCTCCAATTACATTCTTGACTAAGCACCAACCCAACCAAGATAAGCTTGATCACCTCAAGATACCTTATTACTCTCTCAACTAATGGTGACCTCTTATTCAACTCTTCTCTCTTTTATATAATAAAATACACTATATATCATACAAATTGAACATACTTATAATTAAACTCTAATGGTATCTCACCTCTTTCATCTCTCCTTAGCCTTATATCCCTCTCAAACAGCCTTCTAGGCTCACTCACTTTAACATGCCTCTTCTAGGCTTATTAGGTTAATTGACATTATCATCAATCTATAGAAGATATATTATATGTTCATCATTATTTTTTACTCTTATAATGGTACTTAAATGACTTTTTTATAATCCTCCAAGATCTCTTTCCTTTGATTATGTCCACTCTTCTCTAACTAGCTCAAATAGGCTAATTAGGCATTGCTTATATACTCAACACTTGCTTTCACCCATCTTGGTCGACTGAAGGCCTTAAAATAATTGGATCACTCTTGAAATATTCACTCATATATTTTTAAAACAATAAAAAATCACCCCATATGTTGGTAATACCTCTTAAGGGCTAAAACCCCATTAGGCCTAAAGGAGACCTAATACAATTAGGTCTGTCTTAAGCACACATTACCAATTTGACCTCTTGAACCATATTGAGTATCTTAAAAAATTTAAAACACTTCAAATATACCTAAAATATATCCTTGATAACATCTACTTGGGTCCACATGAACTGTAAGTCAAATTCATCACTTGAACCATGTTATTAGGCTTACTCGCCTTTAGCTCTTCATAGACCCAAAAAGTCTATTTCACACAATTGAAGTAAAAAAAAAATTATACAAGTAAAAACATAAAAAAATTAAATTAATATATATTTAATGACCTAAAAAATATCACAATGTCCATTGGACATCATCAAAAAATGTATAGGACCTCAAACCAACTCTTGCAACATGATTACTTAGAATGGTCAAACGCTGCCAAAGTATAGTCAACAATATTTTATCACCAACATATAGATATTCAATTATCAAGAATAAAAATACATTAATATGGAACTAATATAATTTAATAACATCATTTTAATTAATATATCCTTTAATTCTTGGTAAAACACCTCAAAGTCACCTCTACAAGATGACTACTCAAAACTGCCTGTAGCTAAAAAAACATAGTCATTTATAAGTTTGTATTTAACACTTATAATGGAAATTTCATAAATTATAATTCACATGAATAATTTATATTATTCTTTTATAACATTATAAAATGGATATATATTAATATCTAGTGACAACCATTGGTCTTATAGACTAATTTGTCAAGCTACTCTCTCACAGTCCTTACACAGTCTGACAAGCCATTTTGGCTTCCACATCTCAACACATTAACATATATATAAAAATTAAATAAAGAATTAATATGTCATTTAAAAACCAAAAACATAAGCAAGTGCATTAGATACATTTTATATGTCATAAGGTCTCACATCCTTCACTTCACTTGGCAAGCTTGGAACTGTCAAACTGCCTTAAGAGCCAGTCATGGTGAACATGACTTCTCACACCTATAGGATCACTTCAATGATATAATAATGAATTTTTATGATCATAATTCAACCTTATAAAAAATTCAAATAATATATATATATATATATATATATATATATATATATGGCATATCTAGACTATATAGATCATTTCTTGAAACATACTCTTTCACTATCCATCTCCACTAAGACAAGCCATATTAAGAGCAATATTTTCACCATTTGAAATGAAATACAAATAATCTGACCAACATGAATAGGAATAATCATTATTTAATCCTCTATAACCAATCCCTAATCTCTTTTGCACTTTGATTGGTTTTTCTCACTATTTTTACTCTTTGTCATTTTAGTGATAGGTCAACTTGGGTGAGAAAATTAGTTGAAACAAATTATGTGAATTTAAAAACTAGAACCATGGACATAAATAAAAAGTATTGACCTTTAAACTCCATCTAGTTTCATGTATTGACCTGGTCAACCATACTTATAGCATCAAATTCTTCAAAAACAAGCATTTTTTTGTAGCTTCCACTCACTAACCTGACAAACCACTGCCACATGGAGATGCCTAATGGATTATTATATAATATAAAAACATAAAACTTGCCTTACCAATATATTCTAGGCCATTTCTATCAATATCTCTCTAATCAGGTCAATGTAAGGGTTTTGAGAGGGTTTTAGACCAATTCTGGTATTAGTAATTATTCATATAGTATTACCCCTCAAATGCCAAAATTATTATTTGAGATGTAATCCAAGACCCTTTCCCATCTCTCCTAAAATAATTAGTACACCATGCAAATTATACATGTGCCAACGAGTATCATTAGTTCTTTCTCGGACTTGGAAACCTTCATTTTGCATACACAAAAGAACTTTAAATGTGTTTTCTTGCTTTCTATTTCAATCAATGGCCTCAAAATTGGTCAAAACCCTTGACATAACTTGTAAAACCTTAATCCATTCTCACATGTGCTTAAACACCTTAGAAACTCATCTTGACCCTTCATTAGGCCACACTAGGTCTCTATGCATGTTAGGTCTTTGAACTACCAATTATGCTTGGTCCTTGAAAACACTTGAAAACCTTTTATAATAATATAAAAAACTCATCCTCATGTCATATGACATCATAATAGGCTCACAAGTTTCCAACATTGTTCACACAAGTCTTATAGTATTCACCTCATCAAGCTACCAAGCTTGTGCCTTCTTACTAGGTCTCTTCATATAAGGACTATGCCTCAAAATTGACTTCTTCCTACCACTGTAGATGCAATTTCCACCTTATTCACATGTTCAAACATCTTCTCATATGCTCTACCACTACTATGCATCCTTTATAGGTCTTCTCATATGCTCTACCACTATTATGCATCCTTTATAGGTCTTCTGATATGTTTTACCACTATTATGCATCTTGCATAGGTTTTGTTAACATCTTAAGACCCTTATTTATATCAGAGAGAGTCTAAGACTAGCTTATTTTCATATTAAACTTGTAGGTCTTACCTTTTTAGTCACACTTTGAAACATATCTGGATGCTTCAATGTCTCAAATGCATGTTCAAATGTCCTCAGACATCCTCTTATGCTTTTGTTCATTCATCTCTTATAACCACCATGCTCCTTCTTACACCAAACAAGATATCCCATGCTCAATCCTTCTGATCACTTCATGACATAATCCTTCATCAAGGACCTGTAATCATTCATTTCATCATTCCTCACTTATGCATCACAAGACATTCAAATGGATCACCATACCTCATTCTTATTTTAACATCAATGACCATACACAAACATATTACATATGAGGTATTTGTATTAAAGATTAATTTTAACTAGTTGAGGCCTATTCAAATTATTGGTTATGAGGCACATTACTAGGTATTCTAATAAAACTAAACAAACTTTCATGTGGGAAGTCTGGTAGGAATTTGGCTCCTACTTCTGCTACCCTGACTTGAATTTTGTCTTTGTTTCCTAGTAAATGGTGATCAAACAAGTATGGATCAGAACTTGTTGGTGTTGTTACATATTAGGTCTATTTTTGTTGGCTTTTTTTGACAATAGGTGTCACTTGAGAAAGGTATTGTGTCATTTATTCTCTCTTGGCCTTGATAGGATGGTGTGTTAATAAGGTACTGCGCTAGTGGGTCATGCCCTCGTTCTATATATGGAATATTATAAGAGGGATATGTATCCATATTATATGATATATCATCACCATATGATTTTTGAACAAAGGGGTCACTAGTCATAAATTTCTCATAATTTGGATTATACATGGTCCCACTCTATGTATAATGAGGCCTGTTTAGATCTATGACTAGGTCTCTTAAAAAATAAATTCTAAAGTTAACAAACAACTGAGGTCTAAGGAAAACAACCTTTATCTCTATAAAATAGGCCTAAAGGTGAAACAAATAAAATATGTCTAAGGCAAAGGTAAAATAAAATTGCAAAACTAGTCTAACAAAGGTACTAAGTTACCCAAAGGTAGTTATAATCAGTGGCATATGTATTTAGTCAAGGTGAAACAATGGTGATCTAGGTCTAGCAACAAAATGGAAAGGTGTTAGGTCCTTGGCAAAGGTCACAAACCTAGAATTCTAAACTAGGTTAAAAAGGATAATGATTTGCCCAAAGGTGGTTATAATCATTAGTGTGGAATACATTTCTAGGTCTTTGGTCAAAAGTCATGAAGCTATACTTGGAAACAAGGGTTGATCTCAAACAAGAACTTGAAAGAAATATAAATCTAAGGTAATTGGCTTATATAAACTCGATAAATTGCTCAAAAAATAATATAATTCTAAGGTAATTGGCTTGGAAAGATCTCAGTAATTGGCTCATAAAAGACTTGGTAAATGAAACTAGGACATTTTTATAACTTGGAACAAATAACTCTAAACAAGGCACATGGCAACAAATCTCGACACAAAAAACACCTCTAAGTCTAGGCAAAGATCTTTTAAACCAAATAGGAAATCAATCCAAGTAACATAATCCAAACACAAGAGGCAAACCAACTAAGCCCAAATTAGATGAGGCTTTGGTGTAGATCTAAGTAGTTTAGGATTTGAAATTTGAAAGATTGAATTTTAAATTTAATGTAAAAGACTCAAATTTTATAAAGGCAAATAGACTAGACTCAAATGAGTAGCACAAATGCACAATTTGAAACAAAAGATGTGAATGGTTTTGAAACTCATTTTAAAATAAGGTAAGGTGTCAAAATAAAATGGGCAGTATAAAAACACTTCTTCAAACAAGTGGTATAAAAGATGGTTTTGGAAAATTCCAAGGAAAATATTTGAAATAAATCTGGTAGTATAACGATGCTCCTTCAAACAAGTGATACATAAATGTTTTTTTTGTATAAAATCAAAGGCAAAAGTTTGAATTTTTTTTTGGCAGTGTAACCTCTTGGTTAAAAGTGGTGTATAATATGTGAAGGTTTTTGAATTATTTTGACTTTAATACGTAAATAGTTTTTAGACCTAAAGACATATTCTAGTAAAAGAAACTAGAAAAAGCAATAAGCGCATGTCTTATCCCTAAAACTGACAAGGTGTGCATAGCTTCTACCAAAGTTTCCATCGATATATTAATGCTAAAAAAGAATTAAGTGTTACCAAAAGTTAAAGATCACATGTAGGTAGAGTTTTTAATCCCCCTCTACCACTCAAGCATTGGTATGCAACACAAAATTAGAGTGCAAAACACTCAATATTTGGTAAGATATTTCCTAGTAAAGTGAGGTTGACTAAAATATATAAGTTTCAAAACAATCTAAATGGTCCCAAGTGTGGCTAATACAAGGGTACACCATGTCAATTATATTCAAACTCACTAACTTACCATGCAAAGGTCTAGTCCTTTGCATAACAACTTCAATCATGTACTACTTAGTGAAGTCTAATGTTTAACATGAATTGATCTAATTTTTGTTAGGATTGGTAGGATAACCACTCAACCACTATTTAATCTTAGTATCACCTACTTAATTTATATACCCCACCATGGAGTGGCATTGGTATGATTCTTGGAGATGAAAGCCTAGGTCAACGAACCCCTAAAGAACTTATGAGGAGGTGATGAACTCCGTCCCGCCCACAAGCCAATGCAAAAAAGTAAACAAATGAAAATTAAAAGAGTTTTAGAGGTTATTTCTAGTCACCCAAGTCCCTCAGAGCTTGGGGAGAGCATACACACATTTTTTTAATTCTAGGCTAAATAAGCAAGGCAATAAATAAGGCACTTTTGATCACCTGAGTTCCCTAAAGAGGATGGGGGGAGAACATACATGCAAAGTTCATTTTGTTGAAAAAAAAACACATATAAGAACTTTGAAAATAATTAATAAATACAGAACAAACAAAAATAAATAGCTCTTAAGAGATCTAATCTAAAGCAGTTGTTCATTTTAAAATCACCAAACAAGATGTGAATGAATTTTTGACCTTTTGGCATTGTTTTCTCTTGTAAAACTGAAATGCAAAAAGACAAGTTATGTTAGGTCAATTTTAATCACTAAAATGAAAGTGTGTATGAGACTTAGAAGTGTTTAAACCTCTCTTTCTCTACTTAGGTTCCTACAAAAATGTTAGGGGTTCTCTTTTTTTTATGCAAAAATTCCAATCAACAAACAACTTTTCATTTTCAACTCTTAGGTTTTGTTTACATAGAGCAAAGTCACCAATTTATGTGAAGTCATCAATTTCCTATGGAACAAATTAGACAAAAACAATATCTAGTGAAGTCACTATTAGATAGGGCAAAGTCACCAATTAGTCTAGGCAAATTCATCGATTAGGCCTCAAAATAGGGTGAAGTCACTGAAACCACTAAAAAATATACCTGACAAAGTTATTGAAATGCAGGATCAAAGTTTCTATTTGTGTTCATTGATGTCACTATTTACATAGAGGTTGATTTACATAGGTCAATGTCATCGATTTCACCATTGAGCATTGTTACCATTCCTAGTGAGGTTACCAATGTGAAGTCACTGATTTCTAAAAAATAAATGATCATAAAACATATGATAAAATAGGCAAAGTCACTGATTAATAGGGTGAAGTCTTAGTGATAAAATAAAATGATAGGAATTTTAAGCATAAAATTGAAAACTTGAAGATGTAAGTGATATTTTTATGAATTTTGAAGGTTTCACATCATTCATATGGTCTGTATGAGGTGAGTGGTCCCATCGGGCATGCCATTATGTAGCTTTATGAATCTAAAGAGCACACACATGTCATTAGTTATTTGTTAGTAAATCAGCTGCGAATTCAAGTATAACAATGTAATAGAAACTAAACCACTCTTGCCCAAGTACTAGGTTGATCTTAACACACTGAACAAAACTACAAATAAGAGATAAAAACATATAACAATATTGCCTCATTAAAACTAGTGTTCACTTGTTGGCATATAGGATGTTCTTACTTGATTAATGGCATTAAAGACTTTGATCAATGCATTTTCCATCTTGGGAACACTTATATAAGATCACATATGGATTTTCTTTGATTTTATTAGCTTAGTGTGAAGCTTATTGATATCAATTTGGTGTTATAACATTACTTAAGAAGCTCATTGAAGGCATTCATACAAGATAACCTTACACACAAAAGCTTGTTTAGGTTGAGTGAGGGCACTTGTATTTATAGGTCTTAAAACTAACTCTAACTTTAAGGTGGTTAGGTTTAGTTTTAGATACTTATGAGCCATGAAAACTCATTAAATATATTTATGAGGTTTTGAATCAGATTTTTTTGAATTTTAGGAATTAATAAAACACATTACTAGCTCCCTTGACTTTATTTGTTGAAAAACTCCTTTAAAAAAAATGCAATTCTGATTCAACTTGAAATTTTTACTTAAGAAAGCTAATTTGATTTTACTTTTTAATTTATCTTGCTTAGGGTTTTTGGATTGTTATGAATTGTTTTAAATATTTTGCATTAATAGATCAACAGTCAAGTATGTCAATTTTCCAAGTTACAATTTGACTAGAGTTGAATCCAATCTATGTTATTAGTCCATACAGGGTAATACCCTATATAATCAAGCCTTGACATGTTTATAGGTAATTAAATCTCATACACATATGAATTTGGGCAACCTAAGTGATTTATAGGTTTAAATTATGCCATTTGCTAGAAATTGGTATGAATCCTGATTTTGACATGAAAGTGGCCAAAAATGAGTGTCTACATATAGGTCTAATAAACTTTGTTCCATGTGAAATGTTGCAAACCATATTTCACATTACAACTTATATATCAAATAAGTGATCATTCTTCCAAGAGGGCCAATGTCCAAAGATGCATGTTTATAAATATGTCAAAGTATGGAAATCACAATAAACTGAGATAAGATAATGGATGCATGTTTTTCAACATAAGTTAGCTCCTTTGCGAAGGCCTAGTATATGCTTCATGAATGCAAATGAGAGACATAGTCATGGCCCCAAAATCAACATGAATTTTTTTAAACTATTGTGTTTAAAGATGAAAACTCAATGGTGTACAAGGGTCTACATAAATTGAATTTTTTCTTATGTCATGCAAGAAGACAATATACTTATTTTCATAAATACTTGATAACGTCAATTTTAGCCCTATTTCATTTTAATTAACTTGAGCACTTAATTTGGACCTATTTCACCACCTCACACTATCCTAAGCACCTATATAGACCTATTTCTTTTCTAAATTGATATTTGACACCTACATAAATGTTCTAATGGATAAAAACACCTCTAATCATTGGTATAGATAATATCAACACAAAATTCACATGTTTCCCTTAAGAATAAAAATGTCTGGTAGGGAATAATAGAGGCAAACATCTTTGTCCCCTATGGGACATTTTATCCCTGACCCTTTTAAGAATCAAATTTAGAAATTTGACCCTCTCTTATAGTTTGGTTTTTAATTTTAGGATAAGTAGTTTGAGGTTTTCACCCTTTTTATTGCTATAAAGGCACACTTAAGTCACCTATTTTATCACTTGGAAATTTCAATACAGAGGCATACTTACACTATTGCACATTGAGAAAAGCTTCCCTATCCTTCCCAATTCTGATTCTAATCACTTGAAACAATCCTCAATCAAGTCCAAATCATATAAATCATGATCAAGTATTCAGGCCATCTCTAGATGCATTCATATATTCAAAAGAGCACAGTTTCACAAAACACTATAAATGGGAGAACTATGTGAGCTTGAATCCCTCTTCAGAGTATTGGATACATTGGCAACATTCAGTCATCATTGGGAGTGATTTGGTTCAACTTAACTTATTACAGTCCCCTATTTTTTGTTTACAAATTTTCAACCATTACAAACCTTATAAACATTTAAACCTTGAAGAAGTTATTTAGAGGTCTTTCACACACATTCAAAGGTCAAATATTTGTATACAAACTTAATTTAAGTTGTCCTAAATGATCATGATTTGATTTCCTAATTTTTAAAAAAGGACAAGATCGATTAACTCAAGACTATAGTGGCAGTCGATCATGTCCCAAATTAGATGATCATGTCCTTTACTAGTTTCAGTCTTAGATCCTATGAAATTGTAGGGTTGGTCCCTATTTTTCATTTCCATGCATGTGTAATCTTCACACAATCATATATCAGATAGAAACAACCAAGTTTATAATTTCATTCATAGATAATCTTATTTCATTTAATTAGACTTTGTTAAATTCAATATCTTGATTTCATTCTACTTGTATAAGTTAATTTAAATTTTTTTATTATATTCCATTTAATTTATCTAAAGTAGGATTAATTAACATATTAATTAAAATTATGATAAAACATATAGGTGAACCCACTTTTATTTTGAGCATTGCTTCAAAAAAATTATCCTAGGGTTTAGGTAAATTCCTGAACCTTCGACATGAAAATAATTATCTTTCAGCCTTGGATCTAAATCTGAGACTAAAATGCCAAAGATATGTAGAAGGGTTGGTAAAGTCAGTTGGTTATACCCAACCCCACCCATGTTCAAATCTCATTGGGAATATATTAAGCTGGTTGTGAGCATTTGTGCTGACTTGGTTACTTCAGTGGTTGGTGGTGGTCATTTGAGGTTATTTAGTTCTTGGGGATTGGGCCCCTGGTTATGTCTTAGACCTAGTTTGTAGCTTCAGGCTCTAAAAAAGTTATAGTACCACTTAAAAAAATAACACTAAAAAAACTTACTTTCGGTCTCAGATCTAATATTTGACACTACAAGCAATTTATTTTGACCTCAGATCTAATATTTAACACTAAAACCACTTTATTTTGACCTTGAATTTTAGAGTAATTTACTAATCTCCATACACAAAAAATCCCTTTTGTAGGAATTACACTCTAGTTTTTTGATACTCTCATTTTCAACAAATATATGGCTATAATAAATGAGTACTTTTTGTTTTAAACTCTTACAGTTTTCATTATATGTTATATCCCCATAATAAGGCACATCATTAACACTTTATTTTATTTAAAATTAGGAAATATGAGTTGTTAAATCTTAATGAGATAAAATTAACTGAGCAAAATTAGGGTGTAAAATATATGTATAAATTGAGCATTCACTGATTTGTAATTTAATATATTTAGAAATATGATAAAAGGGGAAATAACATGGACTAATTACTTAGCTAGAAATTGATAATGCAAAATTGTGTATGCGACTATGGATATGAGTGTGTGACTATATTTATTGGATGTGAATCAAGAATAGGTATTTGATTGATCTCTGGGTGAGGCTGCATTAATCAAATAGGCCTAGTTTATGCTCTACTCCATAGAGAATGCCAATGTTTGATAGGATTTTTTCCCTCTATGAAAATTTAGGTCTATACATTATCATATGTTGGTCCAGTGTAGATGTTTTGTGATCTACTATGAAAGCCACTATGTACCTTCTTCTTCACTTGAAATCCTAACTTGATAGGTAATGATGGATGATGAAATAAAACATATTAAGGGGTTAGCGGTTGAAGTTGTGACTAACCTCAACACCCCCTATGTTGAGTGTTTCCTACATATTAATACTCTAAAGAGGGATCAAAATCCATATAGTTATTTCATGTTAAGATGGTGTGTGTGAAATACTAGTGCAAAATATAAAATTTTGGTGCAATCCTAGTGTGATTAGATGCTTCAACAATATATGATGAACTTAGAGGTGTATTCAAACTTAACTCAAGGATAATAGGGATATATGGATTTTAAATTAGGAAAAATACGTGTTTTCCTCTCAATCTGCAATTAAATTTCTAATGCTTTTAAATCATGCGAGTCTCTAGTGAATAATGGCTTGAAAATCTAGCTTTATAGTTACTATTTTAGAATTCTTTTGAATGGGGCCTATGAAACATGTGAGATGACCTATTTGGAGAATTTGAATTTGAGAAAATAGTCATTATTTATTAAGAGAATATGGATAAAATAATTGGACACTACTAAGGAATAAGATAGTCCAAAAGGATCAGTTTTATTTGAAGAGTAGAGACAACTAAACTAAAAGTGTGGATCAATCTAAAAGTAGATGCTTAGGATGTTGAATAGGGATATTTAGAATCAAAATTTTCTTAAGAAGGGTAATTCAAATAAAAAGTGAATGAAGGGTGGTAAAGGACCATGGAATCAGGCATGAGCTAAATGTGTATAAGAAACGGTCACAAATACATTATTTTAGCAGTAAATGTTATTTTGTGTCTACACACTCATGTAATACAACAAACCAAATCACAAACTAAAACACAAACATTGCTAATGAAAAATTTCATAAAGTCAATCATGACTTATGAATAAAATTGATTTTACATTCAAGATGCTATAAGGATTACTTTACACCCTCTTTATCGACTTATTATAACCAAATATAGTGACAAGACCCAAGAATCTAATTTAGATAAGAATAATAGATTTGAACATGTTGATTCAAAATAATTCAGTGAATACCTTTATATTTATCCTGATGTAATTGATTATTTTCTATTTGTAATCTAACAAGAACAAAATAAACTTGATCATGCTAGAAAATATGAAGAATAAAATTATTTTGTTGAACACTCTCTTATTAACCCTACTACAAGTGCTATTACTTCTACTATTGATATGATTACTATTTCTACAAATTTGAATTTGGGAGCAACCCAAGACTTCCAACATTTCTCTATGCCCATTCCTAACCAAATGAATTATACATGACCTTTGATAGCTACACATACTACATCACATACCTTGCCTGCTACACAATCCCTGGTGAAAACTATTTCACTTTTGCATGTTAAAGTGTTACAGTTAGAGCAAGGTATACTTAAAGTTATCTAGTCACTAGATTACCAAGCCTTTCTTCATAATCCATTCTTACCTAACACTATAGTATATCCTTTACCTGAAGGATTTGTAGATCCTAAACTGCCATTATATGAAGATAAAGGATATCTTCAACAACATTTTAAATCATTTCATGCAACATGTCTGTATTATGATTTTAATGAAAAATTGTTAATTAAGTTGTTTCCAAGAAACATAAAATATTATGATTTGTGTTATTTTTATTATCTACATGTTTAATCAGTCAAAGTATTAAATCCATTAGCAGATCAATTTATCAAGAATTTTATTATTAACATTGATGACATACTTTATTACACACAAATTTCTAAGCTTAAGCAAGGAACTAACGTGCCTATAAGTGATTATGTACTTCATTACAAGACCATTCTTTCCAAAATGACTAACACATTAGCAAATAATGAATTACAAGATGTTTTTAAACAAATTATACTTTCACCTTTGCACGAGTCAAGTATTTTCAAAAATTTAAAATCATTTGAGGAAATTTGTCATACAATAAGAGAAAGAGAAGTCAAGCTTATTTCTTTGAGCAAGATCAAGTATGCACTTGTATCTACATCTACTTCCAAAAAAAAATTTCAAATCAAACTATCTTACAAAGTTAAACCACTAGATGTTAAAACATATGCAAAGATCATAATTAATGTTATTTCTCAACCTTATGACAAGATTGTTATATTACATCATCTAAGGAGACAATTATCTAAATTACTAAAATTATATCATAAATTGATAGATTGCTTTAAATAATCTCAAGTATGTATTCACATCTACATCTACTTGCACCTTTGCATGAGTCAATTATTTTCAAAAAATTGAAATCATTTAAGGAAAATTTTCATACAATAAAAGAAATAGAATTCAAGATTCTTGATTTGAATAATATCAAGTATTCACTTGCATCTACATATATTTCCATAATGAAGTTTCAAATCAAAACATCTTACAAAGCTAAGCCAATAGATTTTAAAACATATGCAAATATCACCATTAATGTTATTCTCAACCTTCTAACAAGATTGATTTATTAGATAAACCAAGGAGACAATTCTCTAAATTAACACAACCATTTCATAAATTTATAAAAAAGTTAATTGAATGTAATCTTATTACTCTACCTCCACCATTAGAAGTTTACATGGGCAAATCTCAAGGCAAATATTTTGATAAAAATGCATACTGTGATTACCATAAATGCAATGGTCATTATATTAAAATATTTTTCAATCTCAAGTATGTTATTCAAGATCTTATTAGTAACAATGTTATTGAGTTAGGCACTCCTTTAAAGGACCCTAAAACTCAAAATAATGAAAATGTGAAATTAAATATTTTTAGTGAGCCCTTTTCAAATCAAGATACTAAAAAAGAGAATTTAATAGTGCATCATACTTACAATGCTTATCCAACTCCTAATTGATATGATCATCCATTAGATGGAATTATTGTTACAATTGTTCAAACTATTCTACCACATCTTATGATTACTTTTGATGATAGTGAGATAATGAATGATGATTTTGATTTTCATGCTTTATGTATACTAGCTTATATTTATCAATAACCCATTCGTAGTGTGTTATATGATAATGGATCAGGTGAGAATGCATTCAAAATAACATTACTATATTCATTAGGTTACACACAACATGATATACAAGCAACATTCAAAAGTTTAAAGATATTTAATGGGAAATAATAGACCATTTTTGGACACATTGTGTTGCCTCTTCAACTGCGCCTTGCTATACTATCTACTCCTTTTATAGTTATACAATGAAATGGTCTTTTTGACATGACATTAGGATGTCCTTGATTAGAAAATCTTTGTGTTATACCTTATAAAATACATAGGTGCCTAAAGTACATTCATTGTAATCAAGTTATTATAATTTTAGGGATCAAATAGAAGTACCCTTTACAATATTTGGTTCCTCCTCCTCCCAATCCACCACCATAGTTCATTGGTACAACTATGCTAGAATAAAGAACATTTAAATTTTTTGCACCTAAGTAAAACATTTATATTCAACCAATTAAAAAAAAAATAACAAAGGTCTCAAAATCAACAAGTGAAAAATCAAGCTTATCAAAAAAAGGTGTGTAGTTCTCAACAAACACCATTACACATAACACCTTCTAACTTGGTGATACATACATATAAACATGTTCTTCAAAACACACAATATTTTACACAATATAGTACTAGTCATTTTCAAGTTTTATATTCATTATGAATCTCCTAGAGCTACTCATCCTACACTGGATTACACAAGTAGTGATCTAGATAGTTTTCTTACAACACATGATACATTTTATAATTCTTATGCATGCACATCTAACATAGTTGGTTCATGAAATTCAATCCTTACACCTCTTATCATATATTATTATGGATTTAATATTTATGGGATTATTTATTATCTTGTTACATTTTTAACTATTTTAAAATTTTAAAAGCATTTAAATAATTCAAAAAAACAAAAAATATTGACTGTACATAGTCGCTTGACTGTTTAATCATGTTCTTTTATTATTTGGACACGAGATTGATTTGATTAATTCTTATAAATTATTAGATATTTATGACTTACTATCCTCATGGCTCTTCCTATTCACCTTTCTAGATCTAAACAATAAAAAACATTGGTCTATTCTACCATTTACCTCTTTGTTTTCACTATCTGCATTGATAAAATTACATTTTTTGACGAGGATAACATTGATTAGTAAGGGATAGAACTATTTGCCATTATTTTCCTCATTGGTCAATCTCGTCTTATGTAAATTTTGACATGTAAACCAAAATTTGATCACACAAAGACTAAATATTGCCATTTTTTAGACATTTCACTCAGTTCTAGTATGTAAAACAATACTTATACATGCAAAACCATTTTTTCATATGTTATATTACTAATACATGATACATAATTTTAAAATGTACATTTTATAAGATGAGGATGTAAAATTATTCATATAAAAACTTATTCATTTTACTATAAGTGTTTCCAGGTTACAACTCACATATACAATGGTGGAATTTTGCTCATACATGGTCATGCTATTATTTCTAGTGCATACTTCACATTGACACATTATTGTAAATTGTTTACATATTTTTCTATTTTTCTAATTTCAAACCCATGGTTTATTAATAATTTTTTTTCTAGTTTCAAAATTAAAAAGTATAAAAAAATAAAAAACTTTCAAAAATGCAAAAGCATTGAAAATATAATAATAATCTAAAATCAGGGCCTAAACCTGATTAAACATTTAGTTTACATCATTTACATATATTATTTATCTCATGATTAGGAAATATCATTATATTTAACACTAAATTAAGATGGATAAATATGGTATAAGATTAAGAATATAAAAATGAATAAGCACAAGGGTGATAAATAGATCTATAGTAGGGCAATTAATTTGCAAACTCATATAAATATTATTCTAAATTTTCTAATAGATATGCTAAAAATGGAAATTATGATTATTGATTGATATTATAATAAATAAAAAATAATGTTACTTATCTATTTTATTGCGTGCATGTATATCTAGGTTAAAATAGGTTGGAAGTGCATTGGATTTGGATTTTGGAACAATCATCAGATTTTAGAGTTTAGTATTATGTGGCCTCAGATGCTTGTGTTAGATCTGGATGGTTGTATTGATGTTATTATCTAACTTGGATGCAGGTGTCTAGTACTTGATATCAATTAGATATGGGTGCATCCACCTATAATCTTTTGGGTTTTGTGTTGTCTTTTCTCTAGTGTGTTTAGATATCATGCACAAGCTGTCATTATTTATTAAATGATCAAACCCTAAATCTTCACCCTTAGAATATTTGTAGTAAAAATGGGTTAGTGGGCACATGGTGTTGAGCTTCTCCAAGAAATATTATGTCAATGGGTGCTACCTACATATCCTATACTTTGAATAGGGCCTCAAGTTTCTATAGTTCCCCCTACGTGTTGGTTTGTGTGTATATCAAACTGCAACATGTGATAAATAAGTACATAGAGTGACCTAGTTTGTAACTTAGAAAGTATGGCTCATGGAGTGTTCCTTCAGTACTTCAAACCTATAAATGGGCTATCCTTATGATTAATATCTAAATAGGAGAGAATATGGAAGCTTTTCTCACTTAAATGCTCGATTGAGTGCCTTCGATAAGTTGTCTTATGAGTTGTTAGGTATGTGGTACGTGAAGAATGAATGGGGATTGATCTTATATATAGACCAATCATTTTTGAAATTATCTCACATTAAATCACTTAGGCCAACCATAAGGATACATTTCATGTGAATTTTTCTTGACTTTAGGGAACTAGACACTTAGTTTGACACAAGACACTAGCATCGATGTAGGCCTCTGACTGGGACACAAGTGTATGGGAAGCTAGAAAATAGGTAAAGGTCCAAAACTCATAAATAGTGATAATAACTAGGTTTATAACATTGTGAGTAGTAAAAAAATCCTATTCATTTGAATAATATATGGTTGGACTAAGAGATAAGAAATATGTATAAGAGATATTGGACATGAGCCTTTCAGTAGCAAGAAGGTCTTATGAACTAAAAGGTATATCCATGAGAAGTAATTACCAAGTATACAAAACTTAGGTGTTATATAATTCAAATTTAGTGTCTACATCCCCCCTAATTTATTAATAAAATTGTTAGTTTAAAGGAAAAATAAGATGTACTTGGGTTTGTATGACACACCTTGTCTTTGTGTGAGTCCCACTTGAGTGCTTTGTTGGTGACTAAACTATAACTAAGAGCATGTTACAATATATAATAAATGCATATAATCTAAAATTGAAATAATTTGAAATGCTTGAAAGTAAAGAGAGCAAGGTTAGGAGCACACTTGTGTATTGATGCAACCATCATGCCTTTTCATAATTTTATTTGAAGAGATGCTTTAGTGTGAAGCTTTGGAGATGATATTAAGATAATAGTAAAACTTTTAAGTGAAAAAATATATAAATATTGGAGAGGAACTTGCCCTCAAGCTCAGTGAAAAATTGAGTTACCACCCAGGATTTGAGATTATCTCAACCGTGCAACCCAATTATACTTATAACCTAATGAGCATGAGTGACCCAATTCAACTCACACTATAAATTTGGTACAAGTGGATGATTTGATCACTCCATCCTATAAACTTGGCAATGTTGAGTGATGTAATCTTCTCAAACTTGCCAAAAATGAAATAATTATTGCAATAGATTGGCTTAATAACAATCCATCCTAGTGTAGGCTAAAATTCATAGAAGCATTTGAAATCTAAAAGTGGATTTGATTTTGTAAGTTTAGGTGCTCTTTTGCATGGCATATGCACCCCATATATGTATCACACTAAAAATTGGGTATAACAATGGTACCAATGTATAGAATGCTGCCACAAGTGTGTATCTAAATTATATAACTATGTAATTTGGTCAATTTTAAAATTTTACAAGCATGGAAGACATGTTCCCATGAAATTCCTTGACTAGAATCTAAAACGAAGAACTAGTATACGTTGAGAGAACATGTTTCCATAACATGACCCCACTATATTCTAAAAATACTGAGTAATGAATAAGTGTAAAAGCCATACCCTTTTAGCATGCCCCCAATACAATATAATTTTTTAAAAAAGTGTGGAATCCATGCCTCTATGACATGCCCCCACTGATATGCCCCTCTTTTGAGGAGAGGAGAAGTAGAAAATGGTAACCACTTTACCTCAAAAGGATAAGATAACTATATAATCTATGAATGTATCAAGTAACATATATGATTAACATGTCTAGATAAATATAGTAATGAGGTACATAGTATATGATCATATCAAGTTTAAAAGTGCATGATGTAAATCATGGTAACATATAGATAGTAATAATACAAGCTCAACAAGCAATAAAGCGCACACACAAGAGCACTCAAAAGTAAATCAAAAGATAATGGTCCAAAAAGACCTCAAACAAGGGGCATGTTCAAATGCCACACAATCAAAGGGACATCACTTAGTTAAATATCCGTAAAGTAAGAAATGACATATTTAAATACCAACATATAACAAACTATGACATATACAAAAGTCACAATAGGAAAACATAGGCACGGAGGCCATAATCAACAAAGCATATTAAAATGTTTAAATAAGTAATATAATACAAGACAAAACACTCAAGGAAGTGGAAGAATGGAACATAAGTAACCAACATAAACATATCATACTAGTCCCTGGATATGTGTTAGCAAAACATGTTAAGTATGTAACATATCAAGTACACTATGAAAGATATAAGCATGGATAAAGGCATGTGTAAGTATTCAAACTCAAAACATGATAATGGAAAATGATCATATAATGATATAAACTAAGTGTATTGTGATCAAAGAAGTGAATGCCCCCAA
Source organism: Torreya grandis (assembly GCA_037957365.1). Taxonomy (NCBI): domain Eukaryota; kingdom Viridiplantae; phylum Streptophyta; class Pinopsida; order Cupressales; family Taxaceae; genus Torreya; species Torreya grandis. The sequence goes on along the minus strand of JARHVA010000706.1, from coordinate 3,129,887 downwards.
TGTCCAAATGATATAAGTAGAGGGAAATCTCAACATTTGAAAGTGTACAAATCATGTGCCTGGGTATGCCTATATCACACTCAAAATATGTGTGAAACACATGTGTATATATAAATAGATGATATGATATCTTCCAACATGGAACCAACAACATATATTCTAAGGATATAATAGAACATGTAGAAACTAAAACATATTTTTAGATTAAATTGATTTTTTTAATATTTTGGAATATTTTAAAAGAAAAAACTATCCTATGATCTTATTTAGAAGATGATCATAGGTATCTCCCCATTAGGAACCTAGTGCAATAAATTGGTGATAATACCAAGGAGCTTACATAAATGTAATATTTGGCATGATAGGATCTATAATGCTTTGTGTATGTATAATAAGACTCTATGGTTATGAAGAGCCAATAGAAAGAGTAGGGATTTGTGAAACCCATCATTGAGTGCTCAGTGGTTTATTTGAAGTAACAATAATAAGAACATGTTTAGGTGTTTTGGATATTTGAATATAACACATAGTAGATAAGGATTCCATGGAATCCATTGTGCATTTTTGATGTAAGGGTCTTATTATCACTCATTTTTGAACCCTTGGAGAGGTACTTCAAGCCTTATCCAAATTGAGTGGAACATTGGATTACCTCTAGGCTTGTGGGTTGTCTATAGTAGAGGTAAACCTCTAGATTGAAAGGCTAGCTCCCTTGGTTTGTCTATTAAAGCTCATCACCTATACTAACAACTCATTTGGATGAAAAGGGAGAGATAGAACATAAAGTAAACCTATCCTAATGAGGTGATGTACCAATTATAACATAACCATTTCCAACCTATTGTAAGTATACTTGAAACACAAGCCTAACCTACACATACACTAATCCAAATCTGTCCCTTGCATTAGTATTTCTCATGGAGGCTTATGAAGGAATCTTGACCTAGGAGGACTAAACACAAGGTCATGACATGACACTAGTGGAGATACAACTCACTAAAACTCATGATAACTTAATTAGAACATTTAAAGAGACCTACAATAGACTTTCAAAGTTGAATATGAATGCAAATAAGGACAACATGCTAAGGAAGAGAATCTATCACTTAACAAACTCAACTAGTTAACAAACACATTGAAACAACTCATGGAAAAGGTAAAACTAGATCATTATTTATTGCTCAAAGGATGAAAATGAGTAGGGATTATCCATAATTAATTTAAGGATACATTTCAATCCAAAAGTGGCTACTTAAATAGAGAAAGTAAAGGAGAAGAGAAGAAGGGCCTAGGAGAGAAAAGGTAGACAAGTGTCAATGTGAGCTACAACAAGAAGAGGAGTTGGGTAACTACCTCAACATGTCAAGGATGACATGTGTAGGTCCTCTGAATATGATCCAACTTTCCAAGTGGCATGGGAGTTGAAAATCTTGTTTGACACCTTGACTAACTTGTTGAAACTTATCTTCTTATTGACATGTTGAAGGACAAGTGGACTTCTTGATTATCAGATCAATTTATAATGCCTTTTGGATTTACTCTTGACATGTCTATATTGGACCCATCATTTTCTTTTTAACACATCACCTCTTTCTCTTGTAAGGTGTCTAGAGGACTCTTCATCTCCCTAGGCCAACTTTGCACACAAGTGTCAAAACTTGGGTTTGTCTTCTTTAGCTCATCTAAATTTCATGGATGGCTTATCAGGCACATATTAGATCTATAAAAATCCATTTTGAGGCCTCAAACTAGCCCCAACAAGTCATTCTCTACCAAAAACATCAATTAGGCCTCATTTCTTGTAGCCCTAAAATTATACAAACCTCATTATGTGTAACAAATTATAGAATATGGTGAGAATATGAAAGCATATTCAAGTACCCAGTATGGGATTACAACTCTATGCTCAATTTTATGATCTGAGAGTGAGTGGAGATGTCTCGTTTTTCCCTTTATCTCTCTTAACTAGGCCTCAATTAGGCCTCCCTACCAAGAGAGTGAAAAATTATTCTACATGCTACTCACACATGAAAAACCACAAAAAACTATGTTATTAAGTTAAAAAACATCCTCCCCCTCCTCCATGATAAATTTTAAGTTTTGACTCATTGTACAGACTTATAAAATAACAAAAATAAGTTTTTTTAGCCCTAAATTATATGATTCCATATAATACAGTACTAACCAATGGAGGGGGTTTATGTTCAAGGTAGTATTAAACATGATATATGTGTTTTTGAAGTTTTCTTGATTCATTTGGAGGCATAAATATTAATTTATCTCTCATCAGGTCCTTAGGGCTCTCCTAAGTAGCCTAAAAGTGCTTCAACTTCTTAAAGATGATTCATAAAGCCTCAGACCTAAATCTCAAAAATAATTACACAATATGTAATTTTAAAAAGGTACATAATTTCCCCTAGGATCACAAGGTCCCATGCAACTATGTGTTATGTACCAAGCAAAGCAAACTAGCCTTTTGGGTTAAAAACAAACATTCTGGGAGGGTGAGCAAAATTAAGTCTATAGGCAGTTTCCTTGAGTCTAGTTTGAGATTTCAATGACCTCATGGGGTCTATGAAATATAATTCAATGCTTTATAATGTCTACCTTTTCACCTTTATCCATTAAACTCCTTGACCATCTCACTTGCTCAAGCCTAGGGTTCTCAAGCCTAATTGACTATCATACCTATTTTCCCTCACTATCAGATGTTTAGAACCTCATGAAAGGTTTTATAATGTTACTTATAATATTATAAAGGTTATCTAAGTCCAATATTCACTTCAATTAGTTTCACCACCATCTCTTCAAAGCCGTCCATAGGCTTGTGCAAGCCTGAATATGCTGTTAGGACTACTAGGACTGAACATCACTGTTATGACATGTTATTTCATCTTGTTGATTGAGTATGAGTTCATAATGAATGTTTGTGTATTTACTTTAACATTTATTTAGTATTTTAAAATATCAACTCATCTCTACTTCACCACCTCTCTTAAGACTGACTGCCCATACAAACTATGTATACCATTAAGTTTGCTCAGATTGAAAAAAGGGTTTGTTAACATGCCATTCCACTCCTTGATGAGTCTAAGGTTATTTTTAGAGTAATGTCCAAATCACTATTTCAATCATGTTTTAACCTAGATTGCTCTCAGACCCCTTGAAGATCCTTAAAGACTTCTCAAACCAAGAAAAATTACCATGAGAGGAAACATGCCTGTGTCATACCATTGGGATGAGTATGTAGAGGTTTTTAGTGTTTGAATGCTTAAGTTTGAAGTTTTGATGAAACAATGTCATCACCATTAGACTCTATTCAAGGCTCATTATCTCCCTCTCATATTCTAACCTTCCAAACAAGTAACCATTTCTTGCTTAGGCAGGCAGATTTGTGCTTAGATTCTATGTAGGTGATTAGATCTATGACCTTGCTTGATCACTTTATCATCCTTAGTGACTTGAGAATCCCAATCATATATTCAATCCAAACTCAAATTTCCTCAAAAAATTTGTCACTCTCTTTTCAAACAAACAAAGATCTCTCAAGAATAGGTAGGCTTGTGTGAGTGTTGTATAGAGGCACTTAGGACTATGATCCTTATTTTGTTTCTTCCTTTGCTCCAACTCTAGAGTTATATATCCTTTAGATTGATGACTTTATGACTTGATAACTAACTTTAATCCTTCAATATCTCACATAAACCACTATCTTGGGGTTTTAAAGGTTTTTAGTCACCCAAGTAGGTTTATAGGTGACTATATTACTGTACACATGCATTTGAAATTAGGTCTACCATCCTAGTGCTTTAGGAATATCTTTTGAAACATTGAAGCCTCAAACTCATGTCATGTCATTGATCAATTGAGTACCTTCTCAAAAATTTGAAACTCCTATATTTCACCATTATCCACCTTTTCAAGTCCAATCCTTTAATATGTGGTTGTAAGTGAATATATGAGAGCTCGACTGCATATAAGGCTTTTAAGGTATAAAACCAATCTTTAACCTTTTTTAATGGCTCTCTATCATGTTTTTATGGTGTCCTAATACATTCTCAATGCCCTTAAGCTTCAAATGTGATCAACCTTCATTGTTTAAGGTCAATTTCAATACTAGCTGATTGTAGGCACCTTTTTTAGAGTTTGACTGTGCATATGAGTTCATAAATTATTTCATCATTCTTTGAGTATCCAAATGATTCTATCCCATTGTGATTGAGTTCTTAAGTCTCCTTCATTACCTTGGAACTCCAATCTCATCAACAACCTTACTATTTGAGGTAACTTCTCCAATAGGCTGTAGGTGCATATTTGGAAGGTATGATTGTGTATTATCTTGAATTAGGCCTTTATATTATACCATGGTGATTTGAAAGTGATCCAACTCATGGATAATTTCTATCACTTAATTCTAAGTTTAATTGGCCTTTTCAAGCACTTCACAACCTTTGCATTCACAATCTCAACTGTTAGCCCTATAAGATGCATCTTAGGCCTGCTATCTTGTTATCACTTGGATTTAAGACACTTGGAGCCTTCAGGATCCTAGACTCCTTTCTCAACTTGAATTATCACCATACTTATAGTGATTTTTGTAGACACCTAAAGCTGGCCACAAATGGCCTTCGATTGGACTTTAGACTGATTCCTACCAAACATTGCAAATTAAGCCTAGGAATCATTGAACATCCTAAATTTGGCTATATATCATTCATCAATGCTCAAAATCATGTTGAGGCATCCTTATTTGAAGTACTATCCTGTATGCAACAATAATCTCTCATAGATTCACCTCTAATCACCTTACAACATAAAAACTATCAATTTGGCCTATGAACCTATTAAGTGGGGCACTTGCACACTTAATTAAATCTTGAAAGATTTAAAAGGCTAATCAAAATCAATTAAATAAATTAAACAATATTAAATGCCTAGTTGAATTATCTATTTGAAATTAGTGAATATCTAAAAAAGGATATTCCAAAAATCAAAATATTCTAGCCTTTCATCATTATCTTTATGAGTTGTCAAAATATCCCAAAATATCTTAACATGTCTAAGTTGAGAACTATGACTAGTAACTAAAAGTCATAATTGCATGACAACTTTTAACTCAATTGGAGTTAGTCTCAATTTAACCTTCTAATTTGAGAACTATGACTAGTAATTGAAAGTCATAATTGTATGATAACTTTTAACTCAACTCAACCTTAAATCATCTTGGGTGAGATTTAATTCACAAAATAATAAATACAAGGCCATGTCCATTCATTTTAAATATCTCATAAGCCAAAGTTATAATGCAAATTTAAAGAGTCTCATAATTAAAAGGTTGGATATTGTAGAGTTTTTATTCATGATTTGCTTCATAAGCCTCATACAAGTAATGTTACCATGCCCAAATATTAAGACAAGTAATTACAAGCCACATAAAAGCCAATGGTGCCAAAGAGAGAAAGAACTAACAATATTTATTTGCCAAATAATTTTTGATATACAATCCGAGCAATCCACTCAACAAAACATTTGGAGCTCCCAAGGAAGGTAAAGGATTTGTGTCTTTTATGTTTTAGTTATGATTTCATTTAGTTTTTGTTACCTAAGCTCTCCCTAGTGTCTAAGATAGAGGTGTTATGTTTCAGTGTGCTTATTTCATTTATTTTATGAGACTAACACAACACTAATCTCCCCTCTACGGATTCTTTGTTCACATAATGGCACACTCGGTGGGACAAATAATGAGGTAGTTATAATTGCTCTTAGTGTATTTTGTTAGGATTTAAAGATAATAATTTTTTTCATTAACTATTTTGATCTTAAGTTTTTACGAGAGGTGATGCTTGGACCAATGAATAACCTCCAAAATTTTTGTGAATAACTGGCATAGTTTAGAAGTTATGATCAAAACACTGACTGCCACTTTCATTTTCTATTGTCTTGCTAAAAAACGCTGTTAAACTAGTCCTCATTTTAAATCCTTTTAAATTTTTTTTTTTTTTTTACAGGTTGTTCTTGCTGGTTTCATCTTAATTATCTCAAAATTTCATTTAAATATGATTTGTATTTTACAAGTTAAGATTTTTTTAGTGATTATGTTTTTTTATGAATAAATGGCCATTAAAATAATCATATTTTTTAATTCATAAACTATTTTTTGCTGTTACAAGTGGTGAGAATTTGTGTTATCTACATTATGTATAAATTTAGTTAAAATCTAACTTATATTTTTTTATATATCATTATTTTACTAACTATCCCTTTTATTTGTTAATTTTTGTTTTAGTTGTTTTCTAATTTTGTTTTAAGTTTGTAAGTTATTTTTTTTAACTTGCAGGTATTTGATATTTGGGAACTTTCTAATATTTTGATTTTGCAGATTTTGATTTTCTAACATTGCCCCCCGTAAAAAAAAAAATATAGCAAACCCTCTAACAAATTACAGGTCCTAAAGGTTGAAAAAAGCAAAGTTTGAACATGGTTAAATCTTACACACATTTTCTTTAATGCCTAAAATGAACCTAGTGCTTTCATTGCTTAATTGTTTTTGAAGTTTTTACAAGTTTTTCAAACAAAAAATTCCAAGGGGATTAAAATTCACAAAAAATATCGTTTTGGTGACTAAAATGAAGTCTCACACTAGATAAATGCTCTTAAGAGTTTCATTTTCATTGTTTCTTTGTTGAAGTTGTTTATTTTATAAAAATTATTGATGCATGCATGCTCCCCCTATCCCCTTTAGGGAACTTAGGTGACTAAATTTGTTCATTATTTTCCTCAATCACTTTAGTAAAAAAGTGTGAAAATAATGTTGCTAAGACCCTCCCCAAATCTGTATGGTTTTGGTGATCCAAACATGACCCTAAAGTCTTTTCACTCATCTTTTATTTTTATGCATTTTGGCTTGTGAGCGGGAGATCACTTCTCCCTCACAAGTTATCTATGGGTGCATTAACTTGGGGTTTCATCTCCAAACATTGTACCAACCCCACTCCATGGTGAGGTATATAAATTAGGGCATAAATACTATGATTGCTAGGGGGCTGAGCGACTAGCCTCTTCGATCATAACAAAAACTGAGTCAGGTCTGGCTAACAGGGGATTCCACTAATAATTACATGGATGGAATTGCTATTCAAAGGAATAGACCCTTGCATATTAATTTATTTGGTATAAACTCAATTGATGTGATTACATCTCTATTATTAACCACATTTGGGACCATTTAGAAACATGCAAAAATTGATAGTTTAGAACAACCTCACTTGGCATGGACATACTATTGATGCAAGGTGAGTAGCCCGAAGTTACATGTAGCCATACAAACTTTTGAGAGAAGAGGGGGCTTAAAAACACCACTTTTCATGCATTTTTACTTTTTGGATTAATGATTAAAATCCTCTCAAGAGCAAGTATACAAATGGAATTCAATAATGTGATGTAACCTTGTTAGTTCTAGGATTTAGGACATTACACTTAGGTGTTTGTGTCATTTTATCCTTTCTTACATGGTTTTGAATCTACAACTATTTATCTATATTCCACATCAAAGTGAGTCTAGTTTATACATCACTCATTTATTTAAGGAGGCATTACGCTCTCTATTTAATGCCATACCTTTGCCTTAGTCTTTGGATATTTTTTTTTGGTGTGTGTCACTTGGTTGATAAGGGTAACATTACACTCCCTGATCAATCCTAAATTTTATGCCATTGAGTCTTGAAACAAACCATTGATCATATCTTTAGATCATGATAATGTTATTATGCTGCTCAAATCATTTCAAAGAATTATTTGCCTTGTGCTAAATTCTATTTTTTAAAACCAAAACCATGTGTGCCTTTTATATGTTTACCCAGTGTCGTTATACTGTCCATTTTTGTCTAGCTTGTTGTTTTTTCAAAGAATCCTAGTTTTCTTAAGTTGAGTTTGAAATTAGCCTTGAGAAGTTCAAATCCAAACACTGATTAATTTCTACATATACTTTGTGTCATTTTGGCTTAGACATCGATCTTTCTACTTTATGTTGTGTAAATTAGGTTAATTATTTATTCAATTTAAAAACTATTGTTTATGCCTAGATTTGGGGGAAATAGCCTATCTTCTGTATGCCTTTTGTTTCATGCCTTATATCAATTGGCCAAGTTCATGTCGACATCCAAATGCCTAGTTTATGCTAGAGTGTTTCTGATTTATTAGATTAAATCTCATACCTTATTTTGTTTAAAGTGTAGTTTTTGTGCCTTTTCCAAAAGACCTAACATGTGCTTGTTTTGATCCTAGCTTTTGTGGATTCTTTGAAAGACAAAACAAATTTTGTTTTCTTTAGATTAAAATTATTTGAAACACTTTTTACATAGAGTTTGGCATTCCAATTTTTACTCATCCACTTGAATATTTGTGTAAAACATTTAATGTTAGACATTTTATGTTCGACTATTTTAGGCTAGGTTTTAACACTTATCATTTTGGAAATACAGCTCCACTTTTAGACTAAGCTAGACTATGTTTAAACCATTTGACCTTTGGACCTTATTTTTCAAAGTTTGTAGAACTCTAGGCCTTTTGTGAAACATTCATCATTAATTTGGATATGTCTCATTAAACTCATAATGGAGTCATTTACAATCTAAGTTATGATGTCATGGTCACACAAAGTGACTTTGATCGAGACCCCTATGGTGAAGTTATTTGTGAGACAGATCCTTACAATACTCAATATGTGAAACAAATCCAAGACCCTCCAGAGTAGTATGTGGTGATACCTTCTTTGGGTTGGTTAACATACAATGTTTGACCTTTCACCACTCATGGTACCCAATCCCCCACTTATACCATTAACCCTCATTTGGATTGTGTGATCCACCAAGCTCCACAATGTCTAAGGATTACCATTTTAGGACCTCATCCTTTGGCTTGTGTGAGTAACCAATCTTCACAATGCCCCATCATTACTATATTAGGACCTCATCCTTTAGCTCATGATAGAAAACAAGTTTCACAAGGCCCCATCATTACTATCCCAAGACTTAGTTCTTTGGCTCACGATAACAACCAAACTTCACCACGCCTTACCATTACCATTCCATGACCTCATCCTTTGGCTTGTGTGAGTAAAAAAGCTTCACAATACCATAAGATCAATATTCTACAACCTCATCCTTTGAATCATGATAACAACCAAGCTTCATAATTCCCTACCATTAAAATTCTAGGCCCTTCCAAGTATGGTAGCTCATTCTCCTAACAAGATTGTGGAATCACAACTCGATGGGTCATAGTTACCATCTTAGATTGGTAACTAGTCTTTGTTAAGCCCATATTAGATGAGCTTATTTATAAAGAGATCATTACCCAACCATAAACCATTCTTCATCTAGTACCAACTTTCCCCCACATTAAAAAAATGATGCCAATCTTCGAGCCATAATAGATCCAATCAGTACCTCTTCAATAGAGCCAATCATTCAAAGACCAAGATATAAATTGGTATTTTATAACTACTTTTAAACCAAGGCCAAAAAAACCAACCAATCTGAGATGTTTTTTTTGAAACACTTATTTGTGATAAGTCAACCTATGATGAATCACTTTTTGATCTTATGCTTGTTGTCAGGGAGTTTCACTATGATAAGTTAGTCTTTGATGAGTCACTTCTTAATGATTATAATTGCCTTTGGGAAAATCATTATCTCAACTATTATCCTATTTTTAAAGAGCCTCCCTTTGACAAGTTGATCTTTATGGAGTTGTCTCTTGACCTTTTTCCCCTTGTTGAGGAGTCTAACTTTGACAAACTAGTCCTTGTGGAGTCCTTATTAGATAAGCCTATTTATGAAGAGCCCATTATGCCATCATAGGTCATTACTTATCCAATAACAAACATTCAATAAGACATCATTATAGCAACATACACAATTGAAAAAGAATAAAAATTAAAGCTAGGTTCTATTCTTGAAGTGACATTAGATTTAACATCAGAAGTGGACTCAACATCAATCTCAACATCAGATTCATAGTCTTTTGAGTCAGACTCAGCTTCAAAATCAGAATAAATTCATGGTTGTTACAATATTGGTTATACATGTCTCACAGATCAATTTGAATATATTTGTGATCTTCCATAGTTTTCAAGGATGATTACTTCAAAATCGACACAAGTTCTCCTAGTATCTTCTACGAGGATTATATTACCTCTTTCAATTCCATTATCATTTCACATACCATTAACAACATCCAACCTAGCCATTATATTGACATTCCACCTCTCACAAGTGTTGATTGGGACCAACAGAATCATACCTTGTTTAACTACATATGTGGTGACATATCAATTGAATAATATTAGGGGAACCAAGACCAAATTCATGCAAAAGAATGACAATCTCATAGTGAAACCTTTTCAAAGGTGCTAGGGGGAAATCAACATCCAAACTCAACATCTTCTAGTGAAACCTTTTCAGAGGTGCTATAAGATAATCAAAGTCAAAAGTCAACATTCCTTAGTGAACCCTTTTTGGAGTCACTATGGGACAATCAAGATAACTTTATTGGTGAAAACCTCATTGAGGTGACAATATCTAAGCACAATAGTTTTTCACTACATTGTCAGGAGAACCTACAATAATCAATATGCTCTGATACCAACTGTTAGGAGACCCCTTATCCAACGGAAGCACAAATGATTACTTTCTTATAAGCAATTAAACATGGAATTATACCGGAATGATAAAGTAACTAGAAACTTGAGATAGCAAAGAATTTGAGAGACAATACACACTCTTGTATTAGAAATTAATAGAAGAAAATACAATAAGGAAGATGCCACTTCTTCCTCCACCTCAAAGGCTTGCCACACCTCAAGACCTTCTTCCCTCTCTCTCTTGCTCAACACAAAACCAACTCTACAACTTGAGTTGCTATCCCTCCTTGAATGCTTCAGCTGATCTCCTTGACCTTACACCTGTAGATCTCCTTGACCTTGCTTGCTTCAATGCTTTTACTTGCCTTCTTGGTAATTACAATACATGCCTCATGGGTCTTTAAATAGGATCTCATGGTCACAAAAATAGAAATCTAACTACAATAATTAGACATGCAGCTCGTGACTATAATTAGTCATTTGACATGCAAACACTCGCTTCACTTAACTAACTATTCATCAACAACAGTTCTGGAATACACAGGCGATCGACGTCGGTCCTTGTCTGTCTGGTTCTGTCAACATCAGCCGACTCCCTGCCGTCACTGGTTTCCTTCTGCACTACATCTGACTGACGTCGGTCATGCTGGTGCTTCTGGTTCTTCAGCATCCTCTTCTTTGTGTCTATAAACAGTTGAAGCTTTTATCTCCACACACTAACAATCTCCCACTTGGAGATAAATAGCTGCACCTTATACCTGTACCTGTACACCATCTATTTTGTTCCTTAGGCTCTGTATCCCTCTTCAAAGTCACTCTTGAAGACCAACCACCATGCAAACCTGTGATGCTAAACCTGTCACTTATGCCACAAGAATTTTGCTGCTCCCAAATTCTTCATGACATACTTCTGAACCAACTCTACCCTTAGCTCAGAAAACTCCCTGTATATGAAACCTTGCAACAAGTAACACAATACAGTAACAGGATAATGTAGCTAATATTATCCAACCTGGTAAAGATAAAATACAATGGTCAAACCTCCATTGTCTACAGCCTAATCAAGACCGTATACCATAGCCTTCTATCTCACGTGTCCATCCACTCTCTTCTCTAATATGGGAATCCATCCCTCTATCCAGTGCTTCCTTCTAGCTGACAACTCTACCAACAAATACTTGTTTGGTTCTTCTCCAAGGACTCACACTCCTCATCTATGCCAAGCTCCCACTGTTTTTGGATTCTACCTGCATTGCTTCTTTTGTCTTCCTAGTTCTTGACTATCAGTAAGCAATATAAAGAAGGTGAACAACAAATATGAGGTTCACATACCTTTTTTGACCTCTATATGGGTGTTTGAGACTCATTAATCCACCCAACATCCGTTCCAGTGATCGATCTCGGCCATCTCCCAGTCTGCTTCTGACCAATGTCAGTTCCTTGCACTGATCCTGACTACCGACGTCGTTTCCCTGGTCGACGCTGGTGTCCCTCCTGCCAACGTCGGTCCTTATGACCGACGTTAGACTTCTCCTGCCTGACCTACCAACCTTGCTGATCTGCACATGACCGATGTTGGTATCTGGATGACCGATGTCGGTCCCATGTGACTGACATCGGCGTCTGTGTGTTCTTGTAAGTGATGAAATTTTCATCCATGAGCTCTTCTTGGATCAAACCTCTGTCCATACTGCCCTGCTCAGATTTATTCAGCCCCTGTGACTGATCTCTATCCTTCATCTCCTCCAAAAACACCAAGGCTTCTTTGTTCCTATCAAAAGCATCAAATTTCCTTTTCCTACAATGAACTCTATCTATGCTTTCCAAATTTGAACACATACCTTTTGAATCAAGAACTTCCATTCCCTTCTTATTCATGTGACCGAGCCTATTAGGCCACATCTTCGAATCTACACCAGAAGTAGAATCAATAATACAAGTAGATAGATAAAGAGTACCTACTTTCTTACCTCTCGCTAAAATAAGTGCTCCCTTGGTAACCTTCCAAGAATCTGCTGTGAGGGTTATTGTGCATCCCTCATCACCCAACCTTCCTACAGAAATCAGACTCTGCTTCAGAATTGGAACATGCATGACCTCTTTCAACACCCATGTGTTGTCAATTTGCAATCTCAGCTGCACTTTCCCTTTGCCAACTATCTGACAAGGCGTACCATCCCCTAAATAGAGCACTCCAAAGTCTCCCTGTTCATACTCATAGAACAAATCTCTATTTGGGGATGCATGAAAAGATGAACCAGAATCTAAAATCCATGATCCTACCTGACTATCCAAAGAAAGTATGAGAGCGTCCTGTACCACAATATTTGCATCCTTTGCTTCTTCAATACTTGCATGTTGATTCTCTTTATCTCTCAACCAACACTCCTTCTTTGTATGTCCTTTCTTTCCACAAAACCAGCAGGTAATACCTTTGGATTCGGATCTCCTTCCCGACCTTGATTTCCCTTGCTCAATCTTCCCCCTTTGCCTTCCCCTACTTTTTGCACTTAGAGCATTCCCTGATGATTCACCTATGCTTCTCCTACGTATTTCCTCATTCAAGATCACACTCACAACATCATCAAATTTTAAGATTTTAGAAGTAGATGCAAAATTACTTACTGCCATAACCAAACTGTCCCAACTTTCAGGCAAAGAACATAAAATCAAGAGAGCCTTTACCTCATCATCAAAAACAATATTGACTGAAGCTAATTGGTTTACCAAACCATGGAAATCACTGAGATGAGTATGTACCGATCCACCTTCCTGCATTTGCAAAGTAAATAGCTGCTTCATAAGATATACCTTATTAGAAGCCAAGGGCTTTTCGTATAAATTTGCCAAGGATTTTATCAACTCTTTCATTATCTTGCACTGTGATAAGCTGGAAATCACAGATGATGCAAGGCTCAACCTTATGGAACTGAGAGCCTTTCGATCAAGAACACTCCATTCTTCATCCTTCATATCTGTGGGCTTGCATGCAACCCCACCCAATGGTAAGTATAGATCCTTTTGATACAGATAATCCTCAATCTGCATCCTCCAGTGTTGATAATTCTTGCCGTTAAACTTCTCCATTCATAGCTTAATTTCTTCTACCATTGCTGAACTCCCACTCAATTAGAAAACCCTGTGAATGACCTGTAATAAAAAAATTAACTTGCTTCCTGCAAACCGTAGCTCTGATACCACTTATCAGGAGAACCTACAACAATCAATATACTCTGATACCAACTGTTAGGAGACCCCTTATCCAATGAAAGCACAATTGATTACTTTCTTATAAGCAATTAAACATGGAATTATACCAGAATGATAAAGTAACTAGAAACTTGAGACAACAAAGAATTTGAGAGACAATACACACTCTTGTATTAGAAATTAATAGAAGAAAATACAATAAGGAAGATGCCACTTCTTCCTCCACCTCAAAGGCTTGCCACACCTCAAGACCTTCTTCCCTCTCTCTCTTGCTCAACACAAAACCAACTCTACAACCTGAGTTGCTATCCCTCCTTGAATGCTTCAGCTAATCTCCTTGACCTTACACCTGTAGATCTCCTTGACCTTGCTTGCTTCAATGCTTTTACTTGCCTTCTTGGTAATTACAATACATGCCTCATGGGTCTTTAAATAGGATCCCATGGTTACAAAAATAGAAATCTAACTACAATAATTAGACACGCAGCTCGTGACTATAATTAGTCATTTGACATGCAAACACTCGCTTCAATAACTGACTGTTCGTCAACAGCAGTTTTGGAATACACAGGCGACCGACGTCGGTCCATGTCTGTCTGGTTCTGCCGACGTCGGCTGACTCCTTGCCGTCGCCAGTTTCCTTTTGCACTGCATCTGACTGACATCAGTCATGCTACTGACGCCAGTGCTTTTGGTTCTTCAGCATCCTCTTCTTCGTGTCTGTAAACAGTTGAAGCTTTTAGCTCCACACACTAACATACATGATGAAGACATTATCAAAGATAACATCAATACAACTTCTAATCTACAACATAATTAGATAGTACTTACTCTCATGCCTAAATAATAAAAAATATTGTGGTCTTATTGAGATCATGTCCAAAAGTCTTTGGCCCCACCACAACTAAAATTATGTCTAATCTAGAATCAACAACATTGTGTGTGCCTACAAATCCTGATCTTCATTTATTTTTGAACCATTGGACATTCCATTATCATCCACCTTTACACTTCCAAATAAAATATTTCTTCTATTATTTATCCATATTTACCATCCCTGGCCACACTTTCTTTTATAGAGGCTGAAAATATATCTTGACTTGATGTTTGAAGGAAATAGAATCAATGACGATTGAAGATCACAACAACATTATTGGAGTCTAAATATATAGCAGATTATTAATGGAATAGATATTCAGAAGAAGTGTGGGCCAACAATTTGCATGATTAAACATTTTAGTTGTATCATTTGTTGATCATGATGTGCATCTCCACATCAACAGGAAAAACATAATCATATACCTTGCCATTTACCTTGACAAAAACCATACCTTTGCCTTATCATTTACTTTGCCATTTTCATTTTTCCATTTCTCTTGCCATTGTTTCATTCCTACCATGCACCTTACCATTTTCATTTGCTATTTACCTTGCCTTTTCCATTTTCTATTCATCTTACCTTTGTTTCATACCTTACCACTTACTTCACCTTATCACTTGGGGTCAACGCTCTTGCCATTATATCCATTTGCCATATCGACATTCTTTTTTATGTCATACCCTATACCATTTTACCACATCTTCACTATGAACCAAAGCTTGTTTTGACCTACCCTACCTACCCATTTTGAACTTAGTTTTGTTGGTTCTTTTGGCACCTTCCACGAGGGGATTCCAATCTAGTTTTAGAAGTTTTAGAATATCATGTTTAAATGATAGTCTATGAAAGTAGTGTGATAGTGGATTTGGCAAGTTATATTTCAATCATGTTTGACTGGTGTCACTGATTATAATCACCTATGAGTAAATCAATATCCCACCTTATGTTATTAATTATAACCATCTATGGGAAAATTAGTAGCACAAACTTATGTAGTTGTTTCCTAATTATAACTACCTATGGGTAAATTAGGAATAACACCTTTTACCATGCATTGCTACACCACCTTGCCATTACTGTTATCATTTGCCTTACCATTTGCCTAAATTCATGAGCTTGTTATGACCTTAGTGTGGAATTACAATGACTTGAGGTCTTAAAAGGAGTATGTAGGCCATGATTAATTCACATTGAGGTCAGCTCAGTTTCTCTTTTCCATACATTCTCACTATTTTGTGAGTAACCTAAGCTAACACTCTTACCATTTTGCAAGTTAGACCATTTAGTATTTCATAAAACCCAATTGGGTTGAGATGCTTAGAAATTTCCAAAAACATTCTAAAACTAGATTCCCATCTCCTTAAGAGATATATAGCCTCAAAATTTAAAAACATTTATCCTATTTAAACTTAGTCATCCTCGATCTACCCTACTGGGGAAACTCCATTGTTAAGATGCTTTCTATTGCTTTTACTTTCAGGTTGTCTATGTGTTTGTTTTCTAAGTTGTTTATTTGTTTATTTACCTATTTGTTTGCTTTCATTATTATGCCTTTGCTCAGTATACATGCATTCATTAGGTGATTCTTTATACATTTTTCTTGAGTCTATCCATATTCATATGTCAACATTATCATCATGGTTTTTATCATTGGTACACTATTTTTAATTGGTTTTGGATAAGGAGTCAATATTTATGCATATTTCATCTAAAGTTATCATGGTGTTTTATATCATGGTGCATACCATCACGTGCTACAATAAAAATTAACTTAGGAAATCTTACAAGTAATGAATTTACATAAGTTTCTCCTTAGTAACCTCGGAAAATCCTCCCACCCATCTTGATCAAATCAACCTATTGACCATTCTATTTGTATCAATGATAATAAGGATGAGCATCTCCACATTGGTAGGTATAATTGAATCATTCAAATTAATCAATTTTTATTCTTCCAATTGTCTCTTTCATCACTTTGTGCATCCTTGTATGCCTAGTTTTTTGTGTCTTCTTCAAGCATTAGACCATCACATCTACATTTGTGCCCATTCATCTTTAATCTATATAACATGTTATATCCTTGAATTATGCTTGCCAATCTACCCTAATGGGGCACGAATAAAAAATTATTATTCAATCTAAGTAATTTTAACGTTTATAATTGTATATGGGCAAATCATTATTTTGACTCATTCACCCTAACTAGGGCATATGTTTGTGCCACTACTTATAACCACCTTTGGGAAAATCAATGTCTCAACCTTTGCTACTAAATATAACCACCTTTGGATAAATCAATACTTTTTAAATCAATGCATGCAAACATTCTCTCGATTGGATTAGTCTCTCCCATGGGTTAATTTCATTTTTATTTTTACTTCTTTTTGAGGGACTATCCATCAATATTATGTGTCAGCAACTCCTTCAAGGGGGCATCATTATAGGCTTCCCAAATGTTTTTTAGAGCTTCTTCTTCAATCATTAGCTTCTTCATTTCTTAATGGTCTATTTAATTATTTGAGAAGACGTTACTATGCCTATAACTTGCAACATCTTTCTAAATAATGGCAAACTATAAACACCTAAATATGGTCACAACTGGCCTTCAATCAGACTTCGTATTGATTCCTATCAAATATTACAAATTATGTCTAGGAATCACTGAATATCCCAAATTTGGCCATGCATCAATAATCAAAGCTCAAAATTGTGTTGAAGCATACCTATTTGGGGTACTATCTTGTATGCAATAAAACCTCTCATAGATTCACCCCCAATCACCTTACGACATAACAAATATCAATTTGAAATATGGACCTATTAAATGGGGTACTTGCACACTTAATTAAATCTTGAAAGAGCTAAAATGCTAATCAAAATTAATTAATTAAATCAAACAAGATTAAATGTCTAGTTGAATTATCCATTTGAAATTAATGAATATCTAAAAAAGGAAATTCTAAAAATAAAAATATCCTAGCCTTTCATCATTATCTTTATGATTTGTAAAAATATCTTAACATGTGTAAGTTGAGAACTATGACTAGTAACTAAAAGTCATAATTGCATGATAACTTTTAACTCAACTAAAGTTAGTCTCAACTCAACTGTAGTTAGTCTCAACTCAACCTTCTAATTTGAAAACTATGAGTAGTAACTCCAAGTCATAATTGCATGACAACTTTTAACTCAACTCAACCTTAACTCACCTTGGGTGAAAGTTAATTCCTAAAGCTATAAATACAAGGACATACCCATTCATTTTGAAGTTCACATAAGACAAATTTATAATGTAAATTTAAAGAGAGTCTCATAATCAAAATCTTGGATATTATAGAGTTTTTATGTAGGATTTGATTCATAAGCCTCATACAAGTAATGTTACCATGCCCAAATCTTTAGCTAAGCAATTACAAGCCACATCAAAGCCAATGGTGCTAAGGAGAGAAGGAGCCAACAAGATTCATATGCCAAAGACTTCTTGATGCACAAGCTGAGCAAGCCACTCAACAAAGCATTTGGAGCTTTGAAGGAAGGTAAATGATTTGTATTTTATGTTTTATTTGTGCTTTCATTTAGTTTTTATTATGTAAGCTCACCCCAGTGTCTAGGCTAGAGGTGTTAGGATTTAATGTACTTATTTCATTTATTTTATGATACTAACATAATACTAATCTCCCCTATATGAATTCCTTGTTCATAATTTCATGCCTATATAATCTCCATTGATACTGACAACATGAATTTCTTTGAAATTATAGACCTACAGGTGGCAAGTGACTATCTACAATCTTGAGCTCTTGAAGATTTGGAAAGTAAAACATGACTACTATGACTCAAAGACCATTGTCACTACTATATAAACAAATTAAACATGAAAACCAAACCTCAAGTTCTCTAAAAAACATACAAACTCACACCAATCACCCTATTTATGAAAACACATAAAAAAGTAGTCCAAGATGGTGAATGAAGACATGTGACCAGTTTGAACTTGTATGAAATATCTAGTTGATCAGAGTATATGAATGGATTGATAAGGATTTTAGGAGAATATGGAGAACCATTTAAATGTATCAGACCATATGGATAACTTCTGCAACACATAAAAATAACTAGTCATATTAAACTACTTAAGAACTACTTTTCATGCCAAAAAGACATCCACACATGCCAAGAAGATGAGTGAATGTGTGTAAGGAATGTACATAAATATTATAAATCACTCTAACTTTTTTTAATTATCCATAAATTCACACTTTTCATTGGAGTCACTTTAAACTTAGCTTGTGGGGGTTTAAGATCTCAAAATGTAGTCTGGATTCTAAGCAATTTTTCATAAATATAATAACACAAATATAATGACCAATTAAAAAAATTGGAAGACCATAGGGATCCTAATTTTTTTCCAAATTATTATCCCCCAAGTCAACCTTTACAGCGTGGACCATTTACTTGAAATTGGCCTTCACTAGTTTGTGAATGGAGTGATGGGAGAGATAAGTGATTTGATAAAAATTTTGGATCTAAAACTTCCATACAAGATTTTTTATGAAATTTAGGAGACTAAATGACACCTCTGTAGTATTTTCACCTATAATTATCTTCCATATGTCCATATAAGTTCTCTAACTCCTCAAACTAGCGTTGAAACCCAAGAATCTAACTTTGCTCTAACTTGATGATAGGTGTAGCAGTTATGTAACTTTTCCAAACTCTTTGGACGAAGTATTTTATGGATTTTTAAGTTAGTTAACTTTGACAAACACAAATATTAGCCAAAATATTTTTCACTCATTTTCACCACCTTAAAGCTAACAAATGGACCTTAGAGTTTCCAAAACACCATGAAATGTTAGGAAAAAATGTTTAAGACATAAAATGACATTAATCAAACCCTAATCAACTATGACACAAATTAACCATGCTTTATATCTCCATGACACCCCTAGACACTATATGACCACAACATGAAATTACCTTAACTTCTCCAAACTAACCTTAAACCATGCTAACAAGATTAAATGAAGTCTCGAGGGACCAAATACAATATGAAAAGACCATGATAAGATCACTTGAAAATTTTAATTTATAGGGAGTGAAAAATTTGACTTGGGGACAAATTTGGTCAACATTCTTGGTGATTTATAGGGGTTGCATGCCCGCAATGCTGATAGGACTAGTAGCCTTGCATGTCCATTGGGAAATGGAGTCTCTAGTACTCAATTTAAGACCTAACATGACACAACAAACTGATTGAACTTCACAACACATAATAAAAATACAATAAGACATAAAATAAATCAAGACACACACATGTGCTATCAAGCACTTAAGAAACTCAACAACAACATAAATGAATTAGATTATATACAAAATAACTTGGAAAAGAACTCTTATTCATAGATCAAAGGGGAAACTTTCATAATTTCTTATTCCATGATATGAAAGAGTGCATGAATCAAGTTGCCTCTTGAGCTTTGTCCTTAGTGTCTTTAACTCCTCCATGTTTGCCAATCTTCTTTGTATGAACTCAAATACAATAACAATAGCTGCAAACATATCACCTGTGAAGGTGAATTTATCTTGTGACTCAAACATCTTATCATGATACTCTTTAGCTATAACTTGATCCAAGGATGTTTCATCTAGGCATGCTTCTTTGTCATTCATGGCATCTTAAATCAGATTAATCTTCTTAGTAGCTACAAGCTCATCAAGCTCTTCAAGGAGCTTTGCATACTTAGCCCCATATTCATCATTGTCCTTCATAAAAACATCTTGTTTGATCTCCTTATGCACATGCCATTCAAACTTGCAAAGGCCTTTAATCTCTTGAAGGATCTCAATATGCTACTGGAAATCACCTTTGTTTTTTTTCTCTCCAAGAATCACAACTTCTTCAACTTCATCTTCTTGCTCATTATGTACTTGATCAACTTTAACTTGCTTACTTGAAAAGTCTTCAACTTCAAGGTTGGCAGTAACTGGAAAAAGTTTGAGTGGCATATGATCTTCTTTTTGAAACACACCCTCAAGAGACAAAGCATCTTCACGAGTGCCTTCAACTTGACCATCAAGAGGTGTAGGATTTTGAAGGCCTTAAAATTCTTCACAAATTTCATTTAATATTTAGCACAAGTCATCTTATTCCATGGATACAACAACAACTTCAAGCTTTATCATTTTTTCAAATTCAAACTCCTGATCATGCCCATGATATCCAACTATCTCCGCTAATATAATGTTCCTCTCAATCACCTTCTCTTCCATGTCTTGATCAAATTATTCATGATAAACTAAAAACATATCAAAATTATCTCTTTTTTCACTCAAGAAGATTGATTTATGCTTGTCTTCATTAAGGGGAGTACCTATAGTCAACTCTTCATCATAGAAACTTGAGTTATCTTCTTGATCAACTGCAAATTTAACTTGATCTTCTTCACTTATCTCCCATAGGATGGGTTCTCCTTCAAGAAAGGATGAGATGGGAGTTGATGGACAAGTTCATGGGTTGGAAAGGGAGCATGAGATGTGGTTTATGGCTCATGAATGGGCTTAGGAATGGAGGTTTCATGAAAATACTCTTGGGGAGACAACAAGTTGGGTTGAGCAATGGGAGAGGTATCTTCTTCAACAAGATTTTGATTTTTTTCATAGCCTTCTTGAGGCTCTTCAACAGATGCAAGTTGATCCTCAATCTATTGAATTTCCCACCTCTCTAATCTATCTACCCACTATTGGATATAACATATCATTTCATGAAAATCATCATTGATGAGATAGTTGGCTTCCTTTTCAACTAACCTCCACTTATTCATAAAGAATTGAACCAACTTTCTCAACTTCTCTATGATATGAATAGGGATCACATCAAGGTCCTTATCCCATTTTCTCATCACTTTTTCTAAGTTTAGTGTATTTGGCGTGAGTCCTAATAAGGATTTGGCTTGAGGTGGAATTGAAGTAGGAAGAGGAGGGTAATAGTGGGGATTTTGGTGAACTTCAACATGTTGATTTGGTTGCCTAAGTTGAGATTATAAGGCCTTAAATATTGTTTCCCAATATTTTTCTTCCTAATCAATGGTATCATCTGATTCCTCATAACAAGGCTGATAGGAATTGGGTTGAGGTTGATATAGATCATAGGGCTCTTCATAAGGTTTCTTAAAAACATCATGGCCATATGAAGGGAGGGTAGGTTGACTATAGGACTACTATGGCTCATAGGGTTTACAAAAATCTTGATAGGGCTATTGAGACACACAACATGGGTCATGATAAGGCTGATAAGGAGGTGTATAGTAGAAACTTTCATCATATCTAGCCATGCCAACCTCATTAGTTAAATGAAAACACAAGATAATAGCAAGTTATTTTCAAAATAAGTAGTTGGGCTACTAAAACCAACTAATTGCATTCAGAGTCACCATTGGTGTTTTTTGAATGCTTCCTAAAGCTAATAGATAAAATAATACACCAAAATTATTCCATTATTTTGGACCTTAGTCCCACTGGGCATACCGAAACTATTATCAATCAAATTTTTACCCTTGGAGAGGTAGTTCAAGACTTCTCCAAATTGAATGGAACACTAGATTACCTATAGGCCTGTGGGTTACCTATAGCAGAGGTAAACCTCTAGATTGAAGGGCTAGCTCACTTGGTTTGTCTATTGAAGCTCATTACCTATGCTACTATCTCATTTAGATGAAAAGGGAGAGAAATAACATAAAGTAAACCTATCCTAATGAGGTGATGCACCAATTATAACCTGACCACTGCTAACCAATTACAAGTACACTTTAAACATAAACCTAACCTGCACATACACTAATCTAAATTTATCCCTTGCATTAGTATTTTTCATGGAGGTTTGTGAAGGAATCTTGAGCTATGAGGACTAAACACAAGGTTATGAAATAACACTAGTGGAGAGACAACTCACTAAAACTCATGATAAATTCATTATAACATTTCAAGATACCCGTAATAGACTTTTAAAGCTAAATATGAATGCAAATAAGGATAACATGCTAAGGAAGATAATCTATCACTTAGCAAGATCAACTAGTTAACAAACACATTGAAACAACTCATGGAGAAGGTAAAACTAGATCATTATTTATTCCTCAAAGGCTTAAAATGAGTAGGTATTCACCATACTTAGGTCAAGGATATATTTTTAAGCCAAAAGTGGCTTCTTAAATAGAGAAAGTGAAGGAAAAGAGAAGAAAAACATAAGAGAGAGAAGGTAGACAAGTGTCAATGTGAGTTACAACAAGAAGATGAGTTAGGAAACTACCTCAATAGGTCTAAGATGATATGTGTATCTCCTTTTAATATGTTCTAACTGTCCAAGTGGCATGGGAGTTGAAAAGCTTATTTGACACCTTGACTAGATTCTTAAAACTTCTCTTCTTGACATGTAAAATGACAAATGGACTTATTGATGGTTAGATAAATTTCTAATACCTTTTAGATCTAATCTTAACCTCTCTCAACTAACCCCATTAGGTTCTCTTTAAAACATCACCTCTTTCTCTTGTAAGGTGTCTAGAGGACTCTTCATCTCCCCAGGCTAAATTTTCACACGAGTATCAAAACTTGGGTTTGTCTTCTTAAACTAATCTAAATTTCATGGATGGCTTCTTAAGATCATATCAAACCTACAACAATCTATTCTAAGGCCTAAAACTAGCCCTAACAAGTCATTCTCTACTAAAAGCCTAAATTAGGCCTCATTCCTTGTAGCCCTAAAATTATACAAACCTCCTTGTGTGGAACAAAGTATAAAAGATGGTGAGAATATGAAAGCATATTCAAGTACCTAGTACGGGCTTACAGTTCCATGCTCAATTTCATGCTTTGAGAATGAGTGAAAATGTTTCTTTTTGCCCTTTCTCTCTCCTAACTAGGCCTCAATTAGTCCTTGCCAAGAGAGTGAAAAATGATTCTATAATCTCCCCACATGTGTTAAAACCCCAAAAAGTGTGTGATTCAGTTAGAAAACATCCTCCCACTCCTCTATGCCAAATTTAAAGTTTTGACTCACTGTATGAACCTAAAAAATAGTAAAAATCAATTTTTAGCCCTAATCCATATAGTTCTATATAGTAATATACTAGCCAATGGCATGGGATGATGTTCAGTGGAGTCTTGAACATATTTTGGATGGTTTGGATGTTTTCTTGATTCATTTAGAGGCATAAATCTTCATTTCTCTCTCATTAGGTCCTTATGGCTCTCTTAGGCAGCCTGAAAATGCTTTAACTTCTTAAGGATGATTCATAAATCTTGGGGCCTAAATCTCCAAACTAATTACAAAATATGAAAGTTGACCAAGGTGGATAAATAGGAGCACAAGGTCCCATGAAACATGTTTGTTATGCACCAAGAAAAGTAAACTAGCCTCTTGGGTTAGAAACAAGCATTCTAGAAGGCTGAGCAAAATTTAGTTTGTAGTCAATTTCCCTAATACTAGTTTGAGATTTCAATAACCTCATGAGGTCTATGACATATCCTTCAATTATTTACAATGTCTACCTTGTCACCTATCACCATCAAACTCCCTGACCATCTCACTTGCTCAAACCCAAGGTTCTCAAGCCTAGCTGACTGTCTAACCCTAGTTGATTGTCATACCTATTTTCCCTCACTATCAGATGTTTAAATTCTCATGAAAGGTTTGATCATGTTACTTATCATACTATAAATGTTCTCTAAGTCCAATCTTCACTTCAACTGGTTTCACCACTATCTCTTCAAGGTTGTCCACATGCCTATGTGAGCCTGAATATGCACTTAGGACTACTAGGACTGAATAAGATTGTTATGACATGTTATTTCATCTTGTTACTTGAGTCTGTATTCATCATAAATTTGTGTATGTCCTTCAACATTTATTCAAGATTTTCAAAGCTCAACTTAGCTCTACTTCACTGCCTCTCTTAGGACTAACTGCCCATACAAACTGTATATACCATTAAGTCT
This sequence comes from Torreya grandis, assembly GCA_037957365.1. Taxonomy (NCBI): domain Eukaryota; kingdom Viridiplantae; phylum Streptophyta; class Pinopsida; order Cupressales; family Taxaceae; genus Torreya; species Torreya grandis. Next base: position 3,105,159 of record JARHVA010000706.1, on the reverse strand, counting down.
GCTTAGACTAAGAAAGGGTTTGTTAAAATGATGTTTCACTCCTTGCTAAGTCTTAGGTTATTTTTAGAGTAATTTCCACATCACTATTTCAATAATGTTTCAACCTAACTTACTCTTAGACCCCTTGAAGATCCTTAATGACTTATCAAACCAAGCAAAACTACCATGAGAGGAAACAAACTCGTGTCATACCATTGGGCTAAGTATGTAGTGGTTTTTAGTGTTTGAATGCTTGAGTTTCAAGGTTTGAAGAAACAATGTTATCATCATTAGAGTCTATTTAAGGATCATTGTCTTCCTAAAACATGCAACCATTTTTAGCCCCTACAACCAGATTTGTGCTTGGACTATATGTAGGTGATTAGGTCTATGACCCTGTTTGATGACTTTCTCATCCTCCATGACTTGGAAATCCTAATCATCTCTCAAATCTAAACTCAACATTCCTCAAAAAATATATTTCTCTCTTTTAAAATAAACATAGTTCTCTCAATAATAGGTAGGCTTGTGTGAGAGTTGTATATAGGCACTTAAGACTGTGATCCTTATTTGGTTTCTTCCTCTACTCCAACTCTAGAATTAGAAATCATTTATCTTGATGAACTGATGACTTGAGAACTAAATTCAAGCCTTCAAGTACTCACATAAATTAATATATTGGGTTTTTAAAGGTCTTTAGTCACCCAAATAGACCTACAAGTGATTGTATTACTGTACATAGCCATTTGGAATTAGGTCTGCCATCCTCATGTTTTAGGAGTTTCTTATGAAACATTGAATCCTAAAACTCATGTCATGTCATTGGTTAACTGAGCACCTTCTCAAAACTTTGAAATTTTTTATTTCACCATTACTAACCTTTTCAAGACCAATCCTTCAATAGGTGGTTGTAGGTGCATATATGAGAGCTTGATTGCATATAAGGATTTTAAGGTCTAAAAGCAACATTAAACCTTTTTAAATGGATGTATATCATGTTGTTATGGCATCCTAAGACATTATAAATGCCTTGAAGCTTCAAATGTGAATAGCCTTCATTATTTAAGGTTAATTTCAATAATGGCTGACTATAGGTACCCTTTTTAGAGCTTGACTATGTATATGAGTTCATAACATCTTTCATCATCCTCTGAGTATCCCAATGATTTTGTCCCATTATGACTGAGGTCTTAAGTCTCCTTCATTTCCCTAGAACTCCAAGCTCACCAACAACCTTATAGTTTGAGGTAACTTCTCTAATAGGCTGTAGGTGCATATTTGGAAGGTATGACTGTGTATTATCTTAAATTAGGCCTTTATACTACACCATGACCATATGAAAGTGATTTGAATAATGGATAATTTCTTTCACTTCATTATAAGTTCAATTGGCCTTTTTAAGCACTTCACAACCTCTACATTCATAATCTCAACCGTCAGTCCTGTAGGATGTATCTTAGGTCTACTAGATTGTCATCACTTAGATTTAAGACACTTAGAGCCTTTAAGATCCTAGAATACTTTATCAACTTTGAATATCCCCATACTTATAGTGATTTCATGCTTGGACAACCTCCATTGATACTAACAACATGAATCTCTCTAAAATTGTAGATCTACAGGTGGCAAGTGATTGTATGCAATCTTGAGCTCTTAAAACTTTGAAAAGTAAAACATGATTGCTATGATTAAAATACCATTTTAACCACTATATAAACACATAAATACAACCTTAATTTCTCTAAAAAACATAAAAACTCACTCTAATCACCCTGTTTATGCAAACACATAAAAAAATGGTCCAAGATGGTGAATGGAGACATGTGACTAGTTTGAACTTGTATAGAATATCTAGTTTATTATAAGATATTAATGGATTGATAAGGATGGTAGGAGACCATGGAGAACCTATGCAACATACAAAAATTTCCAATCATCTCAAAATACTCAAGAATCACTTTTCATGCCAAAAGGACATCCACACATGATAATAAGATGATTAAATGTATGTGAGGAATTAAAATACATTTTATAACTGAATCTAACTAGTTTCAAGTAGTTGTGAATTCAAACTTTGCATTGGAGTCACTTTAAACTTAGCCTGTGGGGTTTTAAGCTCTCAAAAAGTAGTCTAGCTTCTTAGCCATTGTTCATAAATATAATATCACCAATCCAATGAAAAATTCCACAAATTATAAGCCCATTTCAGTCCTAAAATTTGGACAAAATGTCATCCCCCAACTCAACATGTACGACATGTACCATTTGCTTAAAATTGGCCCTCACTAGCTTGTGAATAGAGCGATGGTAGAGATAAGTGATTTTATAAAAATTTTGGATATGAAACTTCATTATAAGATTTTTTTTGACCTATATGAGATGAAATGACACCTATTCAATGTTTTCACCTGTAATATACTTCCACAAGTTTGTACAACTTATCTAATTACTCATACTAGTGTTAAAATCCAAGAATCTAACATTGATATAACTTGATGATAGGTGTAGCAGTTGTGTAAATTATCTAAACTCTTTGGAAGGGGAATTTTATGTATTTTTAAGTTATGGAACTTTGAAAAACTCAAATATTAGCCAAAATCACCTTTTTCACTCATTTTCACCACTGTAGAGCTAGCAAATGGACCTTAGAGTTTCCAAAACACCATGAAATACTAGGACAAAGTATTTAATACATAAATTGACATTGATAAACCCTTAATAACCTATGATATAACTTGACCATTTTTTATCTCTCCATGACACCCCTAGACCACTATATGAACTCAACATGAAATTACCTTAACTTCTCCAAACTAATCTTAAACCATGCCAACAAGGTTAATTGAAGAATATATGGAACATATAGGGTATTAAAATACCATTACAAGACCAAATTAAAATTTTAATTTATAGTGGGGTGACCAATTTGACTTGGGGTCAAATTTGGTCAACAGGTCTCTCAAGTATTGACCATCTAGGAAAGGGGTTTGCCTTTTGTTCACCCTTTTATGAAGGATTAACCTTATTAGGTTTTATGATTAAATATATTGGTATAAAATTATTTTGTTCAAGTGTGTGTTTATATGGAATTATATAAACTACAATCACCCCCTTGGCATGAATGTATTTAACATACCCATGCATTATATAAGGTAATGTCCATAGTGTATGTATCTAAGGTCATCCCAATAACATATAAAAAATTATCATGTAAGAGATAACAAAAAAGGTAGTGACCACATGTGTTGGGCCAAACTGTAAAGGTAAGTCAATCTCACCAAGAACCTATTGTGAGGTCCCATTGAATGTTCTAATTAATTTAGTTGAAGGATGTAAATCATCATGTGTATAATCCAATTGCATAAGTAATGTCATGGTGCAAACATTCTCATTTACACCGTTATCAATATAACACTGTGCATAGGCTAGTGATCAAGGTATGCTCAAATGAGTAATGAATGAATATTTGAGTCATCATCCATACTCTCATTGTCATCAAAAGTAATATAAGCTTTCTAAACCATATGAGATGTACGCAGTACATAAGTACCAATAAACCCATCTAATGGATATCTATAATGTGATGGAGGAGGATGTGAATTGTATGCCATTTACACTTTTGGTTCCTTCTTAGAATGGTCTTGCAAATGGTTGTTAAATATTTTTTAATTTTTGTGATCACTAGGTTGTGAACCTGATTCTTTTGAAAAATCATCAAATGTAATCTTTTAGTCATCAATAAGGTCCTAAATCTTATGCTTCATGGTAAAACATTAGTTCATAGAATTCCCTAAGCCTTGGTGATAATCACAATAAGCATTGGCATCATATGTTTTGGGTAGATGCTAACTCATATCAATCAATATAGGATGAAAAAAGATATGAGGTGAGACTCCACAAGCTTCAAAAGTAATGAAGTTTAAGACTCAGGTAAGTGTCTAACTTATCTCCTTGTTGCATTGGATAAGACAAGATGATTAGGTTGTTGTGACATCATATTAACCATGGTAGTTATTTCCTTTTTAGGTTCTGTGGGTTTTACCTTATAATTTGGTTTGATAGTAGTTTGGTATTTGATTTAGTCAATTTGATTTCTACATACTTAAGTTTGTTCAATGAGATAAGTTTCATTTCATGATCATGAACAATATGGCATAAGTCATCAAAATATTTTAAATTTTTGAAAACAATGGGCTCATGGGTCAAGAAAAATTTGCTTGAAGATGTCTTGAAGCTCTTTATCTACCATTAGATTGGTCATTTTAGCCAACATTATTTTGTACCTTAAGACATATTTATTGATAAGGTCAATGGTTCCTTATTTTATTTCATAAGAAACTTTTTTGGTAATATTGATAGATAAGTGTGCCAAAAACTTATTTGCAAGAGGTTTGAATGTGTTTACTGATTAGATTGGTAAATTATAGAACCACCTTAAAGCATAGTCCTTAAGGCTCCTTGGAAATAGTTTAGTCAAAAGTTTTTTATTGGATTCATAATCAAGACATGCTACATTAAAAAATTGATTATGTTGTTCAGGATCATCATTTCCATCATATAATGTGAACTTAGGTGCAACAAAATCAATTGATAATGGGTACAAAGATATCTCAGGTGCAAGAGGGTTATGCAACACCTCTTGTGAATCAATAACATAAGGTGATTTCATGGAATTTTGTTCAATGTTTGTAACCTTAGCTTGTAGGAGTTTTATATTTTGGATAAGACCTTATTCCTCTTGGTCATTAAAGGTTTGAAGCTTAGGAAGTCACTAAGGAGGTGTACCTAAAGGTTATGTAGATATGGGCATTAAAAGCATTAATTAAGTTGAAGTATTAATTTTTACCATTTGAGATGTAGTAATAGTATTTTTAGGGAAAAAATGTGTGAACACATATCCCGTGCCCCCATTAAAGTATGAAGTAGTGATGTGCCCAAGGGGAGGGTTATTGATATATGGGGATAACCCATAGATCTAATAGCTTGACCAATACATGGACCTACTTGTTCATCTACATTTTTTACATTTTTAGTTTCTAATATGGTTCTTAAGATCTCATCAATATCTTTAGGTTTTTCCATATACAATGTCAAAACATCACAAGAGCTTATACTTGCTCTTGATCTACTTGTTAATATGCATTATTTTCATTAGATTCATCATTTTTGTTATTAGAAGCATATTCTGTGATAACCTCTTTAGTACGTGGTTCAGTTTCATGAGTAGTATCTTAATTAGGTATAAGATTGATTACTTCATTAGTTTGATCCATCTTAGGTGTACAATGATTAAGTTCTAGGTGTTTGACAAAAACATCAACTAATCTAGGGATATGCATAGGTTACATACAAAGGATAAAACAAATATGAAAGAATAAAATAATGAGAAACCTCATAATGTTTAATACCTTAGAAAAAGCTAGGGTTTTCATAAAGATATGGGTTCACCAAATTTTTAACCCTAAATTGACATGGGTCAATATGGTACAAGGTTAAGAAAATATAAATTAACAAACACAAGGGTGATAAATAGATATACAGTAGACCAATTAATTTACAAACTTAGATAAACAATGTTTTGAAATTTATAATACCAATATATGCTAAGAATAGAAAGTATAAATATTTATTGATATTTAATAAATCATAAATGAAATTACTTAGTGCAGACACTATTTTTGAATTATATATCACCTTAGTCTTGTACACTTGACACATACATATCATGGATATACCTTTAGCTTCTAGACCTTTCCTACTGCTAAAATGCTCACATACACTATCTTTGTGCCTAATTACTTATCTCTTAGTCTGACCAATGTTATTATGATGAGCTAGGACTTCTATCATACCCAAAATGTTATAAACCTACTTATCTTCCATCTTTTCAAGTTATGAACTTGCACCTATTTTCCAATTGCCCGGACACTTGTGTCTTAGATGCCTACGTATATGCAAGTTTCCTATCCCAACATGATTGTCGAGTGCCCTAAATTTATCCAATTTATAAATGAAACATATTCCTATGGTCATTCTAAGTGATTCAATGCAATATGTTCCCCAAAGGGATTGGTATAAATATAAGATCAAGCCTCATTCATTTAGAACCTAACACAAACCTAGCAACTCACAAGGAAACTTACCAAAAGCACTCAATCAAGCACTCAAGGGGGTAAAGCTTACCTATTTTATCCTATTTTTATATTAGTCATAGGGACAACATATCTATAGGTCTAAAGTACTAGAGGAACATTCCATGAGCCACATTTTCTAAGTTACAAGATAGGTCATTGTCATACTTTCTTATCACACATTACATGATTCACACATAAGATAACACGTAGGAGATAACTATAAAAGTTTGAGGCCATATTCAGAGTATTGGATATCTAGGTAGTGCTCATTGTCAAAGGGGTCTTTTGGGTAGCTTGACACCATGTGCCCACTAATCCATTTTTCCCACAACCACTATGAAGATGAAGAACTAGGGTTTTATCATTTGACAAGGAGTAAAAATCCATGACCCATATTTGAATGCACCAGAGTGAAGGTGACATATAACCCATAAGCAAAAAAGTGGTCACATATAGTTTTAGCACGTGTTTCATACTAGATACCTACATCCAAGTCAAATAGTATCATTAACGTAACCATCTCAGGTCCATGCGAGTGTCTGTAACTATAAAGGTATAATTTTTAGAATCAGGTGACTAATCTAGAATCTATATCTAGTTTACTTTCTACCTATTCTAGATCTAGATATGTATTAGCATCAAGACTAACTATGTATATTGTTTTCATTATCATTGTAATATATAAATAGATGTATTTTCTATCTTTAATATATCATCATAATAAATTTAGTATATGCTCTATCTGAGTTTCACAAATAATTGAGCTACTTTAGAGATAGTCTACCATCCTTTTGCCCTAGGCTACCTCCACCCCTTTAACCCTAGATCCCCCACATCTAGGGTTTTGGGTTAAAAACTTAGTTGGTTTACTGTGCACATGTAGATCTAGGTTGAAACATGTTAGAAGTAGACTAGATCTAGATTTTGTAACATTCATCAGATTCTATAATTTAGCATTATGTGGCCTTAGATGCTTGTATCAAATTTAGACGATTGCATCAACACTACTGTTTGACTTGGGTGTAGGTATCTAGTATAAAATATCAACTAGAGATAGGTGCAACCACCTAGAACCTTATAGGTTTTCCATCTTATTTGTTTTATTGTGTTTATATCTTATGTGCATGGTATCACTCTTTGTCAAATGATCAAACCCTAGCTCTTCACATTTGGAATTACTGTGAAAAAAATGGGTTAGTAAGAACACATTGTTGAGATGCCCTAAGGAACCCTCTATAAATGGGCACTACCTACATAGCCAATACTCTGAAGAGGGATTCAGACTTATGTAGTTCTCCCCTTTATGTTGGCTTATGTGTTTATCAAGATGCAATGTGTGATAAATAAGTACATAGAATGACCTAACTTATAACTTGTCAAGTATGGCTCACATAGTGCTCCTTTGATACTTTAGACCTATAGATGGGTTATACCTATAACTAATATTGAAATATGAGATAATATGGAAGTTATGATCACTTGAATGCTTGATTAAATGTCTTTAGTCAGTTACCTTATGAGTTGGTAGGTCTGTGTTGGGTGAGAAATGAATGAGGATTGATCTTATATATATACTATCCCTTCTGGAAATATCTCACATTAAATCACTTAGGCCAACCATAGGGATACACTTAATTTTTAAAATTTTATGATATTAGGGCACTAGACACTTAGTTTGGCATATGACATTAGCATCAATGTAGGCATTTGGCTGGGACATAAGTGTTTATGGAGTTAGAAAATATGTACATGTCTAAAACTAGTAGAGTATGATAAATATTATGTTTATAACATTATGAGTAGTATAAAAAGCATTATCATCAGAATAAAATATGGTCAGACTAAAAAATAATTAATAGGCACAAGAGATAGTAGATTCAATCCTTTCAATAACAAGGTCTTAGAAACTGAAGGGCACAACCAAGATAAGTACTTTCCAAGTATACAAGACTAAGGTGCTATATAATTTATATTCAATGTTTATAAATAATTTTTTTATATCACACATGCATTTCACTAGTGTTTACAAGCATTATGTAGGACATACATACTTTTACAATAACTAAGATATTGGACTTACATCTACCCAATAACTTTGTTAAACTGGGGGCATCTTATCCACATGTTGTATTTACACATGTTATCATTATATGACTTATATATTATTGATCTATATACACTTTTATAAATGTTGAGATAACAATTATATATTACATTATGTCCATGGATATGTTATTTTCTAGGATATGATCATATTACATATAAATGGTGTAAATTATCTTTATAGTTCTATGTTCCATTGATGTTGTTACTTATACATAGTAGAATATAGCTTGTTTGTCTATTATGTTTGGCCCTTGGCCTTTGTGTGTAAATTTTTTAAACATATTTATGAGATCATTGTTTGGTATGTGTGGTATTTAAACATGTCCATTATTTATAGCCTTGGCCCTTTATTTGTGTGACATTTGAACATGTCCTTTGTATGCAACCCTTGGCCTTATTGTATGACATTAGGATTGGTGTGTTTGAGTGCTTGTTAATTTTAATGAGTGTCGTGATCCATATCATGCACTAAATAATTCATAAAATACTAATTATACATTTTGTTACTATGAGATTCATTGATACATTTATATAGGCCTTGATTCATATGGTACATACATAATTTGAATGATAAATTCTTAATATGTTGACATAATTTTCACACATGTTAAATTATTTAATAATTACATCTTACTATGCATAATATAGTTAAATTTTCATATGGGATACGTGACTTGTAGGATCATCTCCCTCACCTCTAAAGGGGGGTATTTTGGTGGGATTTTCAAACATGAGATAAGCCTTTTCAAGAGTAAAAATTAATGTTGAGTACAAAATATAGTTTTAAATGTTTCAAAATGGTCAAAATTTAATAATTAGAATAAATTATTGGGGCATATGTGATACATATTCACTCACATTTCAAGAAAAAAGTACACATTTATAAATTTTTGGGTGCATGATACAGGCTCATGCATGAGTCTCAAACAAAATTAACAATTTGCATCTACACATGGTTATAAATTATACATTTATCAATGAAGGCATGATACAGATTCATGAACATGCTATTTTTCAAAATTTAGGGGGCATGATACAGATTCATTCCATGCTTTTAATACTACTTTATATTTATGAACTTGGTAGGAGCATGCATTTTCTCCATTCTCTTTTTATCATGTTTTCAATAACAAAGTGACAATTGAATCTACAACCCATCGATAGTGGTTGACTTAGTTAAAGTGCATAATGCATAACTTAGAGGTGTCGTGACCTTTAGTATTATGTTTTCAAATACATAATGGATTTAAACTTTTTTCACATATTGGGGTTATAAATACCAATACAATAAATTGTGGTTTATGTGTTCCTCAATGGGTTTTCCCCCTATAAAAGTGAAAATTGAATTTGGAGATTGATCACCCTCAAATTATCCATTGGTTTAGTTAAAGAATCAACTTTTCCAAGTGCTTCATGGGAAACATCAATTATCCAATGCTTCAAGTAAGCATCATATCCAAGTAAATTCACAAGAGCAAACTAGTTTCACACATACAAATGTAATCCTTATTTTCTTCAATTTATTCAAATTCAAATTAAATTTTATAATTTAAGTTTCACATATGAGAATTAACTACTTTTACATCATTTCAAGATTTTTAATGGAACACCTTGCATGATCTAGAGCTTCTCCCAAAGGCAAAGTGTGTTGTACACACTCAATACTATTTTGACCTTTACTTTAGTAATTTCATTTCTAGAATAAAGGGAGGAAAATGTAGTCACTCAAATTTAGTCATAAATACTTGATAATTTTAGGTTTCTCCCCATTTCTTTTTAATTGACTTGAGCACTTAATTTGGACCTATTTCACCAACTCAACCTATTCTAGACACATATGTGGACCAATTTCATTTCTAAATTACTATTTAACACCTATATAAATATTATAATAGCTAAAAAAACCCCTAAGAGTTTATATGGACAATCTTGGAACCAAAAGTCACATGTTTCCCTTAAGGAGAAAATTTGTTATAAGACAACTGTGGTAGATTTTTTTCCCTCATATGTGATATTTCTATTCTTAGCACTTTTGATAGTTAGTTTTTAAATTTTGATCCTCTATTACAATTTGGTATGTATTTTTAAACTAGGTAGCATGAGGTTTTCTAATTTTGGATTGATATGAAAGCACACTTAAGTCACCTATTCTATCACTTTGTAATTTTAATAAGATTCATCCTTACACTAATGTATATTGAGCAAAGCTTCCTTATTCTTCCCAATTATAATTCTAATCACTTGAATTAGTCGTCAGTCAAGTCCAAATCTTTTTTTATCTAAGCCAAAACAAAAAATGATTGAGTACAAGCCATCTATACATGCAATCATATAATCAAAGGAACATAATTGCATAAAGCACTCTAAGTGGGAGAACTACATGGTATTGAATTACCTATTTTAGAGTATTAGACATGTAATCAATGCTCACTCATCATAGGGGGTGATTGGGTTTAACTCAACCCATTACAATTCCCCCTTTTCTATTTGTATATTTTCAATCATTATAAGCCCTATTAGGGATTCAACCTTAAAAAAGCTATTTGCAGGTCTTCTATACACATTTGAAGGTCAAATATCTACATACAAACCTAATTTAATATATTGCAATCCATATTAAGGTTTAAACCTTGAAGTAGTTATTTATAAGTCTTTTACACACATTTAAAAGTCAAATCTTCACATAAAAACCTAATTTAAGCTATCATAAATGATCAAGACTTGAGTTCCTAGTTTTTATCAAAGGAAAAGATTGACCAACTTAGAACTATAGGGGTAGTCGATCCTATTCCAAGTTGGATGATTCTATCCTTCACTAGTTTTAGTCTTAGGTTTTATTCAATTTTAGGGTTAGTTCATGTTTATCAGTTTTAAGCATCGATTAGCTTCACATAGTCAGATCTCAGACACAAAAAATTAAGTTTTTCATTTCAATCATAATTAGTATTCTTTCATTCAATTGTACTTTGTCAAATTCAATATTTTTCTTTCATTTTGCTTTTTGAAATTTGATTTACAACATTCTATTATAGTCTATTTAATTTATTTAAATTAGGGTTAATTCACATATTAATTCAAAATTTGATAAACCATTAATTTTTGTGAAGGAACATAAATCATAAGTTGAAGCAATCACGAGGCTTCAAAAAACTAAAAAAGAGTACCATAATAAGAATTAAAAAGAGGAATTTATGTTGAGATCCTAGAATAAAATTTGGAATAGTGCAAACAATTCTAATCACACTGAAAGTGAAGAAGATATGAATTTGAAAGGAATTTTTAAAATTGAAAAGGGTATAGATATACCTAACAAGAAGACCGTAGATATGACAAAATAAGATTAGTTGTTAAATATTATATCATAGAGTACACTAGGGAAATAAAATTAATGGATTTCAATAAGGTTAAACCAAGCAAAATTTCCCATGAACCAATGTGAAAAATAATTGAGAACATCAATATAGAGACAATACCAAAATAAACAACCATTGGTGATTATTAGACACAACAACAACTCTTAGAGGTATTTAAATTATTGTGAGATTATGAAGACATGTTCCACACCAAGTTCTCAGAATTGAAGTATGTAGACCCTTCTTTGGGTGAGATGCATATTGAACTAAAGGACTGCACACACCTAATTAAAAAGTGACCTTAAAGGCTGAATCCCAACATGAAAATGAAGGTAAAAGTAGAAATAGATTAGATGAGGGAAGTTATAATCATATATCATATTGATAAGTCATATTAGGTTAGTCACATGGTGGTGCAACCTAAAAATACAAAGGAGATATGAGTATGTGGAGGTTGTTGAGCATTAAATAATTATCATGTCAAATATCCATTTGTAATTTCCTTCACAAATGAGGTGTTTGAATCCATTACATGGCATGAATTTTACTTATATATATATGGTTTTAATTGATATAATCAAATCCCCATCGCAATTAAAGACCAAATAAAAACAAGTTTCACAACAAAATGGGGATCATTTTCTTATAAGGTAATGATGTTTAGATTGAAGAAAACACCAATAGTTTTCCCCAAAGCAATTATTACAACATTTAGAGCCTTCATTCATGATTTTATATAAGTCTACCTGGATTATTGGGAAATTTTCTCTTTATTCAAAAAAACACTTATCTAAGTTGTGATTAATGTTGGAGAGATGTCAAACACTGTAAATTACATTAAATCTAAATAAATGTTATTTTTTCACACCATTTGGTGTCTTGATTGGTTATGTTTTCTATAGTGACAAAATTATAGTTGACCAAGTAAATATTGTACTCATAGTGGGACTCAAACCTCCAATTATCTTGATAGAAGTATGATCTTTTATAGGTCACATTGGTTATTATCATATGTTTATTTGATATTACTTAGCCATTTTAACATCTTTGAAATAGTTATTTCCCATAGAAAGTAAATTCGATTGGAATTATGAATGCAAAACATATTTTATAGACTTGAAGATGAAGTTAGTTATAACATCGATTTTAGTTTTCCAAAATTTGAATAAACTATTGCACATTGATGTTTATACATCATGAAAAACATTTAGAGCAATGCTAGTGTACCTAATAGATGCAGGTTTAAATCATCTGATTGAATTCATAATTTTTAAGTTAGTTCTTATTAAAAAATTATACTAAAATAGAGGGATAAATTCTAGTGACGATTTTTTGCACTTTAGAAGTTTTGACATTACTTGTTAGCTACCCCATTTGAGTTTTTCACTAATCACCAAGTAATGTAATATTTGGTTAATAAACTAATGTTATGAGGAATAATTTATAGGTGGTTAATGATATTTCAAGAGTTCCAATTTAAAATCAATGTTAAACTAGGCAAGGAAAAGGTTGGCCTAGACTACCTTATCCGCATTCAAATAGGGGAGGAGCCCAAAGAGTTAAAAGAGGAATCTCTAGATTCAAACCTATTAAAAGTGATTGCAATCCTAGAAAAAATGGAGGATTTATAACCTTTCTTGAGCATGGTACATTTAATTAAAATTATATAAATCATGACAAGAAATAGATGGTTGCATGATCTTTGCCTTTTAGTATTATCAATGGGTTTCTCTTTAACCTATGAAAGGATGATGTTTTATACAAAATGGCACTTAAACATGAGAGATCACAAGTGCTAGAAAAAGTGTATTAGGGGATAGTGGGAGGGCATTTCATAGGCGAATTAACTATGAAAAAAATATTATAGAGTGGGATTTAGTGTCCAAAATTATTTTAGAATGAATACAAAGTTGCAAAATACTATGACACCTATCAGTGGATGGGAAAACCTAACTAGAGGGATGAGATGTCATTGAATCCACTTTTAGTTATGCAACCATTTAAACAATGGAGCATTGATTTTGTGGGGTCTATTAATTCCACATATAAGTGATATATTTTTAGATATGTTATAACTATGATAAACTATTTCACTAAATTAGTTAAGGCATCTATGACTCTAATTTGTTGAATAAAGTGTATATACATAATATTTTTAAACTTTATCAATCACCGATCCTTTCTCTCTTGTAAGAACATGTTGAATCTCAATCTTTTTGAGTGCATGCCTTAAAGGGTACACTAAGAAATAGGTTGGTAGACCTTTAGTGCTTCATAGGATAGTTTACCCCTATACCATTATTTAAAACCACTACAAGATATTCTTATCCAATTCCCTAAGCAATAAAAACCCACTTATACACTCACCTAAGCAATTCACCATCCAAAATAGCTGCTAACTAAACAACCCCTTTTACCTACTTTTATACTACATCAACCTGGTCAACCTTGTTGGGAATTTAGTGCATGTTACAAAACTCTATCGGCCCAAACCAATGTAGTTTGAGGCCTAACAATTCTATTTCTCACCAAACAAAGTTGACCTGATTGACCTTGTTAGATAAATTATCAAGAGGGTTTAGGGTCAATCCTTGGCTATAAATACCCACTCAACTTCATTTATAAATAAAGGATCATTTAATTATGCATCATTATAGCTTTTAAATCTACTTAAACTATTAATAGGAGGTTTTATTACTTAGGTTTTTGTCTTGGAGAAGTAACACTTATCTTGTGGAGGTTTTGGATGCATTGGACAAATCTTGTAGCCTAGAGATAATTTATCCTTGTAATCTTTACAAGCCACAAAAACTTTTTTCAAAGCACCATTAGCCAAGGGAGAGATTGAGGCATGATGGGTTCAATTCAACAAGGTAAGTATAATCCTATCCCTTCATAATTAGATAAGTAGATACTATGGATTGAATTGTATCTAACCTTGTATAGATTATTTATATATTATATAATTATTTTTGCTTGTTTATTATCTTTACCATTTGTGCCACAAGCTTTGGTGAGCACTAGATTCGCTTGCATATTCATTTACTAGATTATCTTGCATGTTTATTTAATAGATTAACTTGCTTACTTATATTAAAATCATAAGACCTAGTTAGGGTTATCAAATCATGGCATTTGACTAGAGGCCTTAGAAACATCTCCTTTGTCATTATGTGATAATAAATCCCTTAGTTTAGGTTTAATGGATCTATTATTGGTCATGACCTTCATATAATAAAGTATTATTAAGCGAATTGTTAGTTGATTACCTTCTCTAAGCTTAGATATTACTAAATAAGATAAGTTGTAGGTCTCTCTTATTTCACTTGCATACATTATGGTGAACTTGATGTAAATTTAACCCTTATAAATTTTTAATTTTTATTTACAGTCAATTAAATTGACCCTATCGACCTAGTTTAATATTCTATGAGTTGGTTTTCAAACTTCATCGATCCTGTCGACCTAGTTCGGTAATCTATGTGTAGGTTTTTCTACTTCATCGAGCATGTCAACCTAATTCTATAGTTTATGTGTGAGTCTTTCTAATTTTTCAAATATGTCAACCTAGTTCTACCTTCTGCATGTGTAATTTACAATCTAAGCTAACTAGATCAAACTATTCAACCCAAATTTTTTTGCCTTCTACATTTAACAAAATCAACTTGATCGATTCTCTTTCTTTTCTTTATCTTTTTTTAACAAATATATCAATTGGATTGAATTAGTTTTATTTTTTGTTATTTTATAGTTTTATTTATACTTTTTAGACTGACTTGACTCTATTTAATAATTCTATTATTTACCTTTACAGGTTTAAACATTCGCTTGGATGACCTAGTTTAAAATAGTAATTCAACATCTTCAAAAAAATTACTACATTGACCTAGTCAACTCTTTTTTATCTACTAGATTCACTCTAACTAGCTTCGTACTTTACTTTGTCAGTTTAAGCAAATTTATTTTCCCACCTCTTAGACAAAATTTAAATTTTAGTACTATTTTTACCAGTATTTTGTTCTATAAAAATGTACCTATATAGTCAATTAGGTCGATTGACTCAACCCAATTCTATGCTTAATTTTTGCTCATAAAACTAAGTTGACCTACTTGACGATGCTTATTTTGGCCTATCTTTTTCAATATAATGAGTCAATCATCTTGACTATGTTCTATTCTATTTGTTTAATGTGGTGGACCAACTCGATCTCATTCTATTTATTTTACTTCCTAGTTCAAGGAAAGGGAATTAACCTACATTGATAGTAATTAAACTCACTTTAATTTTAGTTAGTTGTATATTTATTTACTTTCTAAAAACTACAACTTAGCTTTCAAAATATTAATTTTCAACTTTATTTTTCACTTTGTTTAACTTTTCCTATAAATAATGTACCTATAGTTTTAAAACTACTTAGCTACTATCATGAAAGGTTATGTGAAACTTTATTTATGATCTTTGTCTATCATTTACAAATATCACAGTGTGAAGGGATTACCTAAATGCTCATAATCTATAGTACAGAGCTAAACACGGTCTTTAGTTTTGACATACCTCATAGTATTTCAAGAATGCTTAGGACTTCCCTCTTTATTAGACCTTAATAATCCAACCATCTATTTGATTGTGTAGTACATCGGTCAGTAGTTAGTGCCAAGAAGTTACTTCCAACTTACCATTAAAATTAGACTTAGTGGAATATGAGAATGATACTTTCTCCCTAATCAGTGCTTTGAAACATTAGACTGAAACTTTCTAATAGACAAGAAAGTATCTTTAGAAGCCTACACTTTCAATCAAAACCTTTAGTAAAACTTTCCAATCTTCTTTTTGAACAAGTAATTAGCTACTAAATTTACATTTTTATTGCTTGTTATTTTCTCTTCTATGTTGTATTTAAGACTTATATTATCCAACATTGATACAAGTTTAGTGCTATGTGCTACAACTAAATCAACTAGCTTGACCTAGTTGCATGTGTGTTTATATTTATTTTATGTATTTATAACTTAATCATCTAGATTCATACTATTCCAATTTTTTTCAGAATAGTCAACCTTCTTGACTTAGTCTATCACAGACTACTCTGTTTGGATATTTTCCTACTTAGTTGGCCTACTTGACTTAGTCTATTACAAATTGTTTTGTTTTATTATTTTTTTTACTTAGTTGTCTTACTTGATTTAGTCTATCATAGATTGTTCTATTTTATTATTTGTCCCACTTAGTTGACCAACTCAACCTAGTCTGATTATAGATTTATTTGTTATCCTACCTCCCTAACTATGTTAACCTATTTGACTTCGTAAGTGGTGGCCTACATAGTTTACCTTCAATTTATCTTTTTTCTGTGTCACCTACATCAACCTACCCAACTGTGTACTAGCTGGTCGACATAGCTATTTATCAAACCTAAAAATTCTTTAGCTTATCCCATCAAGTTTCTAGCTGATCTAGTTTTATTCCCATAAACTCTTCCTAAATACAAATTGCACATCTTTAGCTTTTATTTTATCTTATTTATCATCATGAAATTACATATTAAAATATTTTAAAATAACCTTAAGCCATTTATAATATATAAGGGTTACTCTCTCTTACCTAACATAATTCTCCAAGAGGATAATATCTCATGGTGCACTTATTCCCATCCTTCCTCTAACTCTATTGACTACAACATGGTTCAAATCACCCAAAGTGATGACCTAGATAGATCTAACCCACTTCACACTTTTCAAGATAATACCCTATCTAAACTTCATTACTACACCATTGGACTAATAAATATTATATTAATAAATACTCCCATAGAGAATGCTCCTTATACTAATAATAACATGCCACCTCTTACTAATAATAACATCCCACCCCCTAACACTAGCAACCAAAATACAATAGTTGATACCAATTAAATTATAGCACAAATAGTCCAATAAATAGATGTTATATAAATGATAAACACTTGATAAATGATTCAAATGAAACATCATATATTACAGATGACTGATCAACCTCATGTTATCTTACCTCAAAATAATCAACATTTTATCCCTCCCCCTCTTAGAGATACAAATTGGAACATCATTCATCAACCTCTTATGCATAACAAGATGCTTCAAAACCTTCAAAATGATCCTTTATATCCTTTCATATTGCATATTGATATTGGAAACATATCTCCAACTATTAAATATGATGGAACTAAAGACTTTCTTAAGGCATTTGGTAATCTCTACAAGGAATGGGTCCAAACAAATACCTTTGTTACTACCAAAATTTTAGTCAAAATATTCAAAGGAGATGTTTTAGAATGGTGTAATCAATTGACTAATCATTCCATCTCACAATTAGATGATTTTGTCAATGCTTTAGTTAAATAATTTCAACAAAATGATCTCCCAAAAAATTGTCTTATTTATTTCATCAATGCTAGGTAGTCACCCTCAGAATCATTGCATGCTTTCATCAAATGATGGAAATCATTACCTCATAAAGAATATCATAACATGATTTATGATAATCTCTTTAAATTATTTATCACTAATTTAAAATATTCCATTTAATATAACATTAGAACTTTTTCTCCACAAAACTTAAATGAAGCATTTGACCAAGCTAAAAGACAAGATTTCCTCATGAAACAATTTGATCCAACCCGTAGCTCAACCAAGGAAGATTTCCAAACTTTGACTAATGCAATCACAAGTTTTAATCCTAAAATTAAATTAGGAGTAGTCAAAACAGATAATCAACTTGCTTCCTACCCACCATTAATGGTACCACAAATGAAGCAGTTATTATCTCCATCCAAACCCTTCACCTATAATAGTGCCCCACCTTCATGGTATGATCCTAAAAAAATTTATTGGTTTCATGTTGATGTGGGTCATTTTAATAAAACATGTCATGGGTTTGTAAAATTTACTATTTCTTTTATGTTAGTGGACACATTTGACCATGATGCTAAGATCAAATTGCATCACCATGATTATACTAAAGCTTCCCAAAAGAAACAAGTTAGTAAAACTATGCCTTCTAAACCTAAAAAATCCTCCTCTACTTCTAACACACAACATTCAAATGAAAAAATATATGTGCTTTATGCTGATTAAGACCAATACTATTCCAACTCTCAATATGTGAATGCAATAAAAGTTAACTATAGAAGAAAACTTGCTCAAAAAGACCCTATCACTAAACCTGAAAAACCCTCTACTGAGAAGAAACTCCTTAAATATACTATGAATATTGCACCCACATTTTCTGAATGAAATGATGAATCACTTCTGTATCCAAAACCCCAACCTAAGTCTCTTATTCCTACAAAAAATGTTGTATCTAATAAACTTCATACTGGTTCTTCATCCTACATATCACATTAGATTTTTTGGGAAGAACTTAATTCAATTCCTTGTAAAATTCCCTTTATGGAATTAGTTCACACTTCTCCTTATCATCATAAATTCCTTGTGTAATAATTACAAAATATCAAAGAACCATAATCTCATGATTTAGAAGTACCTTCCAATGATCCTTCACTTATAAAAGTACATACAATTGAAACCATTTCCACATCCTCGATACCATCCATAGAATTTATCGAAGATGATATTATTAATGACAAAATTATTTTTCAAGTAGATGATCCACCCATTTATTAAAATTGTGATCAATAACATCCTCATTTGAAAGGTCTTAGTAGATGAAAGATTAAGAATTAACGTCACCTCTCTTTGGTTAATTCAATAAATCAAATACACCAAAAAAAAAAAAAAAACACATTTCACATATAGAAGATTTTGTAAATCCTATCAAAAACCAAAACCACTTTGTTGTATTTGGATCCCACATACAATAGGACACAAGACAATTTACACTCAACTTATGATTATTGATCCTCCTTTATCTTACAACATTCTCCTTGGTCACCCATGAACACATTGCATATGTGCTATTACCTCCTCAAGTAATTAATGTATTAAATTCATATATAATGACAAATGTTACAAACATGGTGCTGATCCAAACCCATGGAGTATCCAATTACCAAATCTTAAATCTCAATATCACATTCCTACTATTTCTCACATCAATCATCCACCTCTTCCTAAAATTTTTAACATGAATCATGATTTATATGTTACTCTTGTTGATTTAGATGATGATGAATCAAATTAATTGAAAAACAATTGCAATACCACTTGATTAACTCCATATATAGTGGAATGGCTTCCTCCTTTAATCCCACATGATCATACCATTCCTCTAATTAATGATACTACTAAAACTCCTCCTCTATGCAATGTATATGAGGCCTCTTACAGAGAATATGATTTCACATGTAATGAATATGTAGTGGAAAAACTATTTCAATATCCTTTAATTATGTCTCCTTATAAATTTAGCAACATAGGTGTTTCAACCACTGATTCTTCCACAAAAATTAATGCATGTAGTATTTCTTACATGTATTATTATAACTATATCATGGATCAAGTATAGTTAAAATATATATGTACAACATTATCAAAATACATTAGAAAAAATACATGCCTTCATTCATGATGTCCATATCATTCATATCTCATCTGATACTGAATCAATAATTGAAGGTCATGTACCCCTACTAATCTACCATTATTAAACACCCCATGGATAATCAAAGAGATACTAACAATGATATCTTTTGAAACTTATACACAATATAATTTACCAACTACAAATATTATTTCCCCATAGTCATATAGTTAGTTCAATAATTATAATTATAGTCCTGCATATCTAATTTATAGCTTAATTATTCTTCTTTGGTACTTTTCATTTTTATATATTTCTAAATATAGTAAGCTGAAAATTGTTTTTTATGACATGCCATATTTCATATATCATAATTTTACTTGGTATTTTTTCAAAGTGAGGATTTAGTAAATATGTTTCCCAGTTTTTGATAAAACATATTTTTGAACTCGATTATTATCAAAAATTCCAAAAGCTTAACCATTCATGTTGCTAGGGTTTTTGTCCTTCTTTTCGTTATTTATAATTTTTGTATTAGGGTTTTTAGATTTGGTAAATTCATTTGATAACAAAAATATTCCAAATTTCTATTTCATATTTTATGCAATCTAAGAAAGTTGTTTGTACCTCTCTTAAAAAATGTGTTAGATACTTAAGTTGAGCATATCCATAGTTTAGCTCATAACACCATACTAGTATAATTAGTTAATATATTAGATGACAAGGATAAAATAAATTAAAAGGGGTACATTGAAAAGAATAAATATACAAAATACTTATTTATAACAATTATTAGAGAGGAAATGAAGAAAGCATTTGAATGTTAATCCTCTAAAACTTCCACTACTATGGGTTATTTACCTTTCTCTACACCATTTGGTACAATTTTTTTACCACCATCTATTATGGGGGAAACTAAAGGGTTTAATTAGTTAAATATTCCAATCCCTACTCATTTATTTAAGACACTAACATTGGTTATGACACATTATATTACTAATGCACAATCCCTCATGCAGACGGTTCTATCTTTGCAAACTAATATGTTTCAAATCGAACAAAATTATTTGAAACCTAACTAGGCACTTGATTCATATATTTTATTTCATACTCCATTAGATCACTAAATTTATGCATATCATTTACCAACTAATTTTATGGCACTTAAACTTACATTGTATGATGTAAAATGTGATCTTAGACAAAATTTGAGAGCATTTCATGTATCATGTTTAGACTATACATCCAATAATATGTTGTTGACCAAGTCTTCCCCAAAATTAAAAATAATACAAACTTAGATGGTTTACACATTTACCATATTAGTTAATCTATGCATTCAATCCTTTAATATCTATTTTACTTGCACATCTCTCAATCAACATCAGTGAAAATATTTGATATGCTTAGATTGGTCACATCAAACAAGAAACCAATGAGCTTATTATAGAATATGTTTTAATGTATAAGTCCATGATAAAAAAAATGATAAATCCTATTGAATATAATGAATTATAAGACATCTTCAAACATATATTTCTTCCACTTCTACATGAATCTATTGTGTTTAATAAGTTTATATCATTCATAGATTTATGTCACATAATAAAATAAAGAGAAGTTAATTTTTTGGAAATGAAAAAGATAAAGTATGAAACCACCTTAGTTTCTACCTATCATGAAAATAATACAACTAATACACCATACAAGGTGAGACCAATTGAAAATAAGTGATGAAAAGGAAATAGTAAATAAAGTTTCAAAACCTACTCTACGTATTCTATTATCATCTCCTCTTAGGATATAATTTACCAACTTGCCAAAAGCTCCGTACAAGGTGTTTCAAAGTAATTGAAATTTTTTATCATACCTATCCATACCATTAAATAAGTTAAAGTGAGTTAACCTCTTCCAAAATTATTTGATCAGAATACCTTTTGTGATTTTAATAGAGACCAGAGGATACTACCAATAGATGCATCAATTTGAGACATAAGATTTAGGAATTTATATATAATAACATCATTGATGTGAGTACACCTATAGATGGTAAAAATTAACAACCAAGTGAGAGTATAAAAATGAAGATATTGAGTGATCTTTTTCTTAAACATCCAAGTAAATAAACAATATACAAATCAGAAGTGCATTAAACATATAATGTACATCCTCCACTAACTTATTATCATTTTCATACAGAGGCCTAACATCCTTTGAATGTCATCATTAGTACATATCATGTTTCAATTCCATATATAACACTTATCACAGTCGCAAAGTATGAGATTGTCGATGATGATTTTTATTTAAACTCTTTATTCATTTGAGCTTACATTGATCATCAACCTATACATATTATAATGGTAAAAAAATATTCAAGTGTGAATATGTGCACTATCACACTTCTCTCTCATCTTAGATACATAGATAAAGATATAATTCTAATAATAATAATAATAAAATGATTTAATGGTCATATCCAAAGCTCTATTGGTGAGATCACATTACCACTACAGGTTGGTCCTGCACATGTGACCAATAAGTTTATAGCATTACCTCATATCAGAGCCTTCAATATGTTATTGGGACATTCTTAGATTTAGTAGCTTTGATTGGTACCTTATACAGTACATAGATGTTTGAAATATATTTTTTTATAATGAGATTATCACAACTCAGGGTATTCCATATGAATACCCAATACAACTAAAGGTTATTGTTCTTACATATCATATTGTAAGTGAACAACCAATTTTTTTTCAATCTACTCAAAACATTAAGAATCAATTTGTTAAATTTTAAAGTATACCTATCCTTGAAAATACACTCAATCAACTATTTATCAAATATTATAGAGAAACACTCTCTACTTCAACACATCTTAGATTGATATTACAAGGAACTAAGAATATTCCAAAAAAGACACCAACACAAAGTTTTTATACATCATGATGGGTTCCAAAGAGTCCTAGAGTTAATCATGAAAAAAAAACATACACAAGCTACTACAAAGCATTATCATTATGGTGGTACTTATATTTTAGAGTTGGACCATTTTTTAGATTCTGAATTGATATCAATTTCTTCATAGTGGCATGATACTTTCAATTTACAAGAGGTCATCCTTCCTATGATATATACACGACCTATTTATTTTGAGGTTCATGTTTGAGTCATTGGTTAGTATGTCTTTTTTTAGTTTTTATATATTTAAACAAATATAAAAAATAGAATATTTCAAAATAAAAGAACCTATGCATGTTATGACTAGTTCATTTACATTAGTTTATTTGTACTCAATATATGTAGTATTTATTTATATTTAGTTTTATATGAAATATTATTCACAACTGTATTTTAAATTTTTTTATAACATACAAATTTTCACTTCTAGATGTAGTTGTAGGGGATGATTCTATCTCAAACCTAGAAATTTTGCAAACACAAAATTGCTCCTTTCTAGACAATCACACATTGTGCTCTATTTAACTACATCAAACTTGTCCTAATGAGAATAGGCTCTAATTTTTTATATTAAAACTATTTATAGCATGTTACATCTTGTTTGCATTATAAAAATTTCATTTGGGGCATCCTTTTACATAAGTTTTATTGTTTGATGACTATCCATATTGTTCCTACTTTCGTACCTTACATTGCATAATTATTTTCTCATTTAATTTCACTTTCTTATATAACTATAATATATAATTAATTGAATATACTAATGTTACAAGTTTATTATTTAAATCAACTTCACTTATTCATACATTTTTTTTTATGTTTGCGTCCTTGCTTGATGTCTTGTGTGTAGTCAGCTTGTTCAGACTGTGAACATTTAAACATTTATTTGATTGTGGATCTAAGCCTTATTTTATGATTTTATGCATGTGAGTGACATTTGAAAATGTCTATTTTAATTGGGCCCTTGACATTATTGTGTGTTTTGTGTGGTTTTGTATGTACTTTTTATGTGTGTGCATCATGACCATGACTCTCGTTTGCTCAGTTTATTTAATTTTTCAATGCCATGATGGACATCATGCATCTTCAAAACTTTTTGATGTCATGATGGATATATTTAATCCTAATTAATTTTCTCTATATTATATTTAATTCTAAATATATGATCATTTTCACTGTGTGCTTATTAATAATATCTATTTAGACATGACACTATTTGTTAGAGAATTAACCTTAATTTGGGTCCTTCCTAGGTTTATCCTAAGTCTTAGTTATGTTTTCATTTATTATATTTATAAATAAATTTTATTCATACCTTAATGAGGTGTCACTCACTTCCTAATCTACTTGTTGGATTTAGAGTTACTTACAAGTAACTCTCCCTTCTCGACATGGCACACATTTTCCTCTCTTTGTAAGGGATTATGACACAAGTGGCACAAACTTAGAGGGATTTTAAGGTCATAATGGGATTATATGTACCTCTTATTTTGATCCTCTAAATTTATAAAATATCTCTTCCTCTTCTCTTTTCCTCACTAGAATCTCTAGCTATCTCTCTTCTTCTCTTATGCTCTTGATTCAATCTTGTACTTGTTGGAGATTTTGGTTACAAGCCTTCTAATAAGATCACATAGGTTATTTCGATGCATTCAGTTTCCCACTTTAAAATTTTCTCTCAATTTTTTGGTTTGCACCTTGAGAGGTAACTTATTTTTTTTATTATTATTATTTGTGCATGTTCAATGTTATTTATAAACGATCTTGGCATAATTCCTAATATGGTATCAGAGTTAACAATTTTTAACATTGATCATTGAGGATTTTTTTGAAGATTTGGAGGTGGAAGGAATTTTTTTTTCCTTATAACCCTTTTTTTTGTAGGGCATGCTTTAGATTTTCATTATTCTTATGCTATCTGGTTATTATCAATCTATTTTTTATTAGCAGGGGTTTTTATCAACTCTAGCATATTAAGAGATTTAAAAAAAAATCTAAACCAGTTATTTTTTTGAATTTTTTATTTTAAATCATTGTAGATTGCTCATCCAGAGAAGTTCCTTCTTTCTCTCTCATTTAAGCAAAAAAAACTTTTTTACATTTAGTTTATTTTTGTCACTGAGTTTTTGGATAATTTTTTTTACACTTAAAACAACTAATCTTTATTCTCTGGTTGGTTTCTTTACATCTATTCACTCCTTATAATCTATTTTTTCCCTTGTGTGCAAGCCTTTTCAAGGTTTTTGGTTTTCTCCTAATTCTTTAACAAGTGCACTGGTTCTATTTGTTTGACCCTTACATTCTCTCATTAATATGCAAGATTTGTGCTTTTCATCAATCTGCATTTCATAAATGTCTGTATTTTTAATTTCATCCCCTCCTTGAATGTCATTCTTTTATTCCATCACCTCCTTGATTTGTTGTTTTGTCTTATCTCTATTTTTTTCTCTTGGGTCTATTCGTAGTCTCCCAAGGCACCTCTACCACCTGTGAGTCTTGAATGCATTTTTTTTGGTAACAATATCATTTATCTGGTGCCTCACTCTATAGGATGTAATTTATTCTCCTACATATTTATTCTCATTAGAGGTTCTAACACAATTTTTTCTAGGTTCTACATGCCATTTATTACCGGTTAAAATGTTCTTTGGTATATTGTTACTTCTAGATTCAAACATTTTTTTTGGCATATTCATTTATATTTAGATATCATGGCATTTGAAGTTAATGCCGACTCTCCCTCCTTACTCCAAGACACTAACGCATGGCATTCTTGGTGAATTTGTCATTTATTACTTCTTTTATGACTTGGCGCTCTGCTCTTTCTTGTCCACTACAATTCATAAATGGTTAATAATTTTTTTCTATGCATAAGCTATTTTGATATCTTCCTCAAATAAAACAAAAAAAAAATAGCTTTCTTCACTTAAATCTTTGCCTATTCAAAGTCATATTTCCTTTTTATGAGATCAAAAATTTTAATGACAATATTATTTTAGTTTAATCCATATAAAGTTCTTTTGGGAAATTAATTTTTTTCTCAAATCTTTTTTCATCCATTAATTATGACAAATGTCATATTATAAGTCTTTTAGAATATGAGAAAAGTATTTTTATTTTGTTTGGAATATTTTTTATTAAATAGATTTCTTCTTTAAAAAAAGAAAAAGAAGAAAAGTTTTTTTTAGGAATTTTTTTTACCAATCTTGATGTTTTAAAGATTATTTTTTATAAATTAAAATCTTTATTTAAACTAAGTTTGATTTTTTTTATATTCTATTATTTAATTTGTAATTGGTAATTGATGTGAGCTTACATTTACAATATAATTGATAATTTTATGTAAGTTCATTTTAAAAGTTTTATTAGATGTTTTTTAAAAATTATAAATAAAGTTATAGTGCATTATTATTTTAAACACACATAAAAATGGCTTTCAAACTTGTATTTTTTTTAACACTTAAAAATGCTTCACATCAACTTAATTTGAAAAATGATGAGATTATTAATCTTAAGACACAAATTTCAAGTCAAAATGTTACAATTATTTCTTTGTAAAACTCTTTTAATACTCATGCAGAGACAATGCAATTGTCTATTGATGCTTTTAATGCTAAATTTATATCTTTTGCTAATATTTATAGCTCTAATGTTGATGAATCTCATTATTATTTGGAACAAACTCAAACACATGTGCACACCCCTATCAACCTAAACTTAAAAATCATGCAAAATATGGACTATTTGGGTGATGCTTTTGGTAAATTTCAAGACGGTATTTTTGAACCTATTTTGCTTGATTCTAATGTATATTATAAAGATCTTGATTTTGATGCTTCACTTGATTCAAATGCTTCTAATTCACATTCAAAATCTTATTATACTCCTCATCTAAGGAATTATAATGAAACTTCTTTTGATTATACTATTTCTAATGCTCATGCTTTGGTTAAAAATGTTAAATCTTGTGTACATTGTGAAAAATATGGGCATCATATATCTAACTGTTAGAAATTACACCCATGTAAATTTTGTGGTAAATCCACAGATGACACTTTGCATTGTTGGAAAATGACTAAATCTCCTACCTCTAAGAGTAAAACTATTTAGATTCATAAATAAAATGATGAATCTTCTAGATACTTTGATATGTCTTCTTATAATAATTCTTTTAATGCTTCAAGTAGAATATATTTTGCAAGTGACACATCTTCTTTGTTTCTATTTTGATAAAAATCAATTTTTTATCTATTCTTTGATTTTTTTTGCAAAGGATATATGCTTTATTTAGAAGTTTTGTGACTAACTTATTTTCGTGCATGTTTACACATTTTATTATGGAAGTTGTTTTTACTCAGATTTACCTAATTGTACATCTACTTTTATTATTTTATGTATTTAGATTGTATTTTTTGGTATATTGATTATTTAACTTGAAATATTAGTGTTAGCTTGTTTGTTTCACAATATTATGGATCATTACTCATTTTGATTGGTCTTTGTTTCATGACAAATTGACCACCTTGACTGAAGAATATTTATGAAGATTCTTAGTGATCACACTTTCTTATTTGTAATTTTTGGTGACACCTTATTTTATTTCTTCTCTAAAATATTGTAATTTTTTTTGAAATAAGTTTCTATTAAGGGGGAGTACTATGTAATTTCAACTTCCTTCTTTGTTTATAAAGGTTATCTCCACTTTTGTAACCCTAATTTAAATTTAAAGGGGAATGTTATAGAATTAACCTTAATTTAAGTCTTTCCTAGGTTTATAGGCTTATTTCAAGTCTTGGTTATGTGTGTGTTTATTATATTTATAAATATATTTTATTCCTATCTTTATGAGGTGTCACTCACCTCTCTAATCCACTTGTTGGATTTAGAGTTACTTGCATGTAACTCCCCCTTCCCCACATGACAAATATTTTCGTCTCTTTGTAAGGGATTAGGATACAAGTGGCACATATTTGGAGGGCTTGTAAGGTCATAATGAGATTCTATGTAACTCCCATTTTTATCCTTTAGTTCTATAAAAGATCTCTTTCTCTCATCTTTTCCTCACTAAAATCTCTATCTCTGTCTCTTCTTCTCTTGTGCTCTTGATTCAATCTTGTACTTATTGGAGATTTTAGTTGTAAGATTTCTAATAAGATTACATGGGCTTTTCTCTAATACACTCAGTTTTCTACTTTAAAATCTTATCTCAATTTGTGGTTTGCACTTTGAGATGTAACTTAGTTTCTTTATTATTCTTATTTATACATATTCAATGTTATTTATAAATGATCTTGACATAATTACTAATACTATTTATGTTTGGATCTACATGATTCTTAAATTAATATATTTTTTAATTTATCTACAATGATGTCATGTCTCCACTATTATCAATATTAATCTAGATTTTAATTATTTTTTATAATATCATTCTCATAAATTTATTATTTTGAGATAATTTATTATACAAGCTTCACAATTCACTTTAAAAGAGGGCACATACATAGTGTCTTGTCTTAGAAACCAAGCTAAAACAATACACTATATAGATATAAGTTCGTATGTTTTTTATCATTTGATAATAGGTCATACCAATAATTTACTCAGAAATTAGTTTTAGATCATAGCATTCCATTTGGATAATAACACATGCCAACCATGTCCAAAATAGTGTATTATCATCCCAACAGTAAAAATAATAAATGTCAGAATTCTCAGAATTGCACTCAATCAATAAAATACTTTTTTTAGTAGCTAATTAGATATAGTTTCAGGTTTTATACATAGGTTTAGTACAAATTTACTCAGTTTTGAGGCATTATGTGTGGCATGTGTTCTATAATTTATATAGATTTTATTTATAAATTCACTTGATATTACTCAATTAACAAAATTAGTATGCTTCGATATTATATTTGGAACATGTTCATTGCACATGATCACTTTATTGCTTAATATTTTACACTAGTTTCCATACAATGAATGTAAATTCATGTCATTCTCTATATTGTATACACTAGACCTAGATCATACTTTTTTCACCAATTTTTGCACCAAATTTTTAATAAAATTATCTATTGGAATTCATACACGGATTCCTAGTTTCTATACTACCTTGGGTATGAAATTATGGAGTCAATTATACCTTTATTTCTTAAGCACACTCTCATTCCAATGAGGATTGAATAACATAAAGTTTAATCCAAGTGCTTCAGTGAAAAAATATCCAAGGGTCATACCCTTTATAGTCACCATTTTTGCATCAAAACACCCAGTGGTTCACATACCCAAACAAGTGTATTTATTATTTAGTATTTTATCTACGAGTTTATTTTATTTAATTTCATATTTTTCATCCTAATTAATGATTGATTTATATATGTTTAATTATAAAGAACAATTTAACACGTGGTATACATTAAAGACTATTCTTCTTAGGTAATTTTAGGCACAACTTTTTTTTTTACTCTAGTGCTTTCAAATTTTTGCAATTTTATAAACCAAAAAGGGTAAATATAGAAACATAAATTAACATTTTTTTCTAAAACAATGCACTTGTGACCATCCTCTTAAACACAATTATCTCATGCCAATTTCATGGTCCTTGACCACTATTTATTCACTTATATATGGATGATCTATTATTTCAAGTAACCAATTAGTAATAAATATTCATATTCCTCATTCAAAACAACAAACCATTATCTTTAAAGTAATCGGCACTTCCAACTTATTTATCTTTTCTACTTAGATAACATAACACTTTTAGCACAATACCGCTCATTAGTAGTGTCTTAATCTATCAATTTCATGCTCTCACCAAATAATAACTCATTGATCAAATTCAAATTTATTTAACAGGTCACCCCACATGTTTCACAAGTCCTATTTGAAATAGTTTCAAAGTGATCATTATAAATCCATATTTTCTAACCATTTGTTCACTAGAGGCTCATATGATTGAAAACCACTAGGATAACTCATTGTACATTGAGAAGAAAATATAAATTATTCCCAATTCTGAGTCCACACTATCATATTATTTCTAAACTAAGTTTGAGTACACTTATAAGGTCAAAATTCATTATTGAAACACATAATTACACTAATATTTCACTAGCTTATATAATTATACTAGTATTTCAAACACACCACTATAACATGGGATAACTACATGGAGTTTGATACTCTTTGAATAATTGGAAAGTTGATAAGACTCAAAACATGAGGCATGGAGATAAATCATAACTTTAGACACTAACCCATTTTTAGCCTTTATTCCATTTATCCCTCATTATCTATTAAGCTAGAGTTTCAAGTGAAGAATAAGTCACATAGTGGATACACTAGTGAATACATAAAAAATGATCATGCTCATAAGACATATAGGTGAAGACACACCTATAGAATTTCACATATAGGGAAAAACCTCTATCGATCACCTAGCCTTACAGACACTAGTTTAGACTGGCCTTATCAAAATAGTGTAGCCTTTTCTCAAGTAGATGTGAATCTATATCCCTAATTCACAATAGCCTTATATAGTCACACAGTTAGTTTCAAAATTGTAATCAGAGTATTACACATATGATTTACAACTAAGTTATTCTCATTTGGTACTTTCCCTTTCTTAAATATTTCTAAATATAGTATGTTTCAATTTAGTTTGTATGACTTATGTCATATTTCTTATAGTCTGATTTTACTTAGTATTTGATATAATTAGGATCTAGTATATCTCTTTCCTAATTTTTGATTAAAAAATTGCCTATCCCAATAACATTATTGTCAATATAATCTTGATTAATTGTATTTATCTTGAAACATATGTTAGTAGAATGACCATTGCATCTATGATAATCACAATGTGTATTTTTATTAAAATATTTTCCTTGAGGTTTATTCATATCAAATTCAAATGGTAGTGGAAGAGTAATGAGATTAAATTTAATAAACTTTCTGAGTAATTTATGTTGTGGTTGTGGTAATCTAAAAAAATGCCTTCTTGGTTCATCTGATAAAATAATCTTGTTAGAAGGTTGAAAAATAACATTAACTATTATTTTTGCATCAAATTTGGTATATGGTAGCTTAGCTTTGTAAGATAATTTTCTTTGAATTTTTTTGTGGAAGTTAAAGTATATGCAAGTACATACTTAGGTTGTTCAAATCAAGAATATTTACTTCTCTTTATCTTATTGTATGACAAAGCTCCTCAAATATTCTAAGTTTATTAAAAATAATTGAAGCATGCAAAGTGCAAGTAAACTTTGTTTTAATATATCTTGTAATTAATTATATACCTAAGTGTTAATAATTTTGGCAAGTATGGTCCTATAAATAAGTACATAATCATCGATATGCTCATTAGTTTCTTCCTTAAGCTTAGAAATTTGTGCATAAAAAATCCTTTCATCAATGTTGATACAAAATGCTTAAGAAATAAATATGTTAATGGATAGAATGCTTTGACTGATTGAGCTAGTAGTTCATAGAACCAATGAAAGGTGTAATATTTTAAGCTCCTTAGATATAATTTGGTTATAATTTTTTTATTAAAATCATAATAAAAACACGTTGCATGAAAAGAGTTGAAATGTTGTTTTAGATATCCTTTATCTTCATATAATATAAGTTTATGGGATATAAATATTTTAGGTAAAGGGTATGATGAAATATTATGTGTTAGAGGATTAGGAATTAAATATTGGAAACCCAATTATTGGCTATATTTTGGTATACCTTGATATAATTAAAATACCTTAACATGAACAAATGGAATAAGTTGCTCTAGGGAGTGTGAAATAGGCATGGCATGTGATGTAGAGTGTGTAGTTATAAATGGTTATAGATGACTCACCTGGTTGGGCATAAGCATGTAGATATATGGTAAATTTTGTTTCCCCCCAAAGCCTAAAGGCGTAGATGTAATAATATGATCAACAATAGTATTAACAACACTTTTGGTAGGATTAAAAAGAGGTTATTCAATAGAATCATTTGGTTATTTATATGTAATAGCATGATTCTTTTGTTATTGTCTAACTAAAAATAAATAAATATTCAATGTCATTAGGATGGGTGTCAAAGTATTCACCAAATTATTTGGCATCAATAGATTCAAAACTATTTTTAGCAGATGCATGACTATTATCATTTTATATCGTCAAAATAGTTCCATCAAGAGGGTATAAAGTAAGCAGTACAACATCTGAAATATATGAATGCTCATGTTCTCATGTTATACTTGATTTAACAAAACTTATATTTAATGGAGCTTGTGTAGAATTTTGGATGATTATCTTATCATATTCATAAAAATGATTTATATCATCCATGTCAAGCACATTGAAACAATAACTTAAAATATAATACTAAAAATAGAAGGAAACATTTTGTATATAAGTATTAACAAAGTATTCTAAAGTAAAAAGTTAGAATAATATAATGTAAGTGTCACATATTAGATCTAAGGTCAAAATAAAATTATTTTAGTGTTAGTTATTATATTCTAGGTCAGAATCAAATTATTTTTGTGTCAAATTTATATACAAGGTTGAAAGAAAATTATTTGTGTTAAATATTTAAGAATTTGTCTAAAACCTAAGATTTTTTTTTGAAATGATGAAGGTTATAACCCTAAGGTAACTTTGGGTTGATAACGTTCAACCAATAAATAGGTTCACCAATATGTTTGATCTAAATTTGGATTACAAAGTGAATTAACCCTAATTAATATAAACTAAATAAAATAAATTAAAATGTTGTAAATGAAATTTTGATGAGCATAATGAGGGTAAAAAATTGAATTTGACAGTGCACAAATGATTGAAATATGACTAACTCTGCAACAAGATGACAAAATTAATTATTTCTATGTGATTTTTATTATTTTTAACTGGCATAAGGTGAAAGCAAAAAGTTAAGAATTGTATCTATAAGTACCTAGAAGTAGGAATTAAAATTGAATAAAGACAAGATCAACACAATAGGGACATGATTGACACCTACTACTATCCTACTTAGTTAATTCTGTCTTTGGCTAAAAAATAATAAATTATAGAACAATCACTTCTAATAGCTTAAGTTGTGTATATATGAAATTATTTGACCTTAGGAAGTGTGTGAAAGACCTAAAAATATCTTCTCCAATGTTGAAACCCTAATATAGCTATTAATGATTTAAAAATTATAAATAGAAAAAGACAGAGTGAAATTGGTTTAAGCTAATCTAATTACCCCCATGATTACTAAATATTTTCTATGTATCCAATACTCCAAGGAGGGAAATCAAGGCCATGTAGTTCTTTCATTTAGAGTGCTTTATGAAATTATGTTACTTTTACTATCTTAATGCATCTAAGGATGGATTAAAAACTTGATCCCTTTACTTGAAGTTGAGTATATTAGGCTTTTATCTTGGTTGAGGACTGATTCAATTGATTAGAATTAGATTTGTAATGAATAAAGAAGCTTTGATTAATTTTCAATATTGTAAATATGTCTCTATATTTAAATTTATAAGTGGTAGAATAAGTGACTTGAGCGTGCCTTTATAACAATTAAAAATGAGAAACCACATGATAGGAAGCAAAAATACTTGGAATATAAGATAATGTAGGGTTTAATTTTTAAAATTGGCTATTAGAAGGATAAAATATAGGAACATTCCATAGGGATAGGAACAACTCCCACTATTGTCCCTATTACACATTTGTGTCATTTAAGGAAATGTGTGGAATTTTGGTTCTAGGTTTTTCCATACATATGCTTAATGGTATTTTATAAATTAGAACACTTTTGTAGGTGGTAGATAATGATCTAGATTAACAATAGGTCTTATTGGGTGGTTAGGATAGGATGAGGTGGAAAAATAAGTTTAGATTAAGTGCATAAGTTAATTAAAATGTAAAAGGTTCAAAACTAATATAATCAATTATTCATGACCAAATTTAGGTTACTAAACTCTAATATTATATAGAGGTGGAAAAAAAGAGTAAAAATGGATCAATAATCAATCAAATCTTTAAACTAATTGTCTAGACTTGAATGGATGATTTAAAAAACCCTTTGATGCATGGGTTAGACATAAGTGTGTGACTTATGATAGAAATGTGTCTATAATATGTGCTTGAATATTTTTTCACAAGTCACTAAGCTTACTTGTAAACCATCAACATGTGTAATATTAGAATCTCTTTGAGTGCAACATTCTATAAAATTGTCTCCACTTCAAACCCCTAGATTCATTATAATAAATAGGTTTAGGTTAAAAAAAAAGTAATAAATATGGGTTGAGTTGATCCTAACCACTCCTTAATAAGTGATTGACCATTTCTTACATCTATTGTGATAAATTTGGTTTAGATTATTATAAACTAAACAACATGAAACATTGAAATTGCATAACAAAAATATTCTATTCAGGATTATCATTTGATTATACAGAGACTACATATATAGCCTTTCCATTTCCTATAAACAAGGAGATGAGGCTTATCAAAATATCCCATAATTATCTTTTATATCTCTCATCCCTTTATTTTTCACACACCTCTATATCTATTATCTATGTGCTTTATTTTCACAAATCACTTACAAACATAAATATATTATTCTACCTATATTATTATTTTTTAGTAAGCTTAAAGGTGGGTTTTTTTTTAACTAGGGACCCCATATCCTAGGAGTATAGCCAAAAAGAGAATATAAGGACTAACTAATTTCCCAAGAGAAATTGAGAAAAGTAGATATAGAAACAACTAAAAGACTACCAAAATATAACCTTGAAGTAACATAAGAAACACCAAAAATAAAAAGTAAATAGAAAAGAACAAAAAACCTTCTACATGTCCAAGTTTCCTAAAACATCCCCCCAACAAATTTTTATGTGTTTAATATTTGAGTCAATCTAAAGAAGAAAATTTTACTTATCTATATCTTTAGAGTATTCACTACATTGAATGTGCTTTCCCTTGCCCTTCGAAGAGGTCCTTATATCAAAAAATTACCCCATTATGTGCTCTTGTATTTTTCACATTCTAAATTCCTTCATGCATTTCCACCTTACTGCAATTAACCAAATAATTGATGTTATTTTTATGTTTAACATTTTCACATTCTAGGGCACTAACCTTATCTTTAAAACTTTGAATTTGCATGCTGTGATCATTATCAAAATATTTTTTTATCAATGTATCATTGTCTTGTTGAAGCATTTTTATTTTTCCTTTAAGTTCAAACATTTCCCTCATAAAGCACCTCGTTATCAAATTTTTTAAATCTAATTATTCATTAAATTAATTATTACTTTGCTTATATTTGAGAGAGTCAACCATGGTATTAAAATTTGCATTTGGATCATGGGATTGGGTACCTAGTTATTCCACCTCTTTCTTTTTAGATATATCCTTCACTTTCCTCTTCTTGTTGTCAATTTTATTAGTTGTATAATTATTTTTATCCCTTTCGTACTCTTTCTATGTATTGACCTCTTCTTTACCCTCAACCACATCCTCTACTGTGATGGATTGCCCAGTTGAAATCCCTATTTTTCTAGTGTTTTCAACCTTTTGGCTAGTAGTAAGAGGATCCTTAGTAGCACTTATTAGTCAGGTATTCATGGCTAGGCCTTGATATTTTGATGGGTTCTTAGTGATACTCTACTTTTTATCCTGAGAAGTATTATTTCTTGGATACTTAATCCAAATATTCTACACTTTCTTAACTTTATATTTACTTTTGTGTGGTTTGACAAGTTCAGGGGTAATTTGATTCATCCCTTTAAAATATTTATGAATGATGAAAATTACTCCTTCATGTTTAGGAACCATGTATTTACCCTTTTTAACATTTTCAATGGAGTTTTCCATAGAGAGGAGAATATAAAAAGGTAAACTCAAGGGTATAACATGCCTAAAGGAATTGAGGAAGATGAACAAAGACTAATGAATAACATTAAACCTACCTTCTAGAGTGATATAATACATGAGATGGAAAGGCACATATCCATATGGTCTTGTTAAGAATTCATGATCAAAACCATTTTAAATAAACTTCAAAGTTTCACCTTTCAGAAGAAAGATATTTTTCTCATTCTTGTAATATTTACCCATTTTATACACTTTTGTAACCTCCATCTCTAGACCAATGACATGAGAGCTCAATTATTTACAAATATCAAGCAATAATCCATTGATGTTCAAAGTTATGTTATACTAAGAGTCATCAAATAAGGTTAAGATATATTTGTCATGACCTTTTATTCTCTACATAAAGTTTTCCATTCTCCCTATTTGGAGGATATCCCAAACTTCTTCATTATTTTTTTAGCTCCTCTATCATATTGGGTTTGGTTTTGTTAGGAAGTCCCATGAAGAATGAGATGATCTGACTGTACCTCTTTAGCCTAAAACATGGTTTTTTAGGCTCCTTAAATTTGAAGTGATAGTTCACCTTTAGTTTCTCATGTCAGCCCAATCAAATTTGTTATTGATGTGCTTCTAATTTTGAAAAGTCTTAACACGACCTACATTCTTCCTAACGAATCTAGAAACTTCTATCTAGGTAATTTAAAGAGGACAAGTGAAGTAACATTAATAAGGAACATAAAAAAATAAAGATACTTAACCATAAAATTCTAATAAAATTTAGTTTTATAAGTGAGGAAGATCCCCACATTATCAACCATTTTGAACATTAAATAAGAACTTCCTCATCAATCCTCTGACAAATATCTCAAGGTAATTCTTCTCTCAAAATCTAGATAATAAAATTAGAATAGCTAATTCCCTATGGGTGAACCAATCAACAACCTTGTTACCTTCACAATAGATGTGTTGAATGACCACTTCCTGCCTAGAATCTAAAATAGAGACAAATTCATCCACCACATGTTTATTATTCTAAATCATAGTGTTTTTCTTGGAAAGACAAGTTATTATATTCATTGATTCTCTCTTAATAATGATATGTTGAACACCCAATTTCTTAGCCAATGTTAACTCCTAAAGGAGAACAAGAGCTTCTACCCAATTGTTGATTTTGATTCCCATATCACTAGCATAAACATCAATAAATATCCTTTGGTAATATCTTAGAATCCCTCCTCCTTTTGAGGGTCATGGATTCCTTGGCATTTGTGTGTAAATTACTTGAACATATTTATGAGATCATTTTTTGGTATGTTTGGCATTTGAATGTGTCCATTGTTTGTGGCCTTGGCCCTCTGTTTGTGTGACATTTGAACATGTCTCTTATATGCACCCCTTAGCCTTATTGTATGACACTGTGATTGGTGTACTTGTTATTTTTAGTGAGTGTCATGATCCATATCATGAACTATCTAATTCACAAAATACTAATTCTACATTTTATTACTATGAGCTTCATTGATGCATTTATATATGCCTTGATTCATGTGGTACATATATAATTTTAATGATAAATTTCTTAATATGTTGACATACTTTTCACATATGCTAAATTATTCAATGATTACATCTTACTATGTATAATACAATTAACATTTCTTATGGGATGAGTGACTTGTAGGATCATCTCCCTCACCTTTGAAGGGGGGAATTTTAGTGGGATTTTCATACATGAGATAAGCCTTTCCAAGAGTAAACATTAGTGTTGAGTACAAAATATAGTTCTAAATATTTCAAAATGGTTAAAATTTAATAATTAGAATAAATTATAGAGGTATATACAATGCATATGCACTCACATTACAAGAAAAAATTATACATTTATAAAATTTTGGGTACATGATACAAGCTCATGCATGAGTCTCAAACAAAATTTATAATTTGCATCTACACAGTTATAAATTCTACATTTATCAATGAAGGCATGATATAGATTCATGCACACTGCTATTTTTCAAAATTTAGGGGGCATGATATAAATTCATGCCATGATTTCAATACTACTTTATATCTATGAACTTGGTAGGAGCATGTATATTCTCCATTCTCTTTTCATCATGCTTTCAAGAACAAAGCGACAATTGAATCTATAACCCATCTATAGTCATTGACTTAGTTAAAGTGCATAATGCATAATTTATAGGTGTGGTGACCTTTAACATTATGTTTTCAAATACATAATGGATTTAAAATTGTTTTACATATTGGGGTTACAAATACCAATATAATAAATTGAGGTTTATGTGTCCTTCAATAGGGTTTTCCCCTATAAAAGTGAAAATTCAATTTGGAGATTGATCACCCTTAAATTATCCATTGGTTTAACTAAAGAATCAACTTATCCAAGTGCTTCATGGGAAACATCAATTATCCAATGCTTCAAATAAGCATCATCTCCAAGAAAATTCACAAAAGCAACATTGGTTTCACACATATAAATGTAATCCATCCATTTTTTTTAATCTATTCAAATTCAAATTACATTTCAATTTTTAGTTTCACATATGAGCATTAACTACTTTTACATCATTTTAGGATTTTCAATAGAATACCTTGCATGATTTGGAGCTTCTTCCAAAGTCAAAGTGTGTTGTACACACTCGGTACTATTTTCACATTTACTCTAGTAATTTCATTTCTAGACTAAAGGGAGGAAAATGTAGTCACTCAAATTTAGTCACAAATACTTGATAATGTTAGTTTTAGCCCCATTTCATTTTAATTGACTTGGAACTTAATTTGGACCTATTTCACCACCTCACCCTATTATAGACACATATGTGGACCAATTTCATTTCTAAATTGATATTTGACACCTATAAATATTCTAATAGCTAAAAAACCCCTAAGAGTCTATATGGAAAATTATGGACCCAAAAGTCACACATTTCCCTTAAGGAAAAAAAAGTTCATTATAGAACAATAATGATAGATGTTTTTTCCTCCTATGTGACATTTATATGCTTAGTACTTTTAACATTTAGTTTTTAGATTTTGACCCTCTCGTATAGTTTGATATGTATTTTTAGACTAGGTAGCATGAGGTTTTCTCATTTTGGATTGTTATGAAATCACACTTAAGTCACCTATTCTATCACTTGGTAATTTTAATAAGAGTCATCCTTACACTAATTCAAATTGAGCAAAACTTCCCTATTATTTATGATTATAATTCTAATCACTTGAATTAGTCCTTAGTCAAGTCCAAAGGTTGTTTTATCCAAGCCAAAGAAAAACATGATCGAGTACAAGCCATCTATATATGCATTCATATAGTTAAAGGAGCATAATTTCACAAAAAAATCTACATGGTATTGAATTCCATATTTAGATTATTGGACATGTAAGAAATGTTAACTCATTATAGGGGTGATTGGGGTCAATTCAACCCATTACAATCCCTCCTTTTATTTCTATAGGGTTTCAATCATTGTAATCCCTATTAGGGTATCAACCTTGAATAATCCATTTATAGTTCTTCCATACACATCCAAAGGTCAAATATTTGTATACAAACCTAATTTAAGCTATTACAATCCCTATTAAGGTTTAAACCTTGAAGAAGTTATTTATAAGTATTTTGCACACGTCTAAAAATCAAATCTATGCATACAAACCTAATTTAAGTTGTCATAAATGATCATGACTTGAATTATTAATTTTTATCAAAGGATAAGATCAACCAACTTAGAACTATAGTGGTAGTCGATCCTATCCTAAGTTGGATGATTATATCCTTCACTAGTTTCAGTATTAGTTTTTTTTAATTATAGTGTTAGTTCATGTTTGTCAGTTTTAAGCATCGGTTAGCTTCACATAGTTAGATCTCAGACATAAGCAACTAAGTTTTTCATTTCATTCATAATTAGTCTTCTTTCATTAAATTATACTTTGTCAAATTTAATATTTTCCTTTCATTTTAATTTTCAAAAGTTGATTTACAACATTCTATTATATTCTATTTAATTTATCTAAATTAGGGTTAATTAACATATTAATTCAAATTTTGATAAAACATTACTTTTTATGAAGGAATTAAAATCATAAGTTGAAGAAAGCATGAGGCTTCAAACAACTATAAAAGAGTACCATAATAATAAGTAAAAAGAGGAATTTATGTTGAGGTCCTACATTAAAATTTGGAATAGTAAGAATGATTTTAATCACACTGAAAGTGAGGAAGATATGAATTTCAAAGGAAATATTAAAATTGTAAAAGGCATAGAGATACCTGAAAGGAAGACTGTAGATATGACAAAATAAGATTAATTGTGAAATCTCAATATCATAGAGCATATTGGCAAAAGATAAGTAATGGATTTTAGTAAGGTTGAACCAAGCAAAATTTCCCATGAACCAATGTGAAAAATAATTGAGAACATTGATATAGAGACAATACCAAAATTAGAAACCATTGGTGATTATTAGACACAACATCAAATCTTAGAGGTATTTTAATTATTGAAAGATTATGAATATGTATTCCACACCAAGTTCTCAGAAGTTAAGTATGTAGACCCTTCCTTGGGTGAGATGCATATTGAACTAAAGGAATGTGCATGCCTAATTAAAAAGTGACTTTAAAGGTTGAATCCAAACATTAAAATGAAGGTAAAAGTAGAAATATATTGGGTGAGGAAATTTGGAATCATATATCCTATTGAGAATTCAGATTAGGTTAGTCACATGGTGGTGTAGCCTAAAATTACAAGGGAGATACGAGTATGTGGAGATTGTTGAGCATTAAACAATTATTGTGTCAAATATCCATTTACAATTTCATTCATGAATGAGGTGCTTGAATCCATTGAATGTCATGAATTTTAATTTTTTATAAATAGTTTAAATGGATATCATCAAATTCCCATCGTAATTGAAGACCAAATAAAAACAAGTTTCAAAACAAAGTAGGGATCCTTTCCATATAAGGTAATGATTATTAGAATGAAAAACACACCAATAGTTTTCCCCAAAGAAATTATTACAACATTTAGAGACTTCATTCATGATTTTATAGAAGTCTACCTAGATTATTGGGTAATTTTCTCTTTATTCAAAAGAAAACTTATCTAAGTTGTGATTAATGTTGGAGAGATGTCAAATACTGAAAATTACATTAAATATAAATAAATGTCATTTTTTCACACAATTTGGTGTCCTACTTGGTTATGTTTTCTATAGTGACAAAATTATAGTGGACCAAGTAAATATTGTACTCATAGTGGGACTCAAACCTCTAATTAGATTGACAGAAGTATGATCATTTATAGGTCACATTGGTTATTATCGTAAGTTTATTTAAGATTACTTAGCCATTTCAACACCTTTGGAATAGTTATTTCCCAAAGAAAGTAAATTTGAATGGACTTTTGAATGCAAAACATATTTTATAGACTTGAAGCATAAGTTAGTTATAACATCAATTTTAGTTTTCCAAAATTTGAATAAACTATTGCATGTTGATGTTTATACATCATGAACAACATTGGGAGCAATGCTAATGAAACTAATAGATGGAGGTTTAAATCATCCAATTCACTTCACAAGTTTTAATTTAGTTGTTACTAATACAATTATACTATAATAGAGGGAGAAATTCTACTGATGGTTTTTTTGCACTTTAGAAGTTTTGACATTAGTTGTTAGCTACCCCTTTTGAGTTTTTTAGTAATAACTAAGCAATTTAATACTTGGTTAATAAAAAAATGTTAAGAGGAATAATTTCTAGGTGGTTGATGATCTTTCAAGAATTCCTATTTAAAATCATGTTAAACTAGGTAAAGAAAAGGTTGGAATAGACCACCTTAGTCACATTCAAATATGGGAGGAGCCCAAAGATTTATAAGAGGAATCTCCAGATTCACACCTATTTAAAGTGATTTCAATCCTAGAATAAATGGAGGATATTAAAACCTTTCTTGAGCATGGTACATTTCCTTAAAATTATATAGAACATGACAAGAAATAGATGGTTGTATGAGCTTTACCTTTTAGTATTATCAATGGGTTTCTCTTTAACCTATGAAAGGATGATGTTTTGTACAAAGTGGCTTGTGAACATGAGAGATAATAGGTGTTGGAAGAAGTGCATTAGGGGATAGTGGGAGGGAATTTCACAGGTGAATTAACCATGATAAAAATATTATAGAGTAGGCTTTGGTGGCCAACATTATTTTAGGATGCACACAAGGCTGTGAAATACTACAACATCTATCAATGGATGGGAAACATAAGTAGAGGGATGAGATGTCATCTAATAAAATTTTAGTTATTCAACCATTTGAACAATGAGGCATTGATTTTGTAGGGCTATTAATTCCACATCTAAGTGATATATTTCTAGATATGTTATAACTATGATAAACTATTTCAGTAAATTAGTTGAGGCATATATGACTCCAAGTTGTTGCATAAAGTGTATATACATAATATTTTTAAACTTTATCAACTGATGCTTTCTCTCTTGTAGGAACTTGTTGAATCTCAATATTTATGAGTGCATGCCTTAAAGGGTGCATTGGGAAAGGGGTTGGTAGAGCTTTCATGATTCATAGGATATTTGACCCCTATACCATTACTTAAAACCACTACAAGCTACTCTTATGCAATTTCCTAAGCAATAAAAACCCACTTATACACCCCTCTAAGTAATTCACCATCCAAAATAGCCCCTAACTAAGAAAAAATCCATTTTACATACTTTTCTATTACATCAACTTGGTTGACCTTGTTGGTAATTTAATTCATGTTATGAAACTCTATCGGCCCACACCAAATGTAGTTTGAGGCCTAACGACTCTATTTCTCACCAAACAAAGTCAACTTGGCTGACCTTGTCAAATAAATTCTCAGAAGGGTTTAGGGTCAATATTTGGATATAAATACCCACTCAACTTAATTTATAAAGAGAGGATCATTTAATTATGCATAATTACAACTCATAAATCTACTTGTAATATCAATAGGAGGTTTTATTGCCTAGGTTTTTACCTTGGAGAATTAACATTTGTCTTGTGGAGGTTTTAGATGCATATGAGAAATCTTGTAGCCTAGAGATAATTTATCCTTGTGATCTGTACAAGCCAAAAAAACCTATTTCAAAGCACCATTATCTAAGGGAGAGATTGAGGCATGATGGGTTCAATTCAACAAGGTAAGTATACACTTAGCCCTTCATTTATAGATAAGTAGATGTTATAGAATTAATAGATTAAATTGTATCTCTCCTTAATTAGATTATTTATATATTATACAATTATTTTTTCTTGTTTATTATCTTCCCCATTTATACCATAAGCTTTGGTGAGCAGTACATTATCTTGCATGTTTATTTAGTATATTAACTTACTTATATTATAATCATAAGACCTAGCTAGGGTTATCACATCATGGCATTTGACTAGAGGCCTTGGAAACCTCTCCTTTGCCATTGTGTGATAAGAGATCCCTTAGTTTAGGTTTATGGGATCTATTATTAGTCATGACCTCGATATAATAAAGTATTGTTAAGTTAACTGTTATTTGATTACCTTCTCCAAGATTAGATATTACTAAGTAGGATAAGTTGTAGATCTGTCTTATTTCACTTGCATACATTATGGTGAAATTAATGTAAATTTAATCCTTATAAATTTTTAATTTTATTTATAGTCAATTAAATTGACCCCATCGACCTAGTTTAACATTTTTTGCATAGGTTTTCAAACTCCATTGATCCTATTGACCTAGTTTGGCTCTCTATGTGCAAGTTTTTCTACTTCATCCATCCTGCCAACCTAGTTCTATACTTTGTGTGCAAGTCTTTCTACTTTGTCAAGCCTATCAACTTAGTTCTACCTTTTACATGTGGAATTTAAAATTAAAGCTAACTAGATAAAAATGTTTGACCAAGTTTTTTTTGCCTTACATTTAACTAAATCAACTTGCTCGATTCTCTTTCTTTTCTTCATCTTCTTTTTACAACTATATCGATTAGATCAAATTAGTTTAATTTTTATTATTTTATAATTTTATTTATACTTTATAGATTGAATCAACTCTATTTAATAATCCTATTTTTTACCTTTATAGGTTCAAACATTCACTTGAATGACCCAGTTCAAAATAGTAATTTAACATCTTTAGAGAAATTACTACATTGACCTAGTCGACTCTATTTTATCTACCAGATTCACTCTAACTAGCTTAGTACTTTTACTTTATCAATTTTCAAGAATATATATTTTTCCACCTCTTAGACAAAATTTAAATTTTAATACTATTTTTACCAGTTTTTATTTCTATAAAATTGTAACTATAAAGCCAACTAGGTCGACTGACTCAACCCAATTCTATGTTTATTTTTTACCCATAAACTAAGTTGACCTACTTGACTATGTTTATTTTGGCTTATATTTTTTAAAATAATGAGTCATTCATATTGACTCCATTCTATTCTATTTATTCAATGTGGTGTACTGGATTGACCTCATTCTATTTGTTTTACTTCTTAGTTCAAGCAAAGGGAATTAACTTACATTATTAGTAATTAAACTCACTTTAATTTTTAGTTAGTTACTTGTTTATTTAATTTATGAAAACTACAACTTAGCTTTCAAAATATTGATTTTCACCTTATTTTTCACTTTGTTTAACTTTCCCTATAAATAGTGTACCTGTATTTTTAAAACTACTTAGCTACTATCGTGAAGGGTTAAGTGATACTTTGTTTACAATCCTTATCTATCATTTAAAAATATCATGGCGTGAGGGGTTTACCCAAATGTTCATAAGCCATAGTACAGATCTAAACATAGTATTTATTTTCCACATACCTCATAGTATTTCAAGAATGCCTAGGACTTCCCTCTTTATTA
Organism: Torreya grandis; assembly: GCA_037957365.1. Taxonomy (NCBI): domain Eukaryota; kingdom Viridiplantae; phylum Streptophyta; class Pinopsida; order Cupressales; family Taxaceae; genus Torreya; species Torreya grandis. Next base: position 3,060,318 of record JARHVA010000706.1, on the reverse strand, counting down.
AACCTTAAGAATCTAATCATCTGTTTAATTGTGTAGTGCATCGATTAGCAGTTAGTGCCAAGAAGTTACTTCCAGATTACCCTTGAAATCAGGTTTAAAGGGATATGAGAATGGTACTTCCTCCATATTCAATACTTTAAACATTGGGCTGACACTTTCCAATAGACAAGCATATTTGGAAGCCTACACTTTCAATCAAAACCTTTAGTATAACTTCCCAATCTTCTTTTTTAACAAGTAATTAACTACTAAATTTACATTTTTATTACTTGTTATTTTCTCTTCTATGTTACATTACAAACTTGTATTAGCCAACATTGATACAGGTTTTGTGCTATGTGATATAACTAAATTGATTATCTTGACCTAGTTGCTTGTGTATTTAGCTTTCTTTTATGTATTTATAACTTAATCATCTAGATTCATACTATTCCAATTTTTTTCAGACTTTAGAACTTAGTCAACTTGCTTGACTTATTATATCATAGACTACTCTCTTTCACTATTTTCCTATTTAGTTGTCATAATTGACTTAGTCTATCACAAATTGTTTTATTTTCTTATTTTCCCTACTTAGTTGACCTACTTGATTTAGTCTATCATATATTTTTTTATTTTCTTATTTTTCCTACTTAGTCAACCAACTCAACCTAGTATGATTATAGATTTATCTGTTATCCTACCTCCTTGACTATGCCAACCTATTTGACTCCATAACTGGTGGACTACATAGTTTACCTTCAGTCTGTCCTTTTCCTATGTCAGCTACATTGACCTACCCAATTGTGTACTAGCTAGTTGACACAGTTCTTTATCAAACCTAAAAATTCTTTAGTCGATCCCATCAAGTTTTTGACCGATCTAGTTTTAGTCCCATAAAATCTTCGTAAATATAACTTACATATATTTAACTTGTTTATCATCATGAAATCACCTCTTAAAATATTTATTGATAACCTTAATCCATTTATGATATACAAGAGTTGCTCTCTCTTACCTAACCTAATCACCCAAGAGGATAATATATCATGGTGCACTTATTCCCATCTTTCTTGTAACTCTATTAACTATAACATGGTTCAAATCACCCAGAGTGATGATCTAGATGGATCTAACCCACTTCACACTTTTCAAGATACTACCCTATCTAAACTTCCTTACTACACCATTGGAGTAATATATACTATCTTAACAAATATTCCCATAGAGAATGCTCCTTATACCAACAATAACATTCCACCTCCCTACCAATAATAACATTCCACCCCTAACACTAGCAACCAAAATACAACAATTGATACCACTCAAATTTTAGCATAAATAGTCCAACAAATGATTGTTATGAAAATGATAAAAAATTCATAAATTATTCAAATGTAACATCATATATTATAGATGACTGATCAACCTCCTATTATCTTAACTCAAAATAATCAAAATTTTATCTCTCCTCCTCTTAGAGATGAAAATGAGAACATCATTCCTCAACCTCTTATACATAACAAGATGCTTCAAAACCTTCAAAATGAGCCATTAGATCCTTTCATAGTGTCTATTGATATTGGAAACATATCTCCAACTATTAAATATGATGGAACTAAAGACCCTGCATCTTTTCTTTAAGCATTTGGTAATATCTACAAGGAATGGGTCTAAACAAATACCTTTGCTACTACCAAAATTTTAGTCAAAAAATTCAAAGGAGATGTTTTATAATGGTATGATTAGTTAACTCATCATTCCATCTCATAATTATAAGATTTTCTCAATTCTTTAGTTAAATAATTTCAACAAAATGATCTCCCAAAAAATTGTCTTAGTTATTTCATCAATGCTAGGAAATCACCCTCAAAATCAGAGCATGTTTTCATCAAATGATGGAAATCATTAGCTCATAAATAATATCATAACATGATTTATGATAATATCTTTAAATTATTTATCAATGCTTTAACACATTGCATTTAATATAATGTGAGAACTTTTTCTCCAAAAGTTCTCCACAAAACTTAAACAAAGCATTTGAACAAGCTAAAAGACAAGATTTCCTTGTGAAATAATTTGATCTAACCCATAACTTGACTAAGGAATCTTTACAAACTTCAAATAATTCAATCATAAGTGTTAATCCTTAAAAAAAAATAGGAGTAGTCAAAACAGATAATAAACTTGCTTGCCACCCACCATTAATTGTACCATAAATGAAGCAGTTATTATCTCCATCCAAACCCTTCACCTTTAATAGTGCCCCACCTTCATGGTATGATCCTATTTTTTGTTTTGTTTCATGTTGATGTGGCTCATTATAATGAAACATGTGGTGGGTTTGTAAAATTTACTATTAATTTTATGTTAGTGGACACATTTGACCATGATGCTATGATCAAATTACGTCACCATGATTATACTAAAGCTTCCCAAAAGAAATAGGTTACTAAAACTATACCTTATAAACCTCAAAAATCCTCCTCTACTTATAACACACAACATTCAAATGAAAATATTTGTGTGATTTATGATGACTATGACCAATACTATACCAACTCTCAATATGTGAACATAGTGAAATTTATTAGTAGAATAAAACTTAATCACAAAGACCCTATCACTAAACCTACAAAACCCTCTAATATTGAATAAATACTTAAATATACTATGAGTATTACACCCACATCTTCTAAATGAAAATATGAATCACTTTTGTATCTAAAACCCCAACCTAATTCTCTTATTCATATGAAAAATGTTGTATCTAATAAACCTCATACTGGTTCTTCATCCTCTATATCACATTAGATTTTTTTGGAATAACTTAATTTAATTCCTTTTAAAATTCCATTTATGTAATTATTTCACACTTCCCCCTATCATCATAAATTACTCGTGCAACATTTACAAAATATCAAAGAACCACAATCTCATGAGTCAGAAGTACATTCTAATGATCCTTCACTTATAAAAGTACATGAAATTGAAACCATTTCCACATCCTCAAAACCATCCATAGAATTTCTCACAAATGATATTATTAATGACAAAATTATTTTTTGAGTAGATGATCCACCCATTTATTAAAATTGTGATAAAAACCATCCTCATTCAAAAGTTCTTAGTAGATGAAGAATCAATAATTAACGTCACCTCTCTTTGGTTAATTCAAAAAATTAGATACACCAACGCAAATCAAAAAAGAAATCATATCATAGATAGAGGATTTGATAAAACCTATCAAAAACCACTTTATTTCATTTGGCTCCCACTTACAATAAGACACAAGACAATTCACACTAAACTTATGGTTCTTGATCTCCTTTTATCTTACAACATACTCCTTGATCACCCATGGACACACCACATTTATGCAATTATGTCCTCAAGTAGTCAATGTATTAAATTAATATGTAATAAAAAATGTTACAAACATGAAGATGATCCAAACCCATGGAGTATCCAATTAACAAATCCTAAATCTCAATATCACATTCCTACTATTTCTCACATCAATCATCCACCTATTCCTAAATTTATTAACATGAATCATGATTTACATGTTACTCTTGTTGATTTATATGATGATGAATCAAATGAATTGTAAAACACTTCAAAAGCCACTCTATTACCTCCATATATAGTGGAATAGCTTCTTCCTTCTTTAATCCCACATGATCATACCATTCCTCTAATTAACAATTCTACTAAAACTCCTCTTCCATGTAATGTATATGAGGCCTCTTACATAGAAGATGATTTAATGTATAATGCATATGGAGTAGAAAAATAGTTTCAAGATCCTCTAACTATGTCTCCTTGTAAATTTAACAATATAGGCATTTCAACCACTGATTCTCTTACAAAAATTGATGCATGTGATATTTCTCACATGTATTATTATAAATATATCATGGCCCAAGTCCAATCAGGATCTAGATGTACAACATTATCAAAAGACATTAGCAAAAATACATGCCTTCAATCATGATGTCCATGTCATTCATATCTCATCTGATACTGAATCAAAAATTGAAGGTTATGTACCCTTACTAATCTATCATTATTAAACACCCCATGGGTAATCAAAGAGATCCCAACAATGATATCTTTTGAACCTTATACATAAGCTACTTTACCAATTACAAATATTATTTCCCCATAGTCATATAGTCAATTTCATAGTTGTAATTATAGTCATGAATATCTAATTTGTAGCTTAATTATTCTTCTTTGGTACTTTCATATTTATAGATTTCTAAATATAGTAACATGAAAATTATTTTTTATGACTAATGCCATATTTCCTATAGTATAATTTTACTTAGTATTTTATCAAAGTGAGGATTTAATAAATCTCTTTCCCAATTTTTGATACAACATATTTTTGAACTCGATTATTATCAAAAATTATAAAAGCCTAATCATTCATGTTGCTAGGGTTTTTGTCCTTCTTTTCATCATTTCTAATTTTTATTAGATACTTATGTTGAGTATATCCATAATTTAGGTCATAACACCATACTGGTAGAATTAGTTAATAGATTTGATGACAAGGATACAATAAAATAAAAGGGGTACCTTTAAAATAATAAATATAGGAAATATTTATTTATAACAATTATTAGAGAGGAAATTAAGAAAGCATTCAAATGCCAATCCTCTAAAACTTCCACTACTATGGGTTATTTACCTTTCTATACACCATTTGATACACATTTTTTAACACCATATAATATGGGGGAAAATAAAGGTTTTAATTATTTAAATATCACAATCCATACTCAGTCATTCAAAACACTACCATTAGTTATCACACATTATATTCATAATTCACAATCCCTTATGCAGACTATTCTATCTTTGCAAACTAATATGTTTCAAATCAAACAAAATTATTTGAAACCTAACTAGACACTTGACTCATATATTTTATTGTATAATCCATTAGATTACTATATTTATGCATATCTTTTACCAACTAGTTTTATGCCACTTAACCTTACATTGTATGATGTAAAATGCTATCCTGGACAAAATTTGAGAGCATTTCATGTATCATGTTTAGACTATGCATCCAATAATATGTTGTTGACCAAATATTCCTCAGAAATTAAAAATAATACTATCTTAGATTGTTTATAATTTACCACATTAGTTAATCCATTCATTCAATCTTTTAGTAGATATTTTCCTTGAGCATCTCTTAATCAACATAAGTGAAAATATTTCATATACTTAGATTGGTCACATCAAATAAGAAACCAATAAGCCTATTATAGAATATGTTTTAAGGTATATGTCCATGATATCCAAAATTATTAATCCTATTTAAGATACTAAATTACAAGACATCTTAAAACATATCTTACTTCCACCTCTACATCAATCTATTGTGTTTAATAAGTTTCTATCATTCATAGATTTATGTCACACAATAAAAGAAAGAGAAGTTAATTTTTTGTAAATGAATAAGATAAAGTATGAAACCACCTTAGTTTCTACCTATCATGAAAATAATACAACTAATACACCATATAATGTGAGACCAACTAAAAATAAGTGATCAAAAGGAAATAATAAATAGAGTTTTAATGCCTACTCTACGTATTCTATTATCATCTCCTCCTAGGATATAATTTACCAACTTGAAAAAATATCCATACAAGGTGTTTCAAAGTAATTGTAATGTTATATTATACCACTCCATCTCATTAAATGAATTTAAGTGAGTAAACCTCTTCTAAAATAATTTGATCAGAATGTCTTTTATGATTTTAATAGAGACCAGAGTATAATACCAATAGACACATCAATTTGAGACATAAGATTTAGGAATTTATATATAATAACATCATTAATGTGAACACACCTATAGATATTAAAAATACACAACCAAGTGAGAGTATAAAAATGGAGATATTCAGTGATCATTTTCATAAACATCCAAGCCAATAAACAATAGACAAATCAGAGGTGCATTAAACATATAATATGCATACTCTACTATCTTATTATCATCTTCATACAGAGGCATAAAATCCTTTGAATGGCATCATTGGTACATACCATGATTCAATGCCATATAAACCACTTATCACATTTTCAAAGCATGATATTATCGATGGTGATCTTTATTTAAACTCTTTATTCATTTGAGATTACATTGATCATAAACCTATACATATTATAATGGTAAAAAATAGTTCAAGTGTGAATATGTGCACTATCACACTTCTGTCTCATCTTGGATACATAAATAAGGATATAATTATAACAAAAATAATAATAAAATTATTCAATGGTCATATTCAAAGTTCTATTGGTGAGATCACATTACCACTATAGGTTGATTTTGCACATGTGACCAACAATTTTATAGTAGTACCTAGTATCAGAGCCTTCAATATGTTATTGGGACATTCTTGGATTTAATATCTTTACTCAGCTCCTTCTATAGTACATAGATGTTTGAAATACATTTTTTTATAATGAGATTATTACAATTTAGGATATTCTATATGAATAACCACTACAACCAAAGGTTATTGTTCCTACATATCATATTGTAAGTGAACAACCTAAATTTTTTAAACCTACTCAAAACATTAAGATTCATTTTGTTAAATTTACAAGTGTACATATCAATGAAAATACACTCAATCAATATTTGTCAAATATTATAGAGATCCACTCTCTACTTCAACACATCTTAGATTGATAATACAAGGAACTAAGAGTATTCCAAAAAATACACTAAAACAGAGTTTATATACATCTTGATGGGTTTCAAAGAGTCCTAGAGTTAATCATGAAATAAAAAACATACACAAGCTACTATAAAACATTATCATGATAGCGGTACTTATATTTTAGAGTCGGATCAATTTTTAGATTCTGAATTGATATCAATTACTTCATAGTGGCATGATACCATCAATTTAAAAGAGGTCATCCTTCCTATGATATATACATGACCTATTTATTTTGAGGTTCATGCATGAGTAATTGGTTAGTATGTTCCTTTTTTATTTTTCATATATTTAAACAAATATGAAAAAATAGAATATTAAAAAAAAAGAACCTATGCATGTTATGACTAGTTCATTTACATTAGTTTATTTATACTCAATATATGTAGTATTTATTTATATTTAGTTTTATATGAAATATTATTCACAAGTGTACTTTATTTATTTTTATACCATACATGTTGTCACTTCTAGATGTAATTTTAGGGGATGATTCTGTCTCAGACCTAGAAATTTGCACACACAAAATTGCTCCTTTTTAGATAATCACACATTATGCTCTATCTAACTACATCTAAATTAGCCTAGTGATAATAGGATCTAAAGTTTTATATTAAAATAATTTATAGGCCTTGTTACATCTTGATTGTATTATAAAAAGTTCATTTGGGGCATCCTTTTGCATAGGTTTTATTGTTTGATGACTATCCATATTATTCCTACTTTGGTACATTATACTACACACTTATTTTCTCACTTAATTTCAATTTCCTATATAACTAGATAATACATGATTTATTGAATATATCAATGTTACAAGTTGATTATTTATATCAGCTTCACTTATTCATACATGTTTTTCATGTTTGCATTCTTGTTTCATGTCTTATGTGTAGTTAGCTTGTTCATATTGTTGACATATAGACATTTCCTTGATTGTGGCTCTTAGCCTTATTCTGTACTTGCATGAATGTGAGTGAAATTTGAGCATGTAAATTTTAGTTGGGCCCTTGGCCTTATTATGTGTTTTGTGTGCTTTTGAATTTTTTCTTTGTGTGTGTGCATCATGGCCATGACTCTTGTTTGCTTAGTTTGTCTAATTTTTCAATGCCATGATGGATATCATGCATCTTCACAAATTTTTGATGCCAAAATGGATATCATGCATCCTCATTTATTTTATCTATATTAGTTTTGGATTCTAAATATATGATCATTTTTCACTATGTGCTTATTTGTAACATCTATCTAGACATGACACTATTTATGTTTGGTTCTACATTATTCTTACATTAATATATTTCTTAGTTTATCTACTATGATGCCATATATCCATTTTTATCAATATCACTCTAGATTTTAATTATTTTATATAATATCATTCTCATACATTCATTCTTTTGAGCCAATTTATTATGCAAGCTTCATAATTCACCTTAAAAGAAGGGGCATACATAATGTCTTGTCTTAGAAACAAAGCTACAATAATACACTATATAGACACAAATTTGTATGTTTTTTCTTAGTTGATAATATGTCATACCAATAATTTAATCAAAAATTAGTTTTAGACCATATCATTCCATTTGGATAATAGTGCATGCCAACCATGTCCAAAATAGTGCATTATCATCCCAACAGTTAAAAACAATAAATGTCTTAATAGAACTACATTCAATAAATAAAATAATTTTTTCAGTAGATAATTATATATAGTTTTAGGTTCTATGCATAGGTTTAGTATAAATTTACTCAATTTGGAGGCATTATGTGTGGCATGTGTTATATAATTTATATATATTTTACTTATAAATCCACAAGATATTACTCAATTACCAGAATTAGTATGATTAGATATTATATTTGAGGCATGCTCATTTTACATGATCACTTTCTTGCTTAGTATTTTACACCTGTTTATATATAATGAATGTAAATTCATGTCATTCTCTATATTGTATATACTAAATTTAGATCATACTTTTTTCACTAGTTTTTGCACCAATTTTTCAATTGAATTATCTATTGGAATTCATACATGGATTCCTAGTTTCTATACTACCTTGGGTATGAAATTATGGAGTCGATTACACTTTTATTTCTTAAGCACACTCTCAATTCCAATGAGGATTAAATAATACACAATCTAATCCAAGTGCTTCAATGATGAAATATCCAAGGGTCCTACCCTTTATAGTCACCATTTTTGCACCAAAATACCTAATGGTTCACGTACCCAAATAGGTTTATTTGTTTCTTGTTATTTTATCTATGAGTTTCTTTTCTTTACTTTCATATTTTTATCCTAATTAATCATTGATTTATATATTTTTCATTATAGAGAATAATTCAACACATGGCCTACATTAAAGACTATTCTTTGTTGGTAATTTCAGGTATAACTCTTTTTTTTACTCTAGTACTTTTAATTTTCTGCATTACTATAAATAAAAAGGGGGTAAATTTAAGAACATAAATTAAAATTTATTTCTAAAACAATACACTTTAGACCATCCTATTATACATAATTATCTCATGCCAATTCCATGGTAATTGACCACCATTTGTTCAGTTATATGTGGATGACCTATTATTAAAAGCAACCAATCATTACTAAATGTTCATATTCCTTGTTCAAAACAACATAAAATTATCCTTAGAGTAATCCACACTTCCAATTTAGTTATCTTTTCTACTCAGATAAAGTAATACTTTTAGCACAATACCGCTCATTAGTAGTGTCTCAATCTGTCAATTTCATCCTCCCACCAAATAATGACTCATTGATCAAATTCAAATTCAATTAACAGCTCATTCCACATGTTTTTTAGGTCTGATTTGAAGTAATTCCAAAGTGATCACTATAAATCCATATTTTCTAACCATTTTTTCACTAGAGGCTCATATGATTGAAAACCACCTAGATAACTCACTGTACATTGAGAGGAAATCATCAATTCTTCCCAATTTTGATTCCACACTACTATAGTATTCCTAAACTATATCTGAGTACACTTCTAAGGTCAAAATTCATTGTTTAAACACATAATTAAACCAATATTTCATTAGCATATATAATTACACTAGTATTTCAAACACAACACTATAACATGAAATAACTACATGGAGTTGGATCCTCTTTGAAGAATTGGGAAGTAAATAGCACTCAACACATGAGGCATTGAGTTAAAGCATAGCTTTATACATTAACCCCTTTTTCCCCTTTATTCCATTTATCCCTCATTGTCTATTAATATAGAGTTTCAAGGGAAGAATAGGTCACACAGTGGCTACCATACTGAATACAAAAATAATGATCATGATGCTAAGACATATATGTGAAGACACACCTATACGATTTCACATAGAGGGAAAAACCACTATCGATCACCTAGCCTTACAAATGCTACTGTAGACTGGCCTTGTCAAAATAGTGTAGCCTTTTCCCAGGTGGATGTGAATCCCTATTCCTAATTCATAATAGCCTCATATAGTCACACAACCAATTTAAAAGTTGTAATTAGAGTATTGCACATATAATTTACAACTAAGTTATTCTCATTTGGTACTTTCCCTTTTTTAAATATTTCTAAGTATAGTAAGTTTCAATTTAGTTTGAATGACTTATGTCATATTTCCTACAGTCTAATTTCAGTTAGTAGTTTTTTATAATTAGGATTTAGTATATCTCTTTCCCAATTTTTGATAAAAAAATTGCCTAGCTCAATAACATTGTTGTCAATAAAATCTTGATTAATGCTATTGATCTTGAAAATATGTTAGTAGAATGACCATTGCATATATGATAATCACAATGCATATTTTTATTAAAATATTTTCTTTGAGGTTTATTCATGTCAAATTCAAATGGTGGTGGTAGAGTAATGCAATAACATTCAATAGAATTTTGTAGTAATTTATGTTGTGGTTGTGGTAATCTAAAAAAATTCCTTCTTGGTTCATTTGATAAAACAATCTTGTTAGAAGGTTGAAAAATAGCATTAACTATTAATTTTGCATCAACTTTAGTATATGGTGGCTTATCTTTGTTAGATAGTTTTCTTTGAATTTTTTTTAGAAGTTGAAGTATATGCAAGTACATACTTAGGTTGTTCAAATCAAGAATATTTACTTCTCTTTCTCTTATTGTGTGACAAAGGACCTTAAATATTCTAATTTTATTGAAAATAATTGAAGCATGCAAAGTACAAGAAAAATTTGTTTTAATATATCTTATAATTAATTATATACCAAGGTGTTAATCATTTTGGTAAGTATGATCATATAAATAAATACATAATCACTGGTAAGCTCATTAGTTTCTTCCTTAAGCTTATAAATTTGAGCATAATAAATTCTTTCATAAATGTTGATAGGCAAAATTCTTAAGAAATAGATATGTTAATGAATTGAATGCTTTGACTGATTGAGCTAGTAGTTTATAGAACCAATGAAAGGTGCAATATTTTAAGCTTATTGGAAATAATTTGGTTAGAAATTTGTCATTAAAAGCATAATAAAAACATGTTGCATGAAAAGAGTTGAGATGTTCTTTTAGATATCACTTATCTTCATATATTATAAGTTTATGAGCTACAAATATTTTAGGTAAAGGGTATGATGAAATATTAGGTGCTAGAGGATTAAGAATTAAATACTAGGAATCTAATGATTTTCTAGATTTTTGTATATCTTACTCTAATTACAACACCTTAGCATGAACAAATGGAATAGGTTGCTTGAGGGAGTGTGAATTAGGCATGGTATGTGATGTAGTGTGTGTAGCTATAAATAGTTATAGATGATTCAACTGGTTGGGCATAGGCATGTAAATATGTGGTAAACTTTGTTTTCCCCTAGAGCCTAAAGGTGTAGATGTAATAATTTGATCAACAATAGTATTAGAAACACTTTTGTTAGGATTAAAAAGAGGTTATTCAACAAAATAATTTGGTTATTTATATGCAATATCATTATTATTTTTGTTTGATCTTGTTTAACTAAAAATTAAGAGATATTCAATGTCATTAAGATGGGTGTCAAGGTATTCACCAAATTATTTGGCATCAATAGAGTTAAAACTATTGTTAGTAGATGCATGACTATTATCATTTTATATGGTCAAAATAGTTCCATCAAGAGGGTGTAAAGTAAGCAATATAGCATTTGAAAAATATGAATGCTCTTGTTCCCATGTTCTTCTTGATTTAACAAAACTTTTCATTAATGAATCTTGTGTATAATTTTGGATGATTAACTTATCATATTCATAAAAATTATTTATATCATCCATGCCAAGCATATTGAAAAAATAACTTAAAATATAATACTAAAAATAGAAGGAAACATTTTGTGTATAAGTATTAACAAAGTCTTCTAAAGTATAAAGTCAAAATAATATACTTTTAGTGTCACATATTGGATCTAAGGTCAAAATAAAATTATTTTAGTGTTAGTTATTTTTTGATTGATATTAGAGAATTTATGGGCCTCTAGCCCTTATATCAAAAGTTTCAAAAAAAAATTGGCATAGTTTAGCGAACTTATTGTTAAGGCATATACCCGATCAAGAAGAATAAATACTAACAAACTGAGAGTATTTATCAATACTTCATCATAACAAAAAACAAACAAAATGTAAACCCATAATTAATAGCTAATGCCTTCTTCATTCAGAGAGGAGAACTTTATACACCAAATTAAAAATATAGAAACAAGACTTCCCTTATTCCTTTTGTTAACCATCAAACAATCTACCACATAATCCCCAAAATTGATACCAAGCAAACTACTCCTTTTCAAAGATTTGCCTCTAAGAAACTAATGACAAAACTTCATTAATTTGACTAGACTAGTCAATTAAACCAAAATTAACCATGACCAAAAGTGTCTAAAAAAACCTAATTAATTCTATCATCTAAAACTGGTGATCATTGCCAATGAAAACTAATTCAACTCTAAAATGTTATCAGAAGAATATCTCCACCATGATCAAATTCAACTTCATATACCAAAAATTCCAAAAAGAGACAAAATACCATTAATCCAACCATGGCCAACATGGCTAAACTTAGTTACCATGTTCAAGCCTCTTAATGCAAATAAAACTCCAAGGGTTAGGGCACTGAGATAACCCCAATTTTCATTTGAGTTTGCATAGTGAATGGGCCACAAGGAGTGACAATCTCTAGAAAATCCCAAAAGATTGAGATGGGGCCCAACCTATCATAGCCACGCTAGCATCCAAGCAAACTCCCTTCAGCCTTTGAATCTTAACAAACTCCACCCCTACCAAAGGAAAATCAGATCATTGGCTAAATGAGGAAAACATAATTAATCTATTGACATCAATTGATGCCAATATTAAACCATTCTGCCCAACAAGAACCTATAATTTTACATTTGAACTACCTGATGAGGATAAAACCAAAGAACCTTCATCTGTATCCCAAAGAGCCAATGCATTGACAAGATTTAGAATCTTATCTTCTATCTTATTCCCATCACCAAACTCAGACCTAGCCTCAGATCCTAGCTCGGCCACACATTTATCCATAAAAGAATTGAGCATAGAAGAATATAAAAAAAGATTAGGGTTTGGAGAGCAAAGAAGAAAGTCAAAATATAATCGTGACTTTTCAATGGAGAAAGGTATCTCCAACCCTAACTCCTTTGCCACCCATGTCTTGCACCAAGGGGCCACCTCTGCCTGTAGATTGTTATTTTTAAACATAACTAAAGCTAGATTCCTTCTAAGAGTGGAAAATAGGTTATCTCCTTAAGATCCTCCTCCTTTGTCATCTCATCTTCACCCTAGAAAACCTCTTCCTTAACATATTCCCATTCCCGCTCTTCTAACTCTACTTTACCTATGTAAACTGTGCTCTGCTCCTTCATCGTGCACTTGGGGAAAATAACTCTATATAGTGTTAGTTATTATATTCAAGGTTAGAATCAAATTATTTTTGTGTAAAATTTAAATACAAGGTTGAAATAAAATTATTTGTGTCAAATATTCAAGAATTTGTCAAAAACCTAAGATTTTATTTTGAAATGATGAAGGTTGTAACCCTAAGGTAATTTTGGGTTTGATAATGTTCAACCAATAAATAGGTTCACCAATATGTTTTGTCTAAATTTGGATTACAAAGTGAATTAATCCTAATCAATGTAAACTAAATAGAATAAATTATAATGTTGTAAATGAAATTTTGACAAGTATAATCAGGGTAAAAAATTGAATTCAATAGTGCACAAATGATTGAAATACAACTAACTATGCAACAAGATGACACAATTAGTTATTTTTATGTGATTTTTATTGTGTTTGACTGGTAGAAGGTGAAATCATAAAGTCAAGAATTGTATTTATAAGTACCTATAATTAGGAATTAAAATTTAATAAGGACAAAATTAGTAGAACATGGACATGATTGACACCCACTACTATCCTACTTAATTGATTCTTCTTTTGCTAAAAAATAATAAATTTGATAACAATCACTTTAAATAGATTACGCTATGTATATATGAAATTATTTGACCTTAGGAAGTGTGTGAAAGACCTAAAAATATCTTCTACAATGTTGAAACCCTAATATTACTATTAATGATTTAAAAATTATAAATAAAAAAAGACAGAGTGAAATTGGTTTAAGCTAATCTAATTACCCACATGATTACTAACTGTTTCTTATTTATCCAATACTCCAAGGAGGTAAATAAAGGCCATGAAGTTCTCTCATTTAGAGTGATTTGTGCATTTATGCTCCTTTGACTATCTTAATGCATCTAAGGCTAGCTTAAAACGTGATCCCTTTACTTTGGGTTGGATACATTAATCTTTTAACTTGGCTGAAGACTGATTCAACTGATTAGAATTGGATTTGGAATGAATAAGGAAGCTTTGATTAATTTTAAATAGTGTAAATATGCCTCTATATTTAAATTTTCAAGTGGTAGAATGAGTGACTTGAGTGTGCCTTTATAGCAATTCAAAATGGGAAACCACATGATAGGAAGTAAAAATACTTGGAATACAAGATAATGTAGTGTTTAATTTATAAAATTGGTTATTAAAGGGATAAAATTTAGGAACATCCCATAGAGATAGGAACCACTCCCACTATTATCCTTATTACACATTTGTGTCCCTTAGGGAAATGTGTGTAATTTTTTTCTGAGTTTTTCCATACATATGCTTGATGGTATTTTATAAAACCAGAACACTTTTGTAGGTGATAGACAATGATCTAGAATAAAAATAGGTCTTATTAGGTGGTTAGGATAGGATGAGGTGGAAAAATTAGTCTATATTAAGTGCATAAGTTAATTAAAATGCAAAAAGTTCAAAACTGAAATAATCAATTATTCATGACCAAATTCATGTTACTACACTCTAATATATATGGAGGTGGAAAAAAGGAGTAAAAGTGGATCAATAATCGCTCGAATCTTTAAACTAATTGTCTAGATCTGATTGGATGATTCTAAAAACCCTTTGATGCATGTGTTATACATAAGTGTGTGACTTATGATAGAAATGTGTCTATAATATGTGCTTGTCTATTTTTTCACAAGTCACTATGCTTACTTGTAAACCATTATCATGTGTAATATTATAATCTTTTTGAGTGCAAAATTTTATAAAATTATCTCCTTCACTTCAAACCCCTAGATCCACTATAATAAATAGGTTTAGGCTTTAAAAATGGGAATACATATGGGTTGAGTTGATACCAACCACTCCTTGATAAGTGATTGATCCTTTCTTACATCTATCATTATAACTCTGGTTTAGATTATTGTAAACTAAACACACATGAAATAATGAAATTTTATAATAAAAATATTCTATTCAGGATTATCATTTGATTATATAGAGATTACATATATAGCCTTTCCTTTTCCTATAAATAAGGAGACGAGGCTTATCAAAATATCCCAAAAACATCTCATATATGTCTCATCCCTTTATTTTTGCACACACCACTATCTCTATTATCTATGTGATTTTTTTTCACAAATCACTTCGAAACATAATTATATTATTCTACCTATATTATTATTTTCTTATTAAGGTTAAAGGTGGGGATTTTTTTACTAGGGACACCATACCTTAGAAAGAGTATAGCCAAAAATAGAACAAAAGGACTAACAAATTCCCTAAGAGAAATAGAGAAAAAAAGATATAGAAATAGCTAAAAGACTACCAAAATACAACCCCAAAGCAACACAAGAAACACCAAAAAGAAAAAGTAGATAGAAAGGAACAAAAAACCTTTTACATGTCAAAGTTTCTTGCAACATCCTCCCAACAACTTTTAATACATTTAAGATTTGAGTCAATTTGAAAAAGAAAATTTTCCTTATCTATATCTTTAGAGAATTCACTACATTAAATGTGCTTAATTTTTCCCTTAGAAGAGGTCCTCATATCAAAAAATTCCCCCATTGTGTGTTCTGAGATTTCCACATTCTAAATTCCTTCATGCATGGATGCCTTATTACAATTAACTAAATAACAGATGTTATTTTTAAGTTTAACATTTTCACATTCTAGGGCACTAACCCTGATCTTTGAAACTTTTAATTTACATGACATGATCATTATCATAATATTTTTGTATCAATCTATCATTATTTTTTTGAAGCATTTTCATTTTGCTTTTGAGTTCAAACATTTCCCTCATAAACCATCTCACTATCAACTTTTTCAAGTCCAATACTTTTTTGAATTAGTCAGTACTTTTCTTATCTTTAAGGGAGTCAACCATGGCATTGAACTTTGAGTTTAGATCATGGGATTGGGTACCTAGTTCTTCCACCTCTTTTACTTTAGATCTATCCTTCACTTTCCTCATCATTATCATTTTTATTAGTTGTATAATTTTTTTAATCCCTTTTAGACCCCTTATGTGTATTGATATCTTCTTTACCCTTAGCCACATCCTCATCCGTGATGGATTACCTAGATGAAAGCCCTATTTTTCTAGTATTTGCAACCTTTTGGGTAGTAGCAGGAGGATCCTTAGAAGCACTTTTTAGTCAGGTCTTAATGGATAGGCCTTGAGATTTTGGTGGGTTCTTAGCGGTACTCTATTCTTTATCCTTAGAAGTATTACTTCCTAAATAATTAATCCAAATCTTCTACACTTACCTAACTTATTATTTAATTTTGTGGGGTTTTGGAAGTTTAAGGTTAATTTGATTCATCCCTTTGAAATATTTATGAATGAGGAAAATTACTCCATGCTAGGAATAGTGTGTTTACCCTTTTAAACATTTTTGATGGAGTTTTCCATAGAGAACAAAGTATAAATAGGTAAAATCAAGGGTATAACATGCTTAAAGTAATTGAAGAAGATGAATAGAGACCAATGAATGACATTAAACCTACATTATAGAGTGATGTACTGCATGAGATGGAAAGCCACATATCCATATGGTCTTGCTAAGTATTCACAATCAAAACCATTGTACAAAGCCTCCAAAGTTTCACCTTCCATAAGAAAAATATTTTTCTCATTCTTATAATCTCTGCCTATTTTATACACTTTTTTAACCTCCATATCTAGACCAATGACATGAGCAATCAATTATTCACAGATATCAAGAAATACTCCATTGATGTTCAAAGTAATGTTATCCCAAGAGTCATCAAATAAGGTCAAGAGATATTTGTCATGACCTTCTATTCTCTACATAAATTTTTCCATTACCCCTATTTAGAGGATAACCCAAACTTCATTATTTTTCACCTCCTCTATTATCTTGGGTTCAATTTTGTTAAGAATCCCCATGAAGAACAAGATGATCTAAATATATCTCTTCAGCCTACAATAGGGTTTTTTGGGCTCCCCTAATTTGAAGTGATATTTCACCTTGAGTGTCTTATGTCAGCCTAATCAAAGTTGTTATTAATGTGCTTCCAATTTTGAAAAGTCTTGACACGACCCTATCTTCTTCCTAACAAATCTCGAAACTTCTATCTATGTACTTGGAAGATGACAAGTGAAGTAACATTAATAAGGAACATAATAAAATAAAGATACTTAACCATAAATTTCCAATGAACTTTAGTTTTACAAGTGAGGAAGGCCCCTACATTATCAACCATTTTAAAAATTAAATAAGAACTTCCTCATTGATCCTTTGGCAAATATCCTGAGTAATTCTTCTCTCACAATCTAGCTAATAAAACTAGAAGAGCTAACTCCCTTGTTGGTGAACTAATCAACGACCTTGTTGCCTTCATGATAGACATGTTGAATGACCACTTCCTACCTAGAATATAAAATAGAAACGTATTCATCCACCACCTTTTTATTGTTCTAAGTCACAGTGTTTTTTTTGGAAAGAAAATTTATTATATTCATTGAGTCTCCCTCAATGATGATATGTTAAACGCCTAATTGATTAGCCAATTTTAACCCCCAAAGGATAACAAGAGATTATACCCAATGGTTTGTTTTGATTCCCATATAATCAACATAAGCATCAACAAATCTCCCTTGGTGATATCTTAGAATCCCTCCTTCCCCTGAAGGTCATGGATTTCCTTTGGAGGCCTCACCAAAATTGAGCTTTAGCCTCCAATAGGTGGGGGTTTTCATTTAGCCCTCTATTTTATTTCATCTTTGGGATGAATCTTGCCAATTCATAAAGAATCAATTTGCCAATTTAAAGTTGGTTGTTTTTCAAACATTTGCAAACTTTTTGCCTTTTCCACTAGACATAACATTAAATTTTTCCACAATAGCCTAAAAAATATTATTATCTAATGTCAAACTTGTGCATTTTTTATTCCTAAAAATTTAGTTATTTATTTTTCCCCAAATTCCCCAAATTACATGAAGAAATGTGAGCTTTTATATTTTCTTTAGAATATCATTTTGAAAAGAACACTCCCATGACTACCAGAAGTTAAACTCATAACCTGCAAATACCTAAAGAATGTTAAATTTGTTAAGGAATAAGCTCCAAACATAATTAGAAAATGGATAGTCAACTAGCAGATGAAAAGCTTATTTCATTATCATTTTCATACATAGAGCACCTGTTGATCAATATGAAAAGTCTTTTCCTTAAATTATCCATAGACAAGACATTATTTTGAACAACCACCCATAAAAAGAAGTTAACTTTGGGGATTAGGTACTTGTCTCATAATTTATCCTAGTTCACATAATTTATTGGAAGATTAGCCACCAAACTATACCCAATTTTAACTAGATATTATCCATCAATAAATTCTTTCCAAACTAACTGATCTTCATTGATGGTTTCCTATAGATGATGGGTTCTCAACAAATTATAGGTTAGACAAAATAATACTGATCTAAATTATCAATTCTCAACCTTTTCTAGATTTTAGTACCTTCTTTAATCTATTAATAATTTTGAACCTTATTGCCATATTTGTTTTGAATATGATTTTGGATGCGTTGCTATGGTTCTAATGAATTTAGAGGATGGTATAAAATCCAAGCATCTTTCCAAAAATTAACATGAATACCATTACCTAGTTTTCATATAGAACTTGAGGAGATAACATCTTTGTTAAAATTTAGAAAATTCCAAAAGCGAGATCCACAAAAAAATTGTTCATATTCAAAAATACACATATGATTTTTTCCATCTAGATATTTGAATCTTAAAATAGTAGCCCAAGTATTGTTACTTTTGAGAAATCTCCAAAC
This sequence comes from Torreya grandis, assembly GCA_037957365.1. Taxonomy (NCBI): domain Eukaryota; kingdom Viridiplantae; phylum Streptophyta; class Pinopsida; order Cupressales; family Taxaceae; genus Torreya; species Torreya grandis. The sequence goes on along the minus strand of JARHVA010000706.1, from coordinate 3,040,877 downwards.
AAATTTGAAAAGAAGAGCTTTGTTAATCCAATTTAATCTATGAATTCCTAAACCTCCATTTATTTTGGCCATGCACACTTTTACCCAAGACACCAAATGGATTCTATTTATCTCTTTTGTGCCTGTCCATAAAAATTTCCTTTGGATTTTATTAAGCTTGTCTTCTATGCTCTTAGGCAGACTAAAAAGAGAAAGAAGATAGACCAAAAGACTTTGAAAAAAACTTTTGATAAGTAATAGTTTGTCATCCCAAGATAAAATCTTCCCATTCCATCCATCCAAATTTATTTAGAATATTTCCACCAAAGGATTTCAAGATATAATATGAAGGTTGTTACTAAAGAGATGCATGCCCAGATAGGAGGATGGAGTTTGTTTGATTTAACAGCCTAAGTTTTAAGCAATTCTACCTATAATAATATTATTAAATGAGTTGAAAACTCATATTAATAATAATATTACAAATAAATATAATGTGAGAAGTAACATTAGGTTATCCCTAACATTCCTCCTAATGTGAAACATGGGGAAAACATTATCCTGTAGTGCAACTATTGCCAACGAAACTTTCTCATGATTTGGATTATTTTCTTAGGATAACCAATAACCTAAAGGATGGTTTTACACTTAGATATCCAATAAAATACAATCAAAGGATGGTTTTATAGTGGCTTACCAACAACCAACAACTTATAAAGATGGTTTTATAAGACAACCACAAACCTAAATATCATGATGCTATAGTACTCTATTAGTTATCATCACTATCTTGTTCCATGGGGAATACAAAGAAATAAGCTCACTTATTACATTATATGAACAAGAATGTATCATTTATTCTTATTTTAAAATTGAAACTAAAAATTAAGCAACAACTACACTATGCATCCCATCGCTTATGGCTTGTGAGAGGATGTTGATTGTCCTCCAACCTCCTGTATCCTCCATCCTCATGTAAATGAAATTACTTGCTCATCCAATGAAGTCAACATGTACTCTGATGGTTCTATTAGGTTCTCTATTAGTTACTTCCATAAAAATTGGAACCCCCCCATAATTCAGACATCGTGTTTAAGTGATAATGCATCCTTGAGGCAATTTTCTTTATTTTTACAATTTTGACTAATGACTCAAAAAGAATTTGACTATTTGATAAAAGATGACACATTTTAAAATTGAATTGAAGATTACATTGACATTGTATTGAAAAAATAGAAATAGTGACTCGACACCATATAAACATTGATTAAAACATTATTAACGAAGCCTAAAGACTTAATTATACAATATGACTTTTGGCAAATTTTGAACTTTTGAAACCTATTACTATAATATAACTTTTTAGAAAATATAAAGACTAAATAAGACCACATAAATTTTTTAACTATATTTGCAATGACTCTTAAACCATACAAACTCTCATTTTTTATTTTATTTTTTAAACAAAATTCATATGCCCATAAAGATTAAAGGACCACCTATAAAGTGAGCTTAGACACATGGACTACTAAGAAACTTTAAAGAAAGATTTAATTTTAGAGACTATTTAAGAATGAAAAGATATACTAAACTAAATTTGGACTCAAGATGATACATGGAGGCTATTAAACATGTGCATGGCATACGAGTTTGCCTAAATGCACATGAATAATAAACATACAAATAAAGTAATAGAATGACAACTTATGACTTTTGGACTGATGTAATCTTGATGTCTTGAGTAAATAGTCAAATAGTGTTCAGAGAGATGAGTATGCAACCTAAAATTTTAAGTATACAAATGGAACAAATAGGTGCATAGGGGACATCTAGGTCTGAGGTAAAAGTTAAACATTAAAGTTTTGACTAGAGTGTAAAATAGATCACAATATGGTGACATACCTGTAACTATATATTTTTGTCCTTGCTTATCAAATTATGTAGTAAGATGCAAAATCAATGATAGAGGCATGAGATAGAACTATTATGTAGGTGATCCATGTGAATTCTCTCCCTCTTTGATGTAAACATAGCTCATCCAAGTCATCGATCCAATCACCATAAATTTATAAATTTATAGAATCCATAGTCTTATTCAATTATCAAATCCATCATTCGATGACAAACTCAATTCGAGTCCGATCTGAGCACAAGGTTGAGTTGTCTAACTTACCTATCAATACAACTAGTAAATAAAGGTCATTGGAAGATAAAAATGATATGAGTATGCACATAATGGTGGTAATGATAGTAAATTCAATGTTAAGTTATTGGATCACTCATAAATATCAATGAACTAATGATGAATTAAACACCATTGGAGATGATGGATCTAAGCAGATTATAGTAGATCTATAAGATTTCAAGAAGTAAATGATCTAACACTAACATGCCATACATTTTATGAACTTTTTTTGATCCTTGAATTTTATGGGTCTATCACTCACATTACCCACATATGACTCTCATTGCTATTGGAAAATAGTTGTTCTAGGAAAACTCTGCTTTGATACCAGATGATAACTCTGGTTTAGATTATCATAAACTAAACACACATGAAACAATGAAATTGCACAATAAAAATATTATATTCAGGATTATCATTTGATTATACAAAAATTACATATATATCCTTTCCATTTACTATAAATGAGGATATTAGGCTTATAAAAATATCCCACAAATATATCATGTATCTCTCATCCCTTTATTTTTGCACACACCCTTATTTCTATTATCTATGTGATTTATTTTCACAAATCACTTACAAACATAATTATATTATTCTACCTATATTATTATTATTATTATTATTATTATTATTATTAAGTGAGTTGATAACTCATATTAATAATAATATTACAAACAAATATAATGTTATCACTAACGATATGCTATTCCTAACATATCATAATCTGAACAAGATTCAAACCACACATAATTCTCCAAGTTAGGTGTATGTATGCAATAGTTCTAATTTAGTATGGATGCAACCTATGATATATATTTAAACACTTGAAAATGTAAAACTTGACTTGGATTAGGTTCTTTAATATTGGATAGGGTATACTCCTTATTATTGATTTCTGATTTGAGATATTTAGGGAAGTCCTTCTCAAAGTGCAAGTGATATATGAATGCTTTTTAGATTAGTTCCAAATAGGGAACAAGCTTGTAAATGGATGAATTCTTTGGGTAACCTCTCATGCAAAAAACATGTGAAACATTATAGAATAACTCCTAAGGATGATTTTAATTTATAAAATGACTATTTATATGTATGAAGATAATTCTGATATAGGTGGATGGATTCAAATATATGGATCCATCTGATTATGACTAAAGGCATCTAGAAAGATAGGAATAATGATTTGATGATCCAAATATAGTCTTACTATTATATTAAGAAGGTTAGGAATAGACTAATGAATTCCTATAAGTGACTAATATAAATTAGGAAGATAGTAGCCATAGAAGGTAAGTGGATAGAATAGAAGGGTATGAAATATAAGGTAATCATAAATCAATACTAATATTTTCAAGTGTCTAATACAATATTTTAGTGTTTAAAGTAGGTTGTCATGGTTCCCACATTGCATCTATTTGGGCATACTAATATTATGTTTGATTGATTATATTTTTATCATTATGGGAATTCCATTCATATAATTAATCCCCTATAATTTTTCCACATTAGAACATGATAATCATATGCTTACATCAGCTATATATTTCCCATATTGGATTATACCATTGTTTGTGTCTTCATTATTTACATATTTAATACATAAGGTAAACTTCTTATTGATTGTGTTTATATTTCATATACCTTATATATATATATATATATATATATATATGAAAACTATGACCAGTTTTTCATACATTGCTTCCACTTAAGCACATTTGAATAAAATTTCCTACTACACACATGATTTTCACTATGATATCTTACTTATATGACTTAGAACTATATAAACTTATGAATATGTCCCTTATTATATGTATGTTTTCATAATGACATATTTATATGATTACATTAAATTATTTTATACATGCTTTATTGATGATATTTTCTATGATTATACATCAAAGCTTTCATTGTGCCTATTTTAAATGCAATATGTGTAATTAGTTTATTTTAAGATAGGTGATTCACAAATTAATCCCACACCTAAAAGGTGTCATATGATACACATATTCTATTTATATTAACATGATGACAAATAAAAACTTCAAAGAGTTATAGGTAATACTTATTATTGATTTCTCATTCAAAATTGCTCATAAATTTGTATGTGCCATATTACACTTAGCAAACATAGATTCCTAGGCATGGACTTAATAATTTACACACAACTGGGTTTTTTTTCCTTAATTTACTTATTCATTTTTATCATTTCTTTTAATTATGAATTTATCTGGTCACATATTCATTTTTATATGTTTTACATATGTTTGTAGGGGCATGTTTCCTAGACACATGGGCATGATCACTAGTTCTATAGTTATATTACCACTCTAATTATAGATATTATGAGATCTATATTTCCTTTTTATTTTCATCTCAATTTTATAAATATAATGAATTTAATAATTTTAAATTTTAGAAAGGAGACCACAACAACACTCATATCCATACTTATTTTTTTTACATTGACATGTATGCATGTATACACATAAAATTGGGGCATTATATAGACACCTAAAAATGATAACATGAAATTATTTAGTGATTAATTATATTAATTTATTATAGTTTTATTATGTTATATAATTAGGTTTAAATTTGAAAATATCCCTCTTGTTGAATTATAATATGTGAAGTCCTCCTCCTATTCTACATCGTCTAGCTTACACCATCTTATTTTTTATGTACCATCTCATATTCATATCATATTATGATGTATCCCTCCTCTGATATAAGTGAAATTAAGTTTACCTTACCCTTTTTTAAGAATATAAACATTAGATGTTGGAATGGGTGTGCTTAGTGTTTAATTAATTTTCAAATATCTCTATAAATAGATATGAATGGTAGTTCATTTACACAAGAGAAAATATAGATCTATAATATGATTTAGCATATAAAATAATTTACTAAGCATTTGTTAGTTATTATATCTATTTAATTAATTAGGGTTAGTATATTTTCATTGGATGAATTATTGATATACATTATACTTGTATGTGGTTTTCAATACACTTTCCCTACATGTGCTATGTTTGAGACATGCTCTCAAATATGCCACCCCATTATTTATTATGTTGAAAGGTGTTTTTGGGAGATAAAAATTAACAATATGAGCATCAAATTCACATGAAAAATCAACCATGATGGAAAATAAAATTATATAAACCCACTTTGTCATTTATTGCTCTATAATTTAAATGAATTAATTAGGTTTATATTATTATTTTACATTTTTTTTGACCTAGTTAAATATTTAGGGTTGTTTCTGTTGAAATTTAATTGTAATCCATTTCCTAATAAAATACAATGTAACATGATCATTTTTCTTCCAATAATATCATTTGACTTGTAAAGACCATTTACGAGGTATCTTTATGAAAATCTATTTTATGATTATCATATAATTCCAAGATATTATAAAAATTAATATATTACCTTAAAACATAAGATATAATATCTACTTGAAAATAATCAAATTTAGTTATATTAAACATCAAAAAATTTAATGTATCAATAGATTAACCAAGCCACAAAATTTGATTAAATGACAATAAATATTTCTATATGGTAGACAAACCAAACTATATAAATGTGTTGAGGGATAATCAAACACACCCACTTGATGATTTGATTAGGATAGTTGATTCAATCAAGAATGATATCTCACTTGATACTTCATATGATGGAAATTTATTCCTAAAATAATTCATAGACAATAATAAAAGACATAGTACAATGGTTGATAATGTCTCAAGCTTTAATGTCTGCATCAAATTTTTTATATATAGTCTTAGACTTAGTCTTGATTATTTAACATACACCTTCATGGTTATTATGGGATATTATAGTATTTATATAGAGCCCCTTGGTTTTATTGAATTGAGTATTAGAGTGGATCCAAAGATAATTAAATCCTATTTCATGTGGTACCTGATAATAGGTCATATGATTTTTTACATGGTAGACCATGGATACATAAAGAAAATTAGTTCTTTCTACTATACATAAATGTTTAAAACTCAAATGTCAAGGTCAAATGATTATTATTAAAATATATATTAGTTTTCCAATAAAATAAATCTAATAATAAATTAAATGGAAAGAAACATAAAAGTAAATACCAACATTTCTACTTAAGGAAAGAGAAAATAAGGTATAAGTACATAAATATAACCCAACAAGGTGTGTCAGATCATATTAAATTTTTTAAAATCACAAGAGCCTAAACATAAAAATTGTGTGTGGGATGTAGTTACAATCATGATCACTTATTGGAAAAAAATGTAAACTAATATGATGAAGATGATGATTTACTATCAATATATTCATGTGTATGTCAACACCTTGTGCATTATTTTGATGATCCTAATGCTTCATATTATATATCTTATTATGATTTTCATAGTTTACATAGTATTATTGGTAATATTTTATAACTAACCTTTATGTTTTCAAATAAACACTATTTTATTGATTTATTGTACTACCTTTGATATCAAGGCTCTATATGTGGTTTATTATATATTTCATTTATATTTTATTGATTTTAATAAATATGTTCATGTTAGGATTTATTTTTTTATTATGATATGATGTGTTCCATTTATTATTATAAAATATTACACATAAAAATTGTAATAAATCACACAAATTTCACACATCAATTATCTCACACATCCATATACATAAATTTATGATGCAAATATAGAATGTATTATCCAACCACATGCTACAAAATCACATAGGGGAACATGGCCCCAACAAATCTTACACTGGGCATATGGGGTTGATCCACTCACCTATCCTTGTTATCCCATGGGGAAATAAATGTTTTGTAAATTTTTATCCTACCAGGTGATCTAGCCCTTGATCTTGACATCATGGTATCATGATCATATAGTCTCTCATTATTTTTTATCAAATCATGGTGCTCTATTTATAGTTGCACATATTTTTGAAGATGGTATATGTTACTATATCACTAGCTAGAGGGTAAAAAACCACCTCATGTCTCTTTATATCTCTTTTTTCCACTTGTGATACTAGTGAGGCATTTAGTTACGAGTATTTTGCTGATTTATACCCATGCATATGTAATCTCCTCTCTCACATCCTACAACTAGAAAAATTTATATAGATACACTTTATCATCCATGCTGTCTATATTAAACAAGTAAACTTGTCTCTCTACTTCAAATGTTACCTTCTTGAGGATTCATAGAATAAGTTATGGAATATCTCAAGTCAATATCCTAATTTTTTTTTTTTTTTGATGGTATAGTCATAAATTATCACCCTTTTACATTAGATAAAGATTAATAATTGAGTTTATAGACATTAATAAAAATTGAAAATAATATTTTTGACCTTGTTAATTCTTTATTTTTGTAATATTAGATATCCTATCATTCATATCGTAGGAACCCTAGGTGGTTTCTCATTTTCCTCTCTATAATTATCTCCCAATGCATGTTATCCCTCATTATAGTGCTCTTCATCATGATTATGTATCTCCTCCCATAATGGAAATAGTGGTTCAAGATGGACTCTATCCCATAATTCTCTCTAATCCTCTATAGATATTGCATCATCAAGATAAAGGTTAATATGCCTCTAATGCTCATCATTTTTATGATTTAGCTCTATAAACTAAGGTAGGTCATAAACTCCATACCTCTAAAGGAATATCCTTGAATTTCATCATACAATAATTACTTGGTGCACATCATGTGTTAACCCATACTATGTCAATAATCTCTCATATTGAAACCTCTAGATGCTACCTCTAAATCGGCATTAGTACCAAATACTCTATCTAATATGCCACTTTTTATCATCTTCAACCCAACCTAGATGACATGTATATGGTGTAATCACCTAAAAGTGGTAATTGGATGCTAAGAGTGTCACTTGAGTTAACCTATCTCTAGGCTAACCATAAACCTATCCTTGAGCATTAGACTTAATTTTCTAATCATTCAAAATACCATAATCACCTAAAACTAGTCATAACATAGTCCCGTAACTACCATCCTAGACCCCAATCCAACTTTCTTAACAATTGGCAAAGAGGACATTAGCACCACATTTGGGACATTACAGCCACATGGTGCTAGTGTCCCCAACTCTTACCAAAAGATAGTTTTTAAAATGTGTACCCTTCCTAAGGTTGGCCTAAGCTCATTTTATTATCCATACAAGTAATAAAACTATATAAATATAAGTCTAATCCACCTCTATTCACTAGATGGAAAATAGATACAAAATTTATTAAAACCAAAGACAAAGTTATACAAAATCAAGGTATTTGATCCCTATTCTGCCCTATTTTCTACATAGTACCATCTATAATAGTCCTAAGTCCAATTTTCAAGAAATTTAAAAGCTCAATCACATTCAAAGCATCAAAGGCCACTCACATTATAGCATTCACTTGCACATACATCAAGCACTAGGTGGGAGAACTACATTAGGCTTGATGCCTCTTCAGAGTATTAGTATGTAGGAAATTATCTACATAGCAAGGTGTTAAGGATGTATAATCCATCTTACTAACAAAAAAAATTATTTCTCATGCCATACTTTTAAGGATATTAGGGTTTACACATCAGATCAAGTTTTCTAGGTATAACATAGAGCTCTAGGTTTTAGTCGTGAAAGAACAAGACATACATACACATGCATAGGTGATCCCTAAATATAAGAATAATTTGATAAAGGGGACATTAGCACCACATTAAAGACATTACACATATATGGTGCTATTTTCCAAACTAGGTGCTATTGTCCAGTGAGCAAGCAAATAAAAAAATCCTGATGATGACATAAACTACTACCTAGATCTCAACTTTTAAAACCTAGATCATTTGTGACAATCAATTTTTAGATAAGTCTATATTTATTCCTATTTATTGTTATTATTAGAAATTAAAACAAGGTCATATGTCATAATAAATAAATACTAAATTATTGCATATTTATTTAATTGATTTAGGCATCTTAGTCTCTTTAATATAAACATAGGTTTTTCATTATAAAACCCTAAAAGATTAAATCATTTGGTGAACCCGTCTTACTTCAAATATTTAATCAAAACCAAGATTGTATTCATCAAAATTTTGTGTAATCAATTTAGGGTTAAATAATTCTAATTTTATGATTTTTTTTAGACAACCTAGCTAAAATAAAATCAATTTTACATTAGGGTTTCAATTTATTTTACATATAATTTAAATCATTTAAAAACAAACCCTAGATTCAAAAACCCTAATGCTAGACACACCTAGGGTTTGTATCCTTTTTATAATCATATTTTATTTCCAAAAATAAAATTTTAGATTCATATATCTTCTAATTCACATCATCATGATCATAATTATTGAAGAAATCAATCATTTCTTATTTCAAAGTCTAATACTTTCATTTACATGTTTATTCTTTTTAATTTAGAATGAACTCAAAAAAGACATAAAAACATGTATAGATGATGATTTATATAAATTTAAATATGGCATATCTCATAGAATTTTATCTCTCCCCTATGTGGAATTCCTTTAACAAGTAAATCCATACACACATAGAAGATTTAACACATAAGCTAACAACTATGTTTTAGGTTTTAGTGTCATATATTATCCATAGGAAAGAATCTCCTTCTCCTCCTCATCTCCATGAGGTTGATAACTATTTTCCCTATAACCAGGTCCATACTATCATTCCTCCATGAGATGAATTATCCTATACCAATGTCAATAATCACCTTACTCAACCTATTTACACCTCTTCCCTACAGGGTATGTGGTTATATGTTCAACTAGAAATAACTATAGTTTACAGTTATGAAACTTTATGTGATCAAATTATCAATGTGAACAAGATAATTATAGGTTTATAAAATTAGAATCAACTACTTGTTGACGTAGGAAATTGCACCTAGTGACAGGAAGTCAAACTCTTGTCTTCTCCTCGCAACATGGAAACTCCCCTCTCACCTGTGGGATTGGAAAATCTAGAGGGGAGAGTCTCTAGATAAGGGCTAGCTCCCTTTGATGCATCATGTTTATTTCAGCAAGTGCTAATACATGAATATATATATATAGGTATATAAACTGGGGGGATGAAAAGGGAGGAAGATGTAGGAATACAAACTACTCTAAAGAGGTGATGTACCAAAATAAGTCGACCTTCTCACATCCACACTCAAAATCAAACAAAAAAAACAACATACATACACTTCAGTCTTGGTAGAAGGACCAGGCTGCAAGAAAATGGCAGGGAGGTTTTTATGAAAACACAAAAATGGGGACTCACCAAGGTGCTGTGAGATGCACACTGTAAGTAACTTCCTCTGTTCTACTCTTCCCAAAAAGAGCTCTTCCCCTGTCAGCTACAAAATGGCACCTTGTAGATAGCTGGTGTGTTGGTGTTGAACCTGAGAGAGCATCATAAGACAATGACTAGACACAAATTAACACTCAGGGCATACACAAAATATCTATCGAAGAAGAGGTAAAATTGTGTTTATTTGATTCAGGTGGAAATTTTAGCAGGGCTGTGCCTTGTAAAAATGTGGAAAATCATTACAAAATGACAAGTTTGCAATATATATGAGGAGCAAGGAGGCCCATTGGTGTTCCTTGTTTACAAGTGGCTTGGTCAATTTATGTCCCCTCATTGGGAAGAGGAAAATACTGTTGTTGATGTCATCCTTCTAGAAGAAGCCTACTGGAACCATGCTGTATGAGCACCAAATTTGACTTTGGCATTCAAGCATTAATGTGGAAACACAACTGCACCCTCCTTTTCGGCAAATAGATTGAAATTTGTCCCCTTTTAAATGCATGGGCCATGCCATTTGCTGTTTGCACCATTTGGGGATTATCGAGCAATAAATCACCTTCACTTTTCCACTTGGACTGCTTCATCCCTTCCTACACCCTGTCATTCTCCTGCTTTGTCACCTGGGATTTGTCCTTTTCCTATCTTGTATTTTTTGTCTCTTTCGGCCCTTTTGGGCAAACATTTAGTGAGTCACTGCATTCTGGGCTCCTTCTGGTTAGCGCTCTTCCAAATGGCCATTTTACTTTGTTAACTTTGATGCTCTCATAGCCGTCACCACTTTAAACACCAACAGCTAATCCCTTCTATTTATTTGATGGCTTCTCGAATGTCCTTGAGTCCTTTGCTACGTTAGTCGAGTCCATGTGGCTTTTGTCCTTCCACGGCTTATCTTCCTTGCCTTGTATATTTCTTAGCACAAGTCTCTTTGAAAAATCCCCTTTTGACTTGGCCAGAAGTCCCCCACAAGGGCACTTACCCTTCAGGCTCCTTCGGTGGATCCCTTTGTGCATTGGAAGGCCTCCCAGGCTCCCGCAGACAACTTTCCTAGGTTTCATTTGCCTTTGTGTATTTTTGTAGAATTTTGTCTGTGGATATTTTCCCACAGACAAAAAGTCTACCAAAATTCCTTGGGTTGCTTTGGCTTTGCTTTATGTTGTGCCCGAATTCCTTCAGACTTTTTGTCCGAAGGAATTCCTTTAGACAAAAAGTCTGAAGGAATTCGGGACCTTGAACCAACTTTAAACATAGACAAATTTAGACTTACCCAAAATTTTTCCTTTTGAAGCACCTACCCTTCAGAAGGGTACTAAACCTTTTGGACTACCCCTCAGCCAAGGGCATACCCTTGAACCAAGTTGTTGAACCAAAAATGGTTCAACGGTTCAATTGGTTCAACCAAGTGTGCCGATGAATTTGTGAACCAAGGCCGATGAACCTTTTCCTTTGAACCAAGTGGTGAACCAAGTTCATTGAACCAAACATGTTGAACCAAACACGTTGAACCAAACATGGTTCAACGGTTCAATGGTTCAATGCTTATTGAATCAAGATGCTGAACTTGAAGATGGACCATTTGAACCAAAGGTGGTTGAACAACAGGGGAAGAAGGTGACCCAAATTTTGCTCATGGGCAAAATTGGTCAACAAATTGGTGACTCACAGGGGAAGCATGCCTGCTATGCTTAGAACTAGTTGCCTTGCATTCCATTGGGTGCAGAGTCAGATGTAGCTATGAAATAATTAGCAACAATCGCAAAAGATTTGAGAATCAAACATGAAGCTTTTACCCCACACGCGAAGGGAAACACACAAGGCTAAAAACACTACCTGTGCAAATTGCACTTAGGGAAAACAAGAAAAACAACTGAAAACAAACTATTATATATAGCTAACCAGGAATGTTCATCTTCCTCCTGGATCAAAGGGAAAACTTCTTAAGTCCCCTTCTTGGTAAGAAGACTTATGGCACCAGGTGAGTAGTTGAATGAAAAGGAGATTTGGTGACCTGCTCCTCATGCCTGTCACCTAAGTTGGCTTGTATCTGAGTGGATCAAAATCAAACATGCTTCCAACATATATATACTTTACTTGTCCTTAAAGGCCTATTAAATGTTGGTCCTTCATATTGGTGCTATTCACCAAGAAATTAGTGGCTACTGGCTCATCACCATTAGCCCTTTGATCTGCATATTCCTTCTGCAATGTATCATGGTCTAGTTTGTCTCCTTATGCCTCATTGAAGACTTTGCCAGACTCATCCTCTACTTCCTTTTGGCCTTCTTGAAGAAGGGTGATTGTGGTGATGTCTGAAATGGTCTCATAAAATGATTTCTTATCCCATAGAACATCACCTCTCTGTTTAAAGCTCTCTTCTTCAAGGCATTCCTCTAGGAAGACATACCTCTCCTTTTCTTCTTTGCTGATCATAATTTCTAGATTTTCAAAAATATTCCCCTAATCCTTCTCCAACTCAGGCTCCTTAGTGTAGTCATCCTCATCATCAAAATAGCAAGGAAGTTCATCAAACAAAGGGGAAGAGAGCTCACCATGCATTTGTTCCTCCTCATATTTCTAGAACATCTACATATATGCAAGACCTGCGTCTTCTCCATTGCTGATAAGGTCTTCACAAGGAGCATCGATGATGATTTCTTCTTCATTGTCACTCATGACAACCTCTTGGGGAACTGTAGATTGTATCTTCTACTCCTCACCTACCTTTTACAAAATAGGTTTCTCCTTGAGAAGGGGTGAAGTGGAGAAAACATGTGGAAGAGGAGGTAGTCCTTGAGCTAGAATCGAATGATTCTCCTCCTTCCACTTTGTCAGCACTTCATCAATATCAGGTGTGGCCTGATAGCTCTCTTGGAGGTGTGTGGATAGGCTGGGTTCATACAAGTCCACCACATGTTGGCTAAGAAATCTCATTTGGGACTCTAACTCTACAATTCTCCTAGCTATATTTTATTGAAGGAGCCTTTCTTGGAGATCACCAACATTATCCTCTTCAAAGCTCTAAGCTAGTTCCTGACATTCCTTCCTCCAAATTAGAATCTGCACATCATGATGAAGGACTTGGGGAGGTTGAGGAATGCAAGGAAGAGGTTTTTGATGCACTGGAAGAGTCTCTAAAAGAGGGACATGCTATTTGGTGGTACTCCCTTCAATGGAAGATTCACAATCTAAGGAGTTGAGAAGATTCATCTCCATGGGAGGTTGTGTTGATATCTTTTGGTGTTGGAAAGCTAGGCACATGGGATTGAGAGTGAATGCATTTACTGAGCTAGAGTGAGCAAGCGCTATCTAATAGAAAGAATTTGGTGTAAAAGAGGGGGTTTTCTTCAGAATAGGAGGGGGCACGCAAGGCTGACTACCTTGAAAAAATGGATTTCTCCATTTTTCTACCTCCTCTTTGATGGGTTGCAAGGCCTGTGCTTGCCCAAAAAAGCACTCCTCTTTATACATTAGCTCTTCCTGATATCTATACTACTCTTCTAGCCTATTAATCTCTAATTCCAAGGCCACTTCCCTTATCATTGAAGGGTAACTAGGAGAGTTGCCTGAGGGGATTGCATAAATATCTGGAGCCTAATCATGTTCACATGAAGGAAAACAAGACCCATGATTTTGAGCAAAGGAAATATACATTCAAGAATTGATTTCTGATGGCACCAGGCTGCTTAACCAACAGATTTAACTTGGATTTGCTAGATGCGAAAAATATTTTATTTGCTGTAACAAGACCAACATTAATCCTAAGACTTTACTGCATTATTAAACTGTGTCCCACCAGGCATGCCAAAACTATTGACGTAGGAAATTACACCCAGTGACATGAAGTCAAACTCCTATCTTCTCCTCGCAACATGGAAACTCCCCTCTCACTTGTGGGACTGGCAAAGCTGGAGGGGAGAGTCTCTAGATAAGGGCTAGCTCCCTTTGATGCATCATGTTTATTTCAACAAGTGCTAATACAGGCATATATATATATATAGGTATATAAACTGGGGGGATGAAAAGGGAGGAAGATGCAGGAATACAAACTACTCTAAAAAGGTGATGCACCAAAATAATTTGACCTTCTCACATCCACACTCAGAATCAGACAAAAAAAACAACATACATACACTTCAGTCTTGACAGAAGGACCAGGCTGCAAGAAAATGGTAGGGAGGTTCTTATGAAAACACAGAAATGGGGACTCACCAAGGTGCTATGAGATGCACACTGTAAGTAACTTCCTTTGTTCTACTCTTCCCAAAAAGAGATCTTCTCTTGTTAGTTGTAAAATGGCACCTTGTAGATATCTGGTGTGTTGGTGTTGAACCTATGAGAGCATCAAAAGACAATGACTAGACACAAATTAACACTTAGGGCATACACAAAATATCTATCCAAGAAGAGGTAAAATTGTGTTTATTTGATTTAGGTGGAAATTTTAGCAGGGCTGTGCCTTGTAAAAATGTGGAAGATCATTACAAAATGACAAGTTTGCAATATATATGAGGAGCAAGGAGGCCCATTTGGCATTCCTTGTTTACAAGTGGCTTGGTCAATTTGCGTCCCCTCATTAAGAAGAGGAAAATACTGTTGTCGATGTCATCCTTCTAGAAGAAGCCTACTAGAACCATGCTGTATGAGCACCAAATTTGACTTTGGCATTCAAGCATTAATGTGGAAACACAGACTGCACTTTCCTTTTCTACAAATAGATTGAAATTTGTCCCCTTTTAAATGCACGGGCCATGCTGTCACTACTTGCACCATTTGGGGATTATCAGGCAATAAATAACCTTCACTTTTCCACTTGGACTGCTTCATCCCTTCCTACACCCTGTCATTATCCTACTTTGTCACCTGGGATTTGTCCTTTTCCTATCTTGTCTTTTTTGGCTCTTTCAGCCCTTTTAGGCAAACATTTAGCGGGTCACTGCATTTTGGGCTCCTTCTGGTTAGCACTCTTCCAAATGGCCACTTTACTTTGTTAATTTTGATGCTCTCATAGCTGTCACCACTTTGAACACCAACGACTAATCTCTTCTATTTATTTGATGGCTTCTCGAACATCCTCGGGTCCTTCGCTACGTCAGTCAAGTCCATGTGGCTTTTATCCTTCCATGGCTTATCTTCCTTGCCTTGTATATTTCTTAGCACAAGTATCTTTGAAAAATCCCCTTTTGACTTGGCTGGAAGTCCCCCGCAAGGGCACTTGCCCTTCGGGGTCCTTCGGTGGATCCCTTTGTGCATTGGAAGGCCTCCCAGGCTCCTAAAGACAACTTTCCTGGGTTCCGTTTGCCTTTGTGTATTTCTGCAGACTTTTATCTGCAGACATTTTCTCGTAGACAAAAAGTCCACAAAAATTCCCCAGGTTGCTTTGGCTTTGCTTTATGATATGCCTAAATTCCTTCAGACTTTTTGTCTGAAGGAATTCCTTCGAACAAAAAGTCCTAAAGAATTCGGGACCTTGAACCAACTTTGAACATAGACAAATTTAGACTTACCCAAAATTTTTCCTTTTGAAGTGCCTGCCCTTCAAAAGGGTACTAAACCTTTTGGACTGACCCTCAGCTAAGGGCATACCCTTGAACCAAGCCGTTGAACCAAAAATGGTTCAACGATTCAATTGGTTCAACCAAGCGCGCTGATGAATTTGTGAACCAAGGCCGATGAACCTGTTCCTTTGAACCAAGCGGTGAACCAAGTTCGTTGAACCAAACACGTTGAACCAAACATGGTTCAACAATTCAATGGTTCAACACTTGTTGAATCGAGATGCTGAACTTGAAGATGGATCGTTTGAACTAAAGGTGGTTGAACAACAGGGGAAGAAGGTGACCGAAATTTTGCTCGTGGGCAAAATTGGTCAACACTACTATATGAAAATATTACAACATTGTAAAATCAATTTACAAGACAAATGCCTCTGGTGCACAATAGTGTAAATCATGTTTATATATCTTCAAGTAGTTAATTTTTGGCAAATAATGTTATATATCAGAACACAAAATCACAACAAAGTAATTCTATAACTAGTGATTCAAAAAGCATTCAAAGGTCAAATAAGATTTCAAGTGAGACACTAAGGGAAATGATTAAAGCTAAGTTGATTAACCTACCTCCTCTACACCCAATGAGGAGATCCAAATATTTTTATGCATATCATAGGATGCATTGGCACCACACCAATTCATGTTTAGCATTGAAAAGGAAAATACAATAGATCATGCATAAAGATGACTCACATAATGACACTTCATGAAAACAACATACACTAGCATATCTACTAATTTGAAAAGGGTCAAATTCAAAAATAGTATAAAAATGGTTACCAAAGCATAACTCAGAAAAAAAATGTTTTCAAAATTACAATCATAGTAAGAAATAGTAAAACAAGCACAAATCACTCAAACAAAGATACCTCTCCAAAAGGAGGATCAACATTCAATATGGTATAATTTTGGTCATAAATATCTATAATAATTTTATTATCATGGTCAAGGTTTGGGAAAATAAAACCAAGGCATCCCTACTCCTATTCAAGAAGTTGATAATGTTGGTCACTAAGGTTTGGGATTTATTGAACATCTAAGGCACATCAGTCACATATATAGTATATCACTACAAAACATCTAAATACATAAGAAATATTACAAAAAGAATAAGAGATTTAGTTGTAAAGTCAAATTCATACTCATCTAACAAGCATTCTCAAAAAAGGATTTCTAGCAAAAGAGCCTCCATAAAACTTTATGTACATGACAAATATAGTTTCAAAGAGAAAAATCACAATCAATCTTCCAAAGCTCAATTTAAAAAGGTCAATTCCATAGTATTAGGTAGTTTCCTCAAGTAAACCAAGTAATAATGAGTCCAATATGGAATAATAGTATGATTTTGATATCACTAAGGAACTCATTGCTTATGTTACTAGGTTGGTGATTAAGGAAACCAAGAGTTACAAATTGCCAAGAGATTTCAAAATGGATAAAGAGGCATTTCTCTTAGAGGGAGAGTAATTAGAACTGCTTCAAAAAGGTTTTGATTAAGAATCCTTGCCCAAGATATATGTGTAGATTTATTTCCATATAATGCAATATGTAGCCCTGGAAGGTAGGTAAAATGTAGTTAGATGGTCTTTATTCAAAATTTTGAACTATTTTAGGCATGGGGTGCCCTCCAATATTCCATTTCTATTCTCAAATCTATGGAGGTATTGATTATGAAGTTTAAACATGGAAATTACTCAACTCCAAGACATGAGGAGGTAATTTACCTCATTTTAAAATATTTTAAGGGCATGAATAAAATCAGCCCAGACATTCATCATCCCTAGAAGGAAATTACAATGAAGGTGCCTATTGATATTAGAAAAAATTAAAAATTTTGGATAAAATATCCTAGGATTTCGAGCAGGGTTACTGAGATCATTGAGACACTTGTGGAGAATAAGACCAAGGAAGATGAAGGAAAGAATCAAAATATAAAAGAGAACATCAATAGATGACTTCAGAGTGCTTCAAATCTTGCATGGATTAGTCAGGGGAAATACAGCATGCAGGGTAAAATGGGAGTTTTGACTAGGGATTTTATTAACGTTGAAGATGTTAGTAAAGATCTAGGGGAGGGATAGAAGGAAGTGTTAATAGGGAAATAATTTAGAGTAGAATATTATGGCTGAGGATGTGAATAGGGGGCCTAATTATGTTCCCACAGATACAAGGGATATCTCTCAAAAGAAATATTTGAAGGATGAGAATGATGCCTTTAATAATTTGGTGACCTTCCTTAAGGGCAAGAAGAACTCATATAAGATAGTTGAAGAGCTTGAACTAAAAAAATATATATTGCATTGGTTTATGAGAGAGATTATAAAGCTTAAAGGTAAGGTAAATTCCATGTAGCATGAAAACACAAAGATGAATAAAATCCTTTCATCCAGGGAGGAGGATCAACAAATTTAGAGTTTCTCATTCAGGGTAGAGATTTTAGAATAGGAGAATGAGAAACTTCACAATAATATTAGTTTTTTAGTGAATTACAATAAAGTTTATATGTATGATGGCATCTAGAACATTAGAAATCTACAAGCTCATCTTGGAGAGCTTTTTGAGCCCAAGTTAATTGGAAAAGGGAAAGGTAAGAAGGGGTAGTGCAGTGGATCTCAGTACGACATGGATCAAGACAAATTTTAGCTTTAGATTGATTCAAACCTTAAAAAGATGAAATATTTTTGGGAGGATGTTTCTCATAATTTAGACTTAGACTAGTTTATTTGGTCATTCTTTGTTTGTTTCTGGGCTATTTTTTAGCTGTCTCTGGGCCTTTTTCTTATTTGGTCTTTGGTAGACTATGGTATCTCTTTTGTTTGTAATTATCCTAGGGTCTTGGGACCCTAGTTCAAAAAAATCCCCACTTTAACCTAAATAAAAAAATATTATGATTCTAATAAGGAAAAATACTCAGATTCATACTGCAACAACATTCAACTAGAACATAACAATCACACTACATGAGAGATTATCATTCCTATATTTGACACAAGCCATGATGATAGTGAGTATCCCATGAGACTCATTGGTTAGTATGGGTCCTATCCTTGAACATGCTTCCTTCTCTACCTTGCTCTTTGTACATAGTTCATTTTCATTTGCTTGTACATAGATTATACTCAAAAAATACAAAAACAATATAACATGTCAAAATACAAGCACATTAATATATTTAAAAAAATACAAAATTTTATAGATTGCATGCATTGTTATGTTTACATTTCTACTACTCACAAGATATTTCATATTGCTAGTTATGATAGTGTAGTCGGTATTATCATACACATATGATTCACTTGTTCTTATTGAGTGCTTCTAGATTTTAGACAAGAATTCAATCCCTTATACTGATCTAGACCAACTATCATCTACCCATTCAGTGCATTTACACTAATCCAATTTTATACATTTGATACATCTACCCACTTGGGGCATCTCAAACATAATTGCTATAAACAGGTTCTATCTTACATACTATATATTCTAGTTTATGCATTGATTTATCTTGATATTGATCATTGCTCCTCGTTGCTTAATTTTTTTTGACAATGACTAGTTAGACTCAAGATATATGCATCCTAGCATCTACATAGATCTGTACTACATAGTTATACATGCTTTCATTTCCATTTCCTAGATTAGATTTGATTATGTTTCCTATGCTTATTCCATCTTTGAGGTCATTTGAATATGCCATTGTTCTTTGGATTATATGCCACTTCTTTGTTTGTATGCCTTAGACATGTGACCATGTCCATTGTTCATGATTTTTCTTGCTTATATACATAGACATTTGAACATGTACTTCTATGTGGTTTTATGCCAAATTACTTATTTCTTGCATATGTGGACGTTTGAACATGTCCTTATATGTCTTCATTCTTAGATTTAGTGACATGAGCCCATGTACCTTGTATTGTGTCCCATTGGTATATATTTTTTATGCCTCATGTGATTTTATGTTTGCTTCGTTTTATACTTCTACACCATGACACTTGTATTTCTTTGTTACACACGCACACACTAAGTTTTGATGCCATGAGATATCTCATGTATCTACCTATATTTTTGAGGAGCCTTGATGGACATCATGCCCCATACCCCTAGGTAGTTACTCAGATTTTTATGCTTTATACATTGCTTACATATATCTTGACACCCTTATGTAATGCTAGATTACATCATACATTTCTTACTTATGCTTAGATACTTTTAAATTTCAATGTATGTTTGTACATTATATTGGAATATCATACACATGCTTCGGCTAAAACATTTTATAGAGATACTTCTTTAGAGGGAAATTATTACACATGTTTCAAAAATACACTCAAAAGAGGGGGAATTTATAGGGGTTTGTCATAGAGATCAGACTCAGACATTGATTTTCACAAATACATTTCAACACACAAGCTCAATTTCAGAAATTAGACTCAAGGCAAACACAAATTAGAATAGACTTAGTAGTCAGTTTAGATCACACAAAAATTATACCAAGTAGTTATTAGCTCCCAAATTAGGAAACTAACACCATAGGGTGCTACTATGTAGTATCCCCAACTTTAGGGTAGTCCATATCATATAGACTAGTACACTAAGTACAATACATATTTGCACAAATATAGTCACAGGTTTGGTAGTTATGTTCAAATTTAGCTCATATTTATTTATTCCACTTCAGATTCATACCAATTTCTTAGATTTAGGAGAAATCTTATGCAATATGATCACTCATTCATTCAAACTAGTTACACAAGTTTTGATATTACATATTGGATTTAGATTCAATATACTCAAATACCAAATTAGGGGCATGTGTGTGGCACATAGTTTCCATATAATTAGGTTCAGATAGGTTGATCAGATGGAATGGAAAACTCCATGTCATTCTCTATGCTATATATACTTTATATCACATTCTAGTTTATCAATATATTCATGCTTTACTCCATCTTTAGTGGTTGGCATTCTCGAGTGGCTCAAAGTAGCCTAATATACCTGAGTGGCCACAGAGCTAAATACACAATTAGTTTTAATAATTTTTTTTTAGTAGTTTACATAGTATAATTATACATGCATCTACTTCACATAGGGGGAAATGATGGAGTCATAGCCTGCTTGAGTTCTTGATCCACCTACATGAGAGGGTTAGACACACTTACAGTCTTATCTAAGCTATTCACACATATCAAGATCCAATGAGTAGGGGTGGGCAATGATGGAGTCAAAACTAGATTGAGTTCTTGAGCCACCCATATGAGGATTAAGCAAGCCATCCAATTAGTTCAAGCTATTCAATAATATGATCACTATGCAAATTCACACACATAGGTTATCACCAGGTTCATGCATTGGTTCACATACCCAATGAGGTGTATTCATTCCTTTCCTCTTTCTTTTCTCAACTTTACTCAGTTATTTCATTTTAGAATAGTATTTTTATTTTGATTATCTCTTAATTAAGGACTAGTTTTTGCATGTTTAATTATAGGACATTGCTTTATATCATGTTTCACATACACAAACCTAAATTTACATATTTAAAATCAACTACATAGGATTTACTTCTAAGATAAGTCCAGATACACTTCTTTTTCCTTTACACTAGTCATTTTGCTTTGATACATTACTAGCATAAAGCGGGGGTGGTAAATGTAATCACCTAAAAGTGGTAATTAGATGTTAAGAGTGTTGCTTGAGTTAACCCATCTCTAGGATAGCCATGGACCCATCTTTGAGGATTAAAATTTTCCAACCATTCTACAGACCATAATCACCTACAACCAATCATAACACAATCCAAGAATTGTCATTCCATACCCAAATCCAACTTGCTTATTAGTATGCAAAGAGGAAAATAATGCCACATTTGGGACACTATAGCCACATGGTGCTAGTGTCCCCAACTGGGTGATACTGTCCTTAGCCTTAGCTCTTCCCAATAGATAGTTTTTCAAATATGTGCCCCTCCTAAGGTTAGCCTAAGCTTATTTTATTATTCTAAAAAGTAAGATAACCCTATAAATACAAGTCTAATCCACCTCTATTCACTATATGTAAAATAAATGTAAAAGCTATTTAAACCAAAGACAAAGTTGTGAAAAATCATGATATTTTATCCCTATTCTACCCTACTTTTTGCATACTACCATTTACAACATACCTAAGTCTAGTCTTCAAGAATTTCAAAGATCAAGCACATTCAAGGCATCTAAGCCCACTCTCATTATAGAATTCACTTGCACATACATCAAGTAATAGATGGGAGAACTACATCGGGCTTGATCCCTCTTTGGAGTATTGGTATATAGGAAAATCTATATGCAACAGGGTGTTGAGGATGTCCAGTCCATCCTACTAACACACATGAAACTATTTCTCATGCCATACTTGCAAGGAGATTAGGGTTTTCACATCGAATCAAGTTTTTGAGGTATAACACAAAGCCCCAAGTTTTAGTCATGCAAGAACATGACATATAGACACAGGTGTAGGTGCTCCTTGAAAATAGGAATAGTCCCACAAAGGGGACATTAGCACCACATTGAGGACAATACACATAGATGGTGTTATTATATAAATTGGGTGCTATTATCTAATGAAAAAATGAATAATATATTCTTATTTATGACACAAACTACTACCTAGAACTCAGCGTTTAGAACCCAAATCATTTGCAACAGTCAATTTTTAGATAAGTCTCTATTTATGCCTATTTATTGTTATAATAAAAAGGTAGATAAGGTTATAAGACATAACAAATTAGTACTAAATTGTTTCATATTTATTTAACTAATTTAGGCATCTCATACCCTTTAATCTAAACATAGGATTTTCATTATAAAACCCTAAAAGGTTAAATCAAGTTTCTAGGTGATGTATATCTCCTTAATTAAATAATTGGTTGTTCTCTAGTCTATGAAATTATGATATTTTTGTCTCTTAGGTTCTAATGTGACCCATATACCTACATATAACATCTCCCTATCCTCTAAGGCTAACATTCCTAGTCATTATTAGGTGCTCATATGTCCATCACTATAAGAATGTCTTTGTCATTATCTCTCTAATGTGTGAATAATAAATAAATTTATATAGGTAATAAATCATGCAAAATCCTCAAGACTATATTATGATCCTCTCCTCTATATCTTGTATTACATGATACCCTTAATATGTTGACCACTATAGTGTGATTAATAGTATAACCATTGTTCACATATCCCCATTCAATGTAACTCAATATGACCCCCTCAAATATTATGTCTCATAGTAAGTCCTCCCATATAATACTCATGAGATCACCTCTACTAAACCACACTAGGTCTCCCCATAAGAACATGCCAATTAAGTAGTTAGTATCCATAATGTATGGATATCACTATAACACTGGTTTTTTAAATAAATGAACATAGTGAGGTCAAATATTATCATGGGTAGGAATGTTCCCTGGTATAATATAAATACATCCATATGCACCCATCCAACCTTATCCAATAAAAGTTATAATTTTTTTTATAGTAATACTATTGTAATTGATACATATGTATGATGTTTTGCATAATAGTAAACAAATATAAAAATTAGTCTTTTTAATATCAAATAAAAAACTCATAGTTTTAGGTGTTTAAAATTAAAAAAATCAAAAAATCTCAATATCGTACAAACTTTCATAGTAATGTACAATTTATGTCAAGATTATATAAAACATGTAAGGATCACATAGATGTTGTGTGGAGAATACCATGTTAAAAACTATTAAAAGTGACACCCTTCCACATATAAGCATATTTAGGACTATATAAATCACTCAAAATATAAAATTTGGGTTCAAAATTACTCACTTTAAATTCTTGATCAATCTATGTGGTAGCCACTTACACATGATCCAATCTATGTACCACATAACTCTCATCAATTAGTATATATCTCACATGTATATTTTCAATGGTAAAAGGTAAGAATGAGTGAATTTATATCTTCCATTTCATTGTGTGTGAGAAAAATACCAGAGTTTCATTTTACTATTCACTTAACATCACTTTATATTTTTATCAAGTTGTAAAGCATAGAATAAAATTGCAATGATGTAAAGACCAATTTTTATTTTTTATTATTATGGGAAAACACTTTTTACCTGAGCTATGAATAAAATAAAGGGGTGAGATTTTTAAAGGACCTAAACCCTTAGTTTTTTTGAATAAGAATATAAAAATCTAGAAAATAATAAACTGAATCCAAAAGCACAACATGGCTAACTATAACACCAAATGAAAACCCACATCCCAATAACAATAAGAGAATAGTCATAAAACATCAAGAAATTGTCAAAATCATCATGATTAATTTTTTTACAAGGTGATAATTAGCACATTTTTATAGAAATTGATTATGTAAGTTTTTATATTTTTTGATATAATATATTCCTTGATTATATAAACCATTTTTTTGTCATTAATCCATAAGGGAAACATCATTAATTTTATCAAGATCCTATTTTTTTTCATATGCCCTACTATTATATATAGAGTGTAAATAGTATTATATATTTGTCTATATTATTACCCTGATTGTTGTTAATGTTTTTGTAAAACATGACTATATATAATGACATGGATTGGAGGCTAGAGATAAATATGGTGTCAAATTTCAGTTATCTCTGATTCGAGACATATTGTTTAGAGGTGGTTTGGTTGATTTGACTCTAGAACATACTTTATTTAATTTCATATGTGGTTTAAATGGTTTCTTGTTTTTAGTAATACATATTTTTTAGTGTTTATTAATATTATTTATAAATTGACCCATGCATTTTTAGAATATACATTTTTTGTAGGTTCCCAAAAACACTATATTATTCTCTCAAACATTTGGTGTGCATAGGTTTATTTTCATACCATGTCTTATTTTTATAATTATAAATATATAAAAACACATAAAATTAAATCAAAATATATACACCTAGAAATGGGCCCTAGGGATTTATTAATCATTAAATTACATACTTTTAGGGTGTTTGTGTATTTTTTGATTATTGGACCTAATTAGGTATTATTGGTATGTTTTATGGGCCATCATCATGTGTCTCCTTATTATTTCTCCCTTTTTCTCTTTATCTCTCTATTTTTAAGTGTCTTGGTGTCACATTCCATTTTTCATTGTAACTTAAATAGAAGTGATTGTAGCAATTAATGTTATATGCTAACATTAGATTAGTTAAAAAAATGTTGATTTTAAGAATATGAATGGATAGTTTTACAAAATAATAGTGGATTTTTTTATATTTATTCATTTTATTTGTTAATGCAATAAAAATATGATTAATTTTTATATGGATGGGACATTAACTACTATGGATTTTCTTATGTAATTATTGAACAATTATTGAATAGTGATGATTTGTCAAATGGAATTCATTTATTATTATTATATAATGTTAATTAACTTATGTTATATGGATTTCATATTTATTTTACTTATGATTATCATATAGTTTTGAAAACTTAACCTAGTTTAACCACTCTTTTGACTATGGTGATTGTGTTTGATTATATTATAATTGCTCCAAAGAACACTATATTATTCTCTCAAACATATGGTGCACATAGGTTTATTCATGACATGTTTTATTTTTATAATTTTAAATGTATAATAACACATCAAATTAAATTAAAATATATACAACTAGAAATGGGCCCTAAGGATTTATTAATCGTTAAATTACATATTTTTGGGGTGTTTGTGTACGTGTTGATTATTGGCACTAATTAGGCATTATTGGCATGTTTTATGGGCCATCATCATGTGTCTCCTTATTATTTCTCCATTTTTATATTTATCTCTCTATTTTTAAGTGTCTTGGTGTCACATCCCATTTTCCATTGTGCCTTAAATAGAAGTGATTGTTGCAATTAATGTTATATGTTAACATTAGATTAGTTAACTAAATGTTGATTTTAAGGATATGGATGGACATGTTCACAAAATAATAGTGGATTTTTGAAATGGATTTTTTATATTTATTCCTTGTATATGTTCATGCAATTTAAATATGATTAAATTTATATGGATATGACATTAACTACTATGGATTTTCTTGTGTAACTATTGAAGAATTATTGACTAGTGATGGTTTGTCAATTGGAATTCATTTATTATTACTATAAGATTTTAATTAATTTATATTATATGGATTTCATATTTATATTGCTTATGATTATCATATAATTTTGAAAACTTAACCTAGTCTAACCATTCTTTTGGTTGTGGTGATTGTGTTTTATTTTATTATAATTGCTCCCATAACAAAGGGAGATTATCATTAGAGAGACTAAGATATATGTGCTAATGATGAAATAACAGAGAAATATGTGTATACATATCTCAAAAAACCTCATTTAATAGTGAACCCAAAATTAACACATGTATGCCACCTAGGAAGGTAGATAACTTTTTATGGAGACTTGTATTTCTATTTAGTGCATATCATGGCTATCATAGTGTGTTGGTGTTCACTTCTTAAGTTATGATTTACTAAGTTTTTATTCCATTTTATGGTGTATTATGGATGTGATTGACCATTATCATATTTTTAGTTTATTTGATTATGTCAACATTTTGTGGACGTGGAATTTCCATGTTGATGATAGGATTATTATTTTAGATAGCCAAATGCTATCACATCAATACCTTTATCGTTAATATTGATCAAAACTTGATATCCAAGTGTTTAATGACTATTCAACACCCATATATAAACCTAAATATTACATTTTCTTATAATGACTTAATTGCATTTACTTGTCACTATTATGACCTACTTTAAAATATGATTTTTTTTAATTTCATGTTTTTATATTATCTAAAAATAAACCTTGAGTTTATACTTGACAATCAAAGTTGAAATGTGAATTTGATTGTACCTTAGACCTAGGACTTTGACCTAATCCTAGAATTGATTATTAAAAAAACACTAGTGATTAAGGGAACTTTTAGCTTCAAGACCTAAACTAGCCAATACAAAATAAATATTTGTGTTAAGATACTATGCTAATATATTAAATTAATTGGTATCTTTAAGTGTTTTAATGTGAACAACTTTGGCTTTGGTTATTGTATAAATTTGGGTCACGACCCTAACAAGTTATAAAATTGAGTTTTTAAGAAGATTTGAAGTCTATATTGGTAAGTGGAAGATTCCAAGAGAATATAACAAAATATTGAGTCAAAATATGAGTTGGGAATTGTGGTTAGGACTTGATTGGTAATATAGTTCACTTTTACGTCATGGTTATTTTTTAAAGTGAAACCTTGTCAAATTGTTTCATAATAATACTTTTCATGAAGATATCATTTTGTATGGATTTAACACTGATAATGCGTGATTATTATTTACATTACATGATAGTAAACCTATAGTCTTCTTTAAATCTATAAACTTGTAATTTTGAAAGAGGTCATGCAATAAAAAATATGTAGTTTTATTTTTGGGAACCTTCTTCTTAGTTATTTTGGGACTATATGAAATATTTTACCTTATTTTTATTATATTATAAGATATAAAACTTGAAATAATTTAAATTATATGAAATATTAAAATAAACACAAATCTGAATGCAAAATGCAAAACTTGAGTTTACAGACTTTACTTATTATAAATAAAAAATACCTAAAGAAATAACATATTTAACATTTTTATTAGTTGTTATAGTATGAGATTGAATGTATGAGGGAAAAAGGTTGGAAAATAAATAGTCACTCCAATTAGTAATTGAGTGTTTGGATCTACCTAGATATATTATTCAACTTATAGATGGTATTAACAAATGTTAGCATATAAAACCTAATGGATTCATTTAGGTGTATTTTTATTCTTTGTTTGAATACATGACACTAAACTTGTATATAATATATATATATATATGTGTGTGTGTGTGTGTGTGTGTGTGTGTGTGTGTGTGTGTGTGTGTGTGTGTGTGTGTGTGTGTGTGTGTGTGTGTGTGTGTGTGTGTGTGTGTGTGTGTGTGTGTGTGTGTGTGTGTGTGTGTGTGTGTGTGTGTGTGTGTGTGTGTGTGTGTGTGTGTGTGTGTGTGTGTGTGTGTGTGTGTGTGTGTGTGTGTGTGTGTGTGTGTGTGTGTGTGTGTGTGTGATCTCAAGGGATAGTTGTGCATGCAATTATACAAACCTTTTTCTATATATTTTAAACCCTAAGTCCATTATTGACACTAGAATTAGGCATAAAAAATGGGGGAAAGGGTGAGTTGAGATTACCCCAACCACTACCCAATGAATAGATGAGTGGTGTCTACATATCCAATTCTATGAAGATGGAATTAAAACTGCATGCAATTATCACCATTATATGTATGTGTGAAATAGTTCTCCTTAAATAATTGTAACCTGTGATCTAGCTTTTGAGATGTGGAAAATGGAAACTTTGGGTTGGATTTAAGGTGCTTCTAACTCAGATAATACTTGATCCTTTTGAATTATGGATGATTTGAAAAGAATAAGGTAGTCCATTTGAATGTGTATATGTGTATGATAAACTTTATTGAAAAAAATAAATAGGGAAAAGGTTTAGATCTATTATGTAATTATATGGGTCTCTTTAGGTACTTTCTTAGGCCACCAACATGCAAAATGTACTGACCAATCCATAATAAGGATATGAATTTTAAAATTAACCATTGCTTGACACATGATGAGTCCATTAGGTTTGGATGAGTCCAAATTTTTTAATAGTCCGAGTCTAATGGATTTTAATATAAGGTAGGAATACTGAATTGATGATTTAGAGATAGTTTAAATATAATTTTAAGGTTGGTCACAAACTAGGGAATTATTATAGGTGAGTGATATAAAAATGGGAAGGTTGGACCCATGGAAATATTATGGATGTGATAAAAGGGTGAATAATATCCATATGAGTATGTACAATTCATGTATGTTAGAGATAGGTCAAAATTAATATTGAAAAGTATTGAATACTAAATTTTGTGTCTACAAATGCCCTCCTTTTATTATTGTAATGAAATCACTTCACAAATAAAGTTGAGTAATATAAATAAATTTATATATGATGGAAATTGAGTAAAATATATTAATAAATAAAAATAAACTTAGAGGTGTTAACCTCCATAACCTTACAATAAAACATAATTCATAATATGATGATAAAATGCTAACCCCTACTTCGTATAGAAACCCTAACTATGTTGTGTAATCACCTTAGGACAACCCTACCATCAATATTAAGCTAAATATATGATCATATGACTTGGTTATTTATTATTATATCCAAAATTTGGTGACACATATCATAATACATGCTATAGTCTAATGGTGTAGCATGCTTCCTCCATTTAAACAAGCATTATCCTTAATATTATTGATCTCTAAATGTAGGTTCATGAACTCTTCATCTTCCCATGTTACATATTCATTATTTAGATTCTTCCACATGATAAAATACTTGTTAACTAACCTATTCCTCATCCTATAAGTATATATCTATAAGTATAGATGTAGGTTCCAAAATGATTGGTCCTTACTCATCAGGCTAAGGTAAATGTTTTTGGTAGGAACATTTTGTCTAATGTCTTTATTTAATCAAGAAATGTGATTGTTCTGTGACATTGGAAATTTATTTCTAAGATTAGAGAGTACTTAATATTGGTGATAACTATGTTATTGGATTGTTTGAGCCTTTGGATCGATCCTCAAGGAAGAGCTAGTATATGGTGGCTAATAATTTGAAGACCTTTTGGAATAAGTTTCTCTAATATGTGGTTTCAATGTGGGCATATCTTCAACAATTAATGAATACCTTTCTAACCTTTCTTAAAAATATAGTGGTATGTGTGAAAGTGAATATTTTTATTCCATTAAAAACAATTGTGTTTTAGAACCCTCACATCCTTTGTCAAGAATTTTTTACATTTGATGAGAGTTTTCCATCCAAGGTGAATTTTGTGCACAAACATTTCAACTCAAACATCTTACTTTCTAAATGAAAACATGTGAATAATTCCTATAAGTTTACTTTGATCATTCTCAAGGTCTTGAGCCATTGAAATCCCAATCTAATATTAGCTCCACCTATGGGAATGGAAAACATAGGGCCATCTAATGGGTAATCTCCCATGGTGAATTTAGCACTATGATAATTTTTTTAACAACTAATTGTACTCCCATCCATAACCATGACTTGAAAATTTGGACATGGAATAAATTTAATTATGTAGTTAATTGATGACTGATATAGTTGTGAGTACTCCATGATTAAATCAATATTGCCACCTTATGTTCCTTTAGGATACCCACTACCTTGAGGGTTTGCAGGGAGTTAACACCTAACATTGCATGGCAAGGGATGGTTGAGAATATCCAATCCCTAGTTCATCCACAGGCTTAACTTATTTTTTTCATTTTCATTTTATTAATTTGTACCTTCAATTTAGATCAACTTATATTACACACATATATGTCCTTGGCTGTATTTTTTGTCATTGTTAAAACATAACCCTTTTCCCCTATTTTATTCAATTTGTTTTAGAGTTAACCTTGTAGGATGTAGATATCATGGTGCAAGGGTGTTATTATCATTGATACTAGAGAGTGTATGTCCCCTCATAATAATAATTTTTTCATCTACCCTAAGTGCCATGATAATATAATAAAAAACATTAAGTGGATAAAAAAATTGTACCTCATGTTGAATGTGGTTCTCGAGATCATCAATAAATAGGTCATTTAGATTATCATTAGTAATATTATTCATGTGAAAAGATAGGCTTTTTATTTGATGAATATAATCCTTGACCATGATTTTTTACCATATATTTTCCAATTAAATGAAGTAATTTGATACCACACTACTTCTATAGTGTGTTTACATATCTTTGGTAAAAACTAACCATGTGAAACCAAAATCCTTATTTAGCATTTTAGTACACAACTAAAGATACCAAATGAATTATTCAGGTTCTAGATATAAGGATTCCATTACAACCTTTTATCCACATGAGATATAATGTACATCAAAAAATTCTCCATTTTTTAGATCTAAGTGACTAGAGTCTTGACACTAAAGTCACACATTTCCATTTTTGGCATCAAGTTATGTGGCTGCAAAGTACTTGGATTTAAATTGGGTTGGTTGAAAGATCCACCCTCATTAGGTTGTGAAATGGTGATAGGTTGTTGAATTTATTGAATAATTTAAAAATACATTATGATATTCATAATTCTCCTTTGATTAAGTTGATATCAAATTGTATTCCTTGTATATTATACTTAGGTTGGCTTACTTTGTGATCTATCAAAGAAAAATGTAGAATAAATGATCCACTAATTTCCCCTTATAACTCCATCTCTTATTTTTTATGAGTTTTACTTGGAGTTTTATAATTATTGGTGTGAACAGGGTTATTTACCTATCTAGTTCCATTATTAGGTGTGAATAGGGTTGTTTTTATAACTAGATTTACCTTTGGGTTTAATTCAGACTTAGTAAAGTTAAGTTTACTTGGGTTTTTTTAATACTGTCTCACCTCATACAATCATGACACTTTTCACAATCCTATGAATTCTAGGTGAGTGGTATTTTAAATAAATATCCTCTAAGCTCATTTGGTAATCAATTCATTCATTTGAATTTTTTTTGTATATGAATTCTACATCCTTGATAAGAATATAGTTTATTCTTATCAATTTAAAACTTTAGATTAAAAAATATTCCACTAGGCATTAAAATATTGTTAGGTTATCTTAGCCAAATCTCATATGGTACTAGAGTGGGTTGAGTGCCATTGGGTAGCCTCTTAGGAGATAAAGATGTGTTATTTCTTTCACATATTGAGTGTTATCTTCTCTTAAATCCTTTAGAGGATGATCCTAAGAATAAAAAAGGTATATAATAATCATCATATTTTACATGGGTTCCTCCTCTAGTGCCTTTTTTTTAGGTACATCTAGTGATTTTAGAAGAAAATTGGAGCTCATTATTGTGTCCAAGGTGTTAAATATAGTCAATATCACATCATCATTCATCCTAGTTGTCTATCAAAGGCTAGATATAGAGTCTTTTCTAAAAAAGACCATCATGACTATGAGCAAAGTGTTACTATAAGCACTTTTGCATTGATATTTTTCTATGCAATTTATCGTGATCATTGTGTATTTATAATTTGTTCATGTTGTGTAGTTTATAATAGGAATCTATGGCACCTACATCATCAACATCAAACTTAGTGTGGGTTTTATTTATAGTTTCAATTATTTTTAGATAAATTTTTTATTTTTGGCAATATTGCTTAAAAATCCTAGTTTCTCTCTTTCCATTCAACATACAATAGATCTATATTTTCATTAGAGTTTGTTCAAAATAAGCTCCATAAGTAGGATAAATTTTAGCCATATGACCATACACATCCAATTGTAATTTTTTATTCTTTTTTTTTAAAATAAAATAAAAGTCATTGTATTTTTTAATTATTTTTTTGGAAAAAAGGGAGTGAAAAAAATATAAAAACAACTCAAAAAATTGTTAAAAAAAATAAAAAATAAAATTATATATATATATATATATATATATATATATATATATGTATGTATGTATGTATGTATGTATGTATGTATGCGTGTATGTATGTATATATGTATATTAAGGCGCATGACTTTCTCTAGAAGGTTGTGGCCTACATTAAAAACATGATGCCTTTTGTGGTTGGGTGACACCTCAACCACCAAAGTCAAGCCTTGGGTGGGGCATTCCCCTCCCCCACCATAGTTTAGGCATGTGGTGAGAGGTTTAGAATACATCCTAGCCATTAGGCCTTCCCATTCAATTTGATTATGTTTTTTTCAAATAAATAAAAAAACAAATTTTATGTTTTTAAAACTAAAAAAAACATTAAAGCCAAACCAATGACCATGGTTTGGTCAAATAAAAAAAATGTGATTTTTTTTTTCTCACCTATCAAAAAAACAATATAATATTTGGTCAGTTTGGTTGGTTATTCAACAAAAATAAAATAAATTTCATTGGTCAAAAATTTTGGTCAATCCTGGTAGGAGTTCTAAACCCTCTTAGAGACAACTACATTTGGCAATTCCTCAAAACTTGGTAGTAGTTTCACTAATCTTGGTAGAAAAAATACCTCTATTTAGCACCAATATAAATTTGGAAGACCTATAAACTTGAATATAGTTATACTAAACTTGGTGGCACCACTTTGGCCAACCACACACCCTCTCCATTGAAAACAGTGACTTTGCAGTTCAACTTCACTAGTAAATATCCAGGTTTCCTGACTACTGATTCACAAGATTTTTTTTAAAATAGTTTTTTGCACTCTATGAATTAGTGTCAATTATTTATAATATTATTATTTGGTTTATTTAAAAATTTAAAAATTTCATAAGAATTATAGTGGTGTTGTTTATTTTGGACTACCCAGGACTCTATTTGGGCTCATCTGGGTTCCAATTTTAATGCAATTTTTTAAAAAGTTCATGATTTCTCATGTACTTCATAATTATGCTCTCAATTTTTATCATTATAGTAAATAATTATATCTTCCACATCATTTCCTTATTTTGGTAATTCTAATGCATTGAAATCACAACCACTTTGTTGTTTTTTCAAGTGGAAATTATAACTACACTACATATAAAATGCCAAAAATATATTTCTTGAGAGGTTTATTCATTGAGTCATTTTGGGGGACCATGTTATGCTATTGTGCCCAATTATTTATGTTCTCTCTTGTGACTTACATATTTAGAATGGGTAACCCCACATTTCCTCTATTAACTCCATATAACTACACAAATGGGAATATCATGCATGGAGTGTGTGAATTGGTAAAAGCTACATTGATAACATCAAGGAAATAATTCAACAACCCATAAATGCTAAGGTCAAACTAGCATGGCTAATTGAGAACACTAAGACACTTTGATATATGTGCACATTTATTTATCTTGACTTTATTTTTCACATTGATGAATGTAAATAACCTAAGATGGCTTGGAAAATACATAATAAATTGTATGGTTGAACTAATGAGGTTAGGGAATATTATATTAATTCTAAACTCACTAAGCTAGATCCATCTAGTTTTGACAATATCCAAGATTATGTAACTAAAGTGAATGAACATAGAGCACAACTAAATGAATACATTATTGAGAATAAGGATGTATAATTAGTATTAAATATGATAGACAAATTTAATTATGAATATGCAATGTTTATTTCCAACTTTCAAACCCATCAACTAATTATAGGAAAGGCATAAAATATGCCTTATTTTGAGTCATTTTCAAAAATGTTAATTCTTGAATAGGCTAAGTTGACCACTATGAGACTTCTCAATCCATATAAATCACAAGCCTTGGTGGTGGGTCATCCTCATCATACAAAAGGTCTAAGAAGTAGAAGAAACAAATACACAATCCATAAAAAGATCTTACTCAGTCATCACATCCTATACCAACAAAGTCTAAATCCTCTTTTAAGAAAAAAGATTTCCAAAAGGAGCAACCAACTTGTTCATACTATAATAAATTTGGTAATGATGAAAATCAATGTCATGCTAAGTAAATTGATGATCTGAAACATATTCTCAAGAAAAATCACATCAATTTTCCATCATCCTACACAAAGGAATCATATCCTTCCACTTATTAAAAATAAAAAAAAGGAAATGACAAGCACTTGTGTTAGTGGGAAAATATTCACAATAATGGATCCCTGACTCCAAGGCTACACATCATATGGGTTTTAATTGGAAACATATTTCTTATTTAGAACCTTGTTTGTTGCCTCACATTGTCACATGTGATGATACACTGATGTATGGTTTTGAGATGCATGAAGGTGAATTTTATAATGTTCTTTGTGTAATTGGTTTATGTGCCAACCTTATTTCAATCTACTGAATCACTCATCTTGAAAATGGCAAAAAATTTGATTTTTTATTTGATTCATTAGAAATTTAGAATCTTGAGGATGATGACTTAGTTTTAGTGGGAAAAATACAATCATGAGTCTCAACTATATGCATTATCCCACTTTGTGCCTCATTCTCCTTCTCTTAATTTACTCATTCATATAGATTTAGTGAGTAAACTATGACATGAGTGGTTAGGCCATCTAAACTATTGCTATCTTCATTAGCTTAACTCAAAGGATATGATCACAGAACTCCCCCTAATGGGTTTTCCACTAGTTAATATTTAATTTATATAATCAACAAACATCTATAGGAAAATTTCAATAAAGGGACATCTTGGAGGGATTCACAAGTCCTTGAGTTGGTTCACATTGATTTGATGGGTCCCTTTCCCACATTATCATTCATCAAAACCTGCTATGTCCTCACCTTTATTGATGACTATTCATGGTAAACTTAAATATATTTCCTTAATCAAAAGAGTGAAGTATTTGACTAGTTTCAAAACTTTGAGGTTGATGCTAAGAAGTAGTCTATGAAACCTATCAAAATTCTCCACACAAATAATGGTCATAATATGTGAATCATTACCTTGAGAAATTATGCACATTTGAATAGATTAACCTTAAAAATTATGTTGTATACACACAATAATAGAATGGTGTAGCTGAGTGAAATAATAGGAGGCTAAAAGAGATGTAAACTTTAATGATCCATGCTCATTCTCTTGTTCCATAATTTTGGGCTGAACTTATTAATTGTGTCACTCACATTTAGAACCATGTTCCCCACAATGCCTTAAAAGGAATAACTCCTTTTAAACCTTGGTTCAATGGGAAAATTATTTTGAGGTATTTTAAAGTCTTTAGCTCCCCTAAATTTGCACATATTCATTTATACAAATGTAATGCTTTGTAACCAAATATTTGGCCCTACCTCTTTGTTGGATATCCTGATGGTGTCAAGGGATATCAACTCTTTGATCCACAAATGAAAGATAATTTTATTAAGAAAAGTGTTCAATTCAAGGAAATGTTTCCTCCCTTAGTTTCTTATACTTCACATTCTCCATCCGAAATAGATTTAGATGATAGTGACTCAGAGGATTAATCTTCACCTTCACCTCCAAACATCTTTAGCATTTAAAGACTTTACTTATTCAACCTTATATTTTTCATCACCTTGATGGGTTTGATATAATCTTCAGTCAATAGGAACCTTTGTCAAGGATAATATAGGAATTGTAAAGACTCAATCACATTTCATTATTCTATATGTGTATATTTCCATTACTTATAATCCATAATATTTTCATGAAACATATATTCTTGTTGAGTGGTATTTAATAATGGAGGAAGAGTATAGTTCCTTGATGAGGAACCACACTTGGTATTTAGTTTCCATTTCTAAGGGAATGAAAATGGATCATTATAAGTAGATTTACAAAACCAAATATGCAATGGATAGAACTATTGATAAGTTCCAAGCATGAATTATTTCCAAAGGGTTATCACATGTTCCCAGTGCTGACTACTCTAACACCTTTGCCCCTATTTCTAATATGACTTCCATTCACTTAACTCTTGAAATCATTGTAGCTCATGGTTGATATGTAAATAATATGGATGTAAATATTTCCTTTCTTTATGAGGATATTTACATGGATCAACCACAAGGGTTAGTGGAGGAATCTTCCTTGGTTTTCATATTGTAGAAGAATCTCTATGGCCTTAAATAGGTCCCTTGGTCTTGGTATGCCAAGATGGACTAATTTTTTATCTTGGTTAGATTATCATGGTACCTCTTAGATTATAATGTCTACATTATATAATAGGATAACTCCCATTTTATTTTGGTCATCTACATTTATGAATTAATTCTTACTAGGATCTCTTCAACCACCATTGGTAGAGTCAAATATGTTTTGTATATTCAATTTTTTATGGTTGAATTGGTAATTTTGCACTACTTTCTCAGGATTGAGAATAATCAATATTATTTTGAGATCACTTTTACTTAGCCAAAGTATGATCTTGATCTTCTATCTCTATTACACATGACCAATTGTAATCATACACTGACTCCCTTTCTATCAAGCGTTAAGATTGAGGTGAAGTGTTCCACTCCACTAGTTGGTGCCACTTTGTATTGTTAACTTGTTGGGAGCCTTATACATTTGATGTGAACTCACCCTAAAATTGACTTGTTGGTTGGCTTGGTCTATCACTTTATATAGGAACCACATGAAATTCATTATAAATCATCTAAACACATCTTTTATTACATCTAATGATCTCCCTAACATGGGATACACTATACAATAAGAACTAATATTGATTTGGTTAGATATAAAAAAATATAATTAGAATGGTGATTCTAAGGATTGTAATTCTACATCTGGTTACATATTTCACCTTGGTTTAGACCCAATTAGCTAGTAGAGTAAGAAGTAACATGTTATTAATCTATCTTTGACTGAGGCTAAGTATAGGGGCATGTTAATGCTTCTATTGAGGATATTTAGCTTCGAATTATTGTAATTAAGTTTAGAATAATAATTCCTTGATAATCTATCATCCTTTGTGATATTTATAGTACCATTCATATCTCCAAGAACCTATTTCATCATTATTCTTCCAAACAGATCAAGAACCACATGCAATACACCAGGGAACTAATTCAAAAGTAGGTCATTGATCTATGTTATTTCCCTATAGCAGATCAAGTTATTTATATCTTCACAAAACTTTCACTTATATTAATATCCATCAATTTATGACTCTCTTATGGGCACAATAAATTTATTTAGTGGGGATTCACTTTACCTTCTCAAATAATCCTCTCATATGGGGAAGTTTTTTCCTATAGGTTTTCAACTTCTCTTCTGTGTTGAGGGATCATTTTGTATATGGGTACCTCATTAGGTATTATTTATAAAACCCATTTTTTTTTTCATATTTTCATTCTATTTTACCCTAATCCATATTTAAGGGGGTGTTGGTGTGAATATGGTCATTTCCCTATCTAGTTCCACTATTAGGTGTGAACAAGGTTGTTTCTCTAACTGGTTCCACTCTTGGGTTCTATTCACACTCAGCCAAGTTAAGTTTACTTAGGTTTTTTTACTATTTTCTCACCTCATATAATCATGCAACTTTTCACTATCCTATAAATGGTATTTGAGTAGTATTTTACATTAATACCCCCTTTATAAGCTCATTTTGGTAATCAATTCATGCATTTGCATTTGTGTTGCACATGAATTCTAAATCCTTGATAAGAATACAATTTATTATTATCAAGTTCAATCTTTAGATTAAGAGTTCTTCCATTAGGCCTTCAAATTATATTACATTATCTTATCCAAATATCACAAGAATCTTTTTCTCAATCCCAAGTTTGTGGTCCTACCATATCAAAGCTTGATAATGTTGACCTTGATTTTTAATTTTGACACAACTTTGATCAATATTTTTTGATATGAAGTCACCATATAATTATAAAACACATAAAATAACCCACACAATATTTTTTCAAGATTTATGAAAAAGTAAAGAAATAAAAAATCCTTAAAATTTGGCTTGTAGAGTGAATTTTTGAAAAACCCTAAAACTAAAATAATGTGTGCAAAACTAATCCCCACACCCCAATTTTTTATAATGATATCCTTGAATATATATATAACTCCAATAAAAAAATTAGAATTTTTTTAATAATGGATTTAAAGATATAATAAATTTTACAAAATTAGGTTTTCACCCACACGTATGCCCAAATCAAAGCTTTGATACCAATTGTAATGAAACTACTTCTTAAATAAAGTAGAGTAACATCAATATATCACAATATGAATGAAATATAGAAAAACATATGAATAAATTACAATTAAATTCAAAGGGGAAACCTCCAAAACCTTAAAATATGAACAAAATTAACATATGATGATCCAATACTAACCCTTGCCTCATATGTATAACTTAACTATGCTATGTAACTACCCTAGGCTAATCCTATCATCAATGTTAAGATAAATATATGATCATATGACTTAATTAAAAGTTATGATATCCAAAAGTTGGCTAAAATATCCAAAAACTTTATGATTTTTCAAATAAAACCCTAGAATAAATGATTATATTACTCCAACATAGAAAGTATAATATTGAAATGAAATACAATGTTATAGTAAAAGGATAAATAAATGTAATAAAATGTGTACACCACACTTCATCATTACAAGGATGATTTAAATGTCCATATTTATCCATATAACTTATAATAAATATACAATAATTAATGTTCATGTATGAAATATGAAATTTTAAATAAAATTGATCCTTTTAAACGTAGAGAGTGAGTAATAAATACACATGTAAGTGGGTGAACCATGTTTCCATGTGTCATGACATTAGAGATGATGTTTTATAATTGTATCATTGGATATTTGTGTTTCCTTATTCAAGAACTTGAATAATTAGGGGATGATCATGCCCAAAATTTATGTACTCAATGGGTTAGAAAGATAAATTCCCTAACCCTCATTGAATATGGATTAGTGCCTAGGCCATTGAGTATAGTTTAAACTCAATTATACTACTCATATAACTAATATTGAACCCTAGGATGAAATATGTGAGCCACATATTTGGATTATAAATTAATTCATAGGATTTTGAGTGTCTATTAAGCTCAACCACATTACTCATTTAAATG
This sequence comes from Torreya grandis, assembly GCA_037957365.1. NCBI lineage: Eukaryota > Viridiplantae > Streptophyta > Pinopsida > Cupressales > Taxaceae > Torreya > Torreya grandis. Next base: position 3,001,140 of record JARHVA010000706.1, on the reverse strand, counting down.
ATTCAACCATTTTAGATAGGCTTATAGATTTAAATTTCTCACTTTTAGATACCATCAATGCCTAAACAAAAACCTGTAATAGTTTATATGTGCATGAAAAATGTTCATGGATAAAAATATGATCCAATTGGTAGTTATATGATATATAATGCTATGAAAGTATATCCTAATTGTCCTAAATCTAAAAAATATGTAAAATTATAATTCATGTTCCTAAAAAATGTATGCATATGCCCCTAAAATTTTTAAATATCTAAAAACCTATAAATTTTATTCTTTCTAAATGTGTTTTAATATTAAAATATATGAAAACATTTAACTTATATTCCTATAAAATGTGTTTGAATCTAAAAACATTTGTCTCATATTTAAACCAAATAAATAATCTAAACCACTCTAAAATATTTTAATCTTGTAATTTGTGACAAAAATATGAATTTATTATTCATGAAAACTTGAATATATATGAAAATCTCACTAATATGCCCACATTTTGAGGTGAAGCATGTATCTTATGAATCAATCATATCAAAACAAAATATTTAATTTCATCATGTTATGTAAAAATATGTATTCATGTAGAAGCATGTGCTAACATGTGGAAAATATGTGATCATAATAATGAGTAAATCATCAAATCATATATTATAAATTTAGTTTAAGTCATACACATGTTACACACACACACACACACACACACACACACACACACACACACACACACACACACACACACACACACACACACACACACACACACACACACACATGCACACACATAGGTAATAGTAACCATCATTAATATAAATATTGAATAATGAACTATGTAGGAAGGTGCATGATGTGAATTGTGGCACCACACACAAATGGAGAGGTGAGTGATGTGTAATGAAACCATAAAATCATCAAAATTAAAAAGATCAACATAAAATTATAGACTTATCCACTCATAATCACATAATTTCATGGCCATGACACACACAATAACACTCAATTTGACACAAAGATAAGGGTTGAAAACAAAGAGAAGTCATAAAATGCAAATATCAATTAATAATAGTTTTAAAATAAGTTAAGGACCCAATAAAAACTCATGTAATAAAAACTCAATCTAAAAAATGTAATGTAGTAAGCAATAATTAAATAAGCATTATCAAGTATTAGCCTATAGAAAATGAAACATCATCAATGAAGCATAAAACAAGTGAATATTCACTATCATTCTATGCCAATGTCACATCATATTAAATTAATATCTCCATGAAATATAGAATTGAAAATAATATAAGCAAGAAAAAGATGTGTAAATATCCCATGTAGTTAAACATGATAAAAATAAATTTCATATAAAGATATAACCTATATCAATGTAACCTAAGGAATTAGACTAGCCCCTAGGTATAAAAATTTCATGTATTTGTGCATCTATGCATCTATAATATTTGCCCAATAATGGATGTCTAAGATCGATGACAAGAAGATCAAACACATAAATCTGTCAAAGCTAGAACTCAAAAAATGATTAGAATCTATGATATATTTTTTCATATAATAGATATGGATTGCATAACAAAGGCTCTAAGATTACATATCACTAATCTCACATCTCTCACAACTCTCAAAGTTGTCACAACTCACAACTTACACAACTTCTAGCTAAGTAGCTCACCATAATCATAAGACTCCAAATATTCCATATCAATAAAGCTTATAAAGGGATATACATATAAGTGGAAGCTAGGAGAATCCAAACCATACCATGCATGTGAGACTAAATCCCCTTAAATATATGGAATAAAGAAAAGGATCCAACATCCTAATACATGTGGAATAAACTTCCCCAATGTATAAAAATAACTAATCAAGCCAAATGGCAGGAAAAAAAACATCTTATACTAACACCCCCCTTAAGCATATCGTAGGTGGGTAGAATAAATGGGTCTTGATAATGAGGCTTGATGAGGTGCTCAAGTACTAGAAACTCTCATAAATTGGAGAAAAGGATAAAATATGTAGGAAAAACTCAACCCCCCCCCCCCATACAAAAAAAAAAGAGATAAAATAAAAGAAGGCTAGAAGGCCCCCTTAAATATGTTGCTGAAGAGTCTACACTCCAAATATAACTCACAATATGACTAAGGTTGATAATGAGATTCTTTGCCTAAAGACTATAGAAGATCTATCCACATCGAATAATGTTTATTCCCTTTGCCAAAGGAAGATCATGATGTGTTTCCTAAAAGTATACCCATTTCATAATGGAAGATGAAGGCAATAGTAAAAAGAACTCTTAATATGGTCTAAATATGATGTGTGGTATAGGTCTGGTAAGATCATGCACAAAAATTAAATATAATGTCACTAAATTAGACCTTTCAAAAGAAAGGTATTAAAAATTCAATGAAGGAATGTCCATGTGAAATGTGGAACATAGATCAACAACTCTCAAAATTGAATAAGAGACTGTAAATGAAGCACATGGATTCATAGAATGGATATCCATAGGAAGAGATGAGTTATCAATGCTATTAATAAGTGAACTCACACTAGAAACAATAGAGTCTTTTGAAGTGAAAATATGTGATGGATCTAAGATAACAACATCCATGAATATGGATGGAAGTATAATTTTTAATGGGATAGTTTGGGTTAGGTAAAATCTTGTCGTATAGTGGTGGATCAATAGAAGAAAGAGCACTATCCATCAAAAATATGTCATCACAAGAAATAGACAGAATAAAGAGTAAAAAAATCTCTAAAGAGATGATAGGAAGTGGAGGAGGAATGATATAAATATCAGTAAGATCTCTAAAATGAGTCTGAAGGATGATCCAAATAGTATAGGGATACATTGTATGTTCCACATCAAAATGAAGTTATACAAAAACATGTAACATTAAGGTGACAAAAACCTTGTCACAAGTGTTATTCCAATTATTATATTGACATGAGTTATTAAGGCCATGAATATGTGCACACAATAATGGAGTATAATTATTTTTTGTGAGTAAGTGTTCCATATATGCACACCAAGAAGCATAGTTGGTATTTTAAAGAAGAACCACTAGTGTAAAATTAACTTTACTCATCTACTAGTATCTTTCAAGTGAATTCGACACGATTGAGATAAAACACCAAATAAGTACAATGAGAAAAACACTACACAAGTGATAATGCACACTCAAAGAATGGACATCAAGATCTACTAATAATACATCCAATAATATAAGAGTAATTAGTGATAACCAAATTAACACATGTAAGTTGATAAAAATATGTGCACATAAGAGAAAATGTAGGGAATATAATAACCACCCTAAGACAATAAAAAATGACCCCCCTAAAGTTTACAAGCATATACCATGCTCAATGTTGGACATCAGACTTACTTGAGAATGCATCCATGAGCAATCAGTGCTTGTGATGTCAAAATTGAGCAACACATGTGATATAAGTGAAATAAGCCAAGAGGTATATCAATCTCTGTCAACAATTCATCCAAAAAGATATAATAAGTGTGGAAAATGGGCCAAGAAGGAGAAGAATACAATTTGTCTTATTTGTGAGGTGGTTTGGCTCATGTCAAATCGAGACTCACCCTTTGCCTTCATCAAGCAAAAATATGAGTGAACAAGCAATAAAAAAATAAATCCTTATATCTCTTTTTAAAATATGTTTCCCACAATAATATCTCTTAAAAAAATATTATTTTTATACAAATAACAATAAAAAAATATGGGTCCACCATTACAATGATATTATTTTTAATAAAAAATATCTCATTTAATATCTAAAATATATTTTACCCACCTTTCTTATGTATCCCATTTAATAAATTCAAATCTAGTAATTTGACAAAACCATATGTATTATCTAAAAAACACAAATTGTTTGGAAATTTGTGATTTACCAAAAAAGGTGGTTTTCCAAACCCCTTTTTGGTGAATAATATCATTTAGTAAAAATGTGATAACTTTTCAATTATCAATGAAATTTAAAATTTTAAAATAATATGAAAATATAAAAATGAGGCACACAAAACCTAGAAATGTTTTGGAGTGATTATTTATAGTTTGAGAGAAGTTTGAAAAAGAACAAGCAATTTTATTAGAAAACTAAATTTGCAAAAAAGTGACAAGAAATATTGATTAGAGACTTGGATAGAGAAAACTAACTAAGTGGTGGATGGAACATCTATTAATAATTTTTCTTGGCCCAAAGAAAAGGTTAAAAACTATGATTCAAACTTGAAATCCTAAACTTGATTACCCCAATATCAACACATGTAAAGAGAAAAAAAAACTATAGATGAACACACAAATCTGCAAGTTTTTCTCATAATTTTTAAGAATAGAAATCAATAATCAACTCAAAATTTAAAGTATCAACAAAAATATAAAAATAAATGTTCATTACCAGCACCTATAGCTATGATACCATGTAATATTCACCCAATAATGGACGTCCAAGACCGCTGATAAGAAGATCAAACACACAAACCCGTTGAAGCTAGAGATCAAGAAATGAGTAGAATATGCAATAGATGTATTCATATAATAGAGATGGAATGCATAAAAAAGGCTCAAATATTATATATCACTAATCTCAAAACTCTCACAACTCTCAAAGTTGTCACAACTCATAACTTACACAACTCTTAGCTAAGTAGCTCACTAGAATCCAAAAGACTCCAAATATTGCATATCAATAAAGCTTACAAAGGGATGTACATATAGGTGGAAGTTTAGAGAATCCCAAACATACCATGCATGTGGTATTAATTTACCCTAAATATATGGAATAAAGTAAAGGATCCAACATCCCAATACATGTGGGATAAACTTCCTCAATGTACAAAAAATAACTAAACAAGCTAAATGTTAGGAAAAGAAATATCCTACACCAACAGTGTCATGTGTATCTTGTATGTTCTGAATCTCACTCATATATACCATGAAATACATGTGAATATGAAAAATGGACATGTAATATACAAATCATGTGATAAATAACATAAATTAATAATAGAACTATAAAAGATGCCATGCTTAAGTCCTTTTTTTTTTATTTTTTAGATATTTTTATTTTTTTGTATTTTTATTTTTATTTTTTCAAAAATGAAATAAATGATATATAATGATCCAATTAATGGGATGATCATGTGTATGTCCTAGATTAATCACTAGAACATAATTCATTCTAAAATTATATCATTCTTATTTCTATCATGGTTGCTTGGTGATTTGGATTACTATAATCATGACTTTATTTTTAGGATTTTGAATATTCATTTGTAATTCAAAAAATTATTCATATGATTTCCATACATTATATGATAAGAACTATGGTATTTTTATTTATTTTCATGATGCATAGGAGGAAAAGTGTTTAATTTGCTTCAAATCACATCTCTTAAAATATCACTTGGATTCTTATTAATCTTGTGCAAAATTTATGAACCATTAATTATAGATGTATTCAATTTTTTGATCCATACTTAAGTTGACATATTTTGAGGCACGCAACTCTTTAGTAGAGAGGAAAAGGTGAAATTGACACTAGTTTTCTTAAGGTTGTACAAATATGTAATATTATCCTCAAGTGATATAACCATTAGATATAATGTTTGAATTTACTTTTGTAATTCCTCTTTGGATTGTTCATGAATAGGAGATTTTGATTTATTATTTAGGAATGTACATTCCCAATAATCTCTTGAACCTATAGGTATAAATATATTATGATATAAGTAATCATTTGGATCAATACAATTGAAATTTGGCTTGTGTAACTTATCATATACATTCTCTTTCATACCAGTATTATCGTAATCACTATCATAGTAATATTAAACTATGCAATTTATATTTTATGAGTCGAATAACTTATCTCTTGTTGCTAGATATTAGCTTGTGGTGTTTTTCTTGCTTCTTCAATAATGTTCATAATTTATTCCTTAGAATTTACTTTACTTAATTCTCTAACCTTATATGCATGCATTTTTACATTAAGATAGGATAGGATGGAGGCACTTTAAAATAATGCATATAACCTATTTGTGAATTACCTTCATTATTAGATTACATTATTTTACAATATTTGAAGGATCATTGTCTATACAGTGTTTATACTCACATCCATTATGTATAGAACTCACACATTTATGTAGTGTCAATGGTATCACTTCAATAACATGTACTCAAGGTTGAACCAAGAGTATATTATAAAATATATTATTAGGAATGACTTGAAATAGATAGGCAATGTTTTGGGTCATACTATCACATCCAATGATATTGTGTCACATCATGTCCTACTATGCAAAAACTACTTTAGCATTATTAGGGATTACAGAATTGATGATTTTTTTCTAATTTTTATGTTTGATCTAGATATGTATGTTATATGATTGATAGTAATATTATTTGTTTTGTGATCAATTATTATGTTGGATAACATTTGTATATGTGTACACTATGTTCTATGATCATGTTGACTATGATTTCATTTACATATAATTTTCATTATAATAGTTTATTGATGTTTATATATTGATTATTTGTTATAATATCAGACTAACTACATTTTATTTGATTTAGGTAGTTGTAGGATTGTCATGCCCTCATAGGTAATACAGAGGGAGAGTATCATTGGAGAGGGGCGTGTAGATACCAACATTGGGTATTGAAAGAATTAAGCCAAATGCATAAACATCACATTCTTGTTTTCTTAGGTGAAAAGAATGTTAGTTAGTATTTTAATAAAATGATAAATGTTTCTTGTAATGTTCATATTCATAGATATTAAGGCATGTTTTCATTAGTTTTAAATGGTAACTTGACTGGGTGTTCTGATTAACATTAGATTTTGTGTTGGCTGTCATGATTCCATTAAAATATTATCATGAGGTAGATCATGTTGTATTGTGTGCAAGGTAAATCAATTGTGTGTTTTTAATGCTAGGATAGTGTTGATTATTTATGGATCTTGTTGATTTGGTTACCTTATTTCCTTTTTGGTGACATAGTAAGGAGGAAAAAAATAGGGTAAAAGTACCCCAAAATAAATTAACTAAAAGGAAATTTAAAACTTTGGATGTTTTTTGATTTGGTTATGTTTATTTACAAATACTAAAAAATTAGAAAGGGAATAAATTAGGTTTTTTACTTTAGAATTTGACTCATACATTCACAATGATGGAGGCACTACATGTGGCAGCCATGCTGGGAACTTGGGGCATGGACTATGAGTTAGGAGGCTTGGCATGAAAAATTGGTATAAATGGAGGTGAGTTTATAATATACCACTTGAAATTTAGCTGGAGAATGGACTATTCATGCAAAATATGGATAGGGTTTTGGAAAATTATAAGAAGAATGAAAAGAGAAAAAATGATAGATGATAGAGGGGGAGAAGAGGATAGAGCTTGACCAAAGAGGATAAAAGATATCCTTCCACACATTAAGATTACAACCATCATATAACTAGGTTGGTTCATCTTGAATTTTTAATTATGGATTACAGACTTAGATGACAAGAAAAGGGTGATTCTTATTATGGGTTTTATATAAATATTTTTGAAAGTGTGAACTTATAGTCTTTAGGCAAAAATAAAATTACGGTTTCATGATTATAGACATGGGGATGGAACTCACTTCCATCTAAAAGGCTATACTCACGATACTAAGCCTATATATAAGGAAGAACTAATTTTTTATAGGTAAAAATATTACATAAAAACCCAAGGGATTCAATTATATAGACTTGGGGATGGAAATCAGTTCTATCCATAGGCATATAGAGGTGAGGTTGAGCTATATTCATAAATAAAACCGAGTGCTCTTAATATAGACATGCCTAAAATATTAATTGCTAATAGTTGTGTAAATAATATAGCATAAGACTTTCATGAATCTTTAAAGAGGAACAATTTTGTGTTTTGTTTTATTTAAAGAGTTGGAAATATTGGGTGAACTATTTTATTGATAGAATGTTTAGATGGATTAGGGAATGATCATGTAAATGTTTCAATTTGGAAATTATATTTATATTGTCTTTATATAATATTACACAAGCTGAGAAAATATTGGTTTACTTAGGATGAGTTGGTATAACTGTAGGTTATAATAAGATGAGTTGTAATAACCAAATTTATTTTATTAATGACCTAGGTACTTGGGTTGATTCTTAAGTCTTGATGAAGCAATTTAAATACATTGCCTTGTATGGAACATGCAAACAAAATTTTAATATGATGAATTCTATTTTATATGGTCATATTAAAGACATAAACAACTTCACTTTGCTAGGTTGTAAGGACTTATATTAAGGATATTTGAGTTACTATAGAATACAAATTGAGTATCTAGTTGTGTGTGTGTGTGTGTGTAAAGTTACATGTAAATGAATTCAAATAATTTGTATGTGTACATATATAAAAAAATACATATGAGGATTTTTAAAAACATGCATGTTATCAAATATAATGATGAAATATGAGTGTACAGAATTAAAAATGATTAGTTCCATGGAAACTTACCTTATTCATATGCATAAATGAGTATATATATTTGGATATACATATAATAATGACTACATGCATCTATGTGTGTAAATACGTAATCAAATAAACATTTTGATATCTATTTGAACATATATTTGATTTTATTAGGATGGTTTTTATAGTTTTAAGTGAAAATGTGAATTCTAAGTTAGAGATATAAGTGAATGTCTTTTCATTTGAAATGGACAATTTGTCCATTGATTGGGTGTTTAATGTAAATGTCTTTGAATGAAGTAAAATATGATATTTTCATGTAATGAGGAAATGAAGAAAGAATTATAGGAAGGACAAATTTGTCAATAAAGTACAAGATAATGTTAAATACATTATTTGTGTTTTATGAGTTAGCTAAAGACTCATTTGGTTATATTGTTGGATGATTTTTATATAACTATGTGTGTGTGTGTGAATTGTGTTTGAGATAAAATAGAGATATATTATGAAATGATTATAGTGTTTTAGTCTTAGATTATTATTATAGGCCTATGTGTATGACTAGTTTGCATATAATTCATTTGAAGAACCTATATAAAACACTTTTGTGGTTGAGTGAATGGAAACAATGATATTGTTGAATTATGATCAATTATACCTTACATTAATATTTGGATTGAATGTATACTACAATCTATATATATTATATTAAAATCTATATGTCAAAGTTACTAGACTTGTTTCACAGATAACAAGTGATAGATATATAAGGGTGATAGCATACAAATTATATACCTACCCATGATATCACCTATTTTTTTATTATTCATTAGAAAAGAGTTTGTGTGAGTGAAATTTACTTGAATCCATGTGAGATATAGTTTTTATAATGAAAACTTTGGCCAAAATAATTTTATAGCTGAGACATTATCATTCCACTATACTTTCTAGTTTAAATGTGTATGCTAATGCCACATTAGATAGAGGATTGGTTTTCATGGTCTATGTGATTGTTCCATGTTTAAATGATTGTACACACATAGGTTATAATTCATTTCTTGATATCTACATTGTTCTTATCTACCCCTCTATAAAAGTTAGGGCCACTCCCAATGGGGAGGTGTGTGAGAGATCAATAATCTATGGTTGGAGGTAAAGCATTAGAATGATGCTCTCCCTATATTAATCTATTAAGCCATTTGGGATCATACCATGGCTATATTTATGGATCATTGAGATGTTTGTGAGGCTCATTTGTACTATTGTACATACTATATCATATATTTTACTATGTATTAAAATGTAATGTAATATGTAGTAACTTATGATTTGATGGATATTCAACACAATAGTGACTGTGAGATTTGTAATTAATTATAAATATTGTAATAATAATGAATATATGCTTATTTATAGTTATAATGTGGATCATATAAATGATTTGATGTACTTGAATCTTTTTGATATTCATTTTATGAGAATTATTCATCTTGTAATTTGTTATAAGTTATTTGAAAACTAAATGGATCATTTTATTAAACAGTGGGTTGATACATTTCTTTATTTAATTCTTTAGATGCATTTATTATGTAAAGGGTGATTTTAAAAATAGTTAAGGATGAATTTTATATGTAAACCATTTGGACTTAAAAAAAATTGGTGTTAATTTTGTGTAACCCATTGGTGTTTTAACATTATGATATCAAAGTTAAGGTTTAAAACCTAATGAGTCCAATAACAAATATATTATATAAATATTTAGTGAGGAGAATGAAACGAGGCAAATCAAGTGGTTATGGGACTTCAAATTCAAACCCTCAAGCTGATCCTGATTAGCTAGTAGTATAAAAACCTATAAAACTTGATCAGACACTTGTTATCATGAATGAGACTAGAGATAAAATAATATATCTAGAGTGACAAGTTCATGGACCTAAGGAGGAAGATGAACAAGAGGTTATAGAGGAATAAATTACTAGATAGGAAGAACCTTAGGATCAGGGGCATGATGAAGGTCAATAAATACCTAGAGCTCAAGTATCTACAAATCTTGCACATGATATGAATAAAGTGAACCCACTCAAGTTTGAAGGTACAATATTGGGTGAAGGAGATGAAGCTTAGATCACTGAAATGGGAAAATATTTTGTGATTCAAAATTATTTTAATGTGACTGAGGTTGTTTAGGGATCTTATCAACTAGCTGGTGAAACAATAATTTGGTGGGATAATAAGAAACTTGAGATGAACCTTAATTCCACTACCACCACTTGGGAGTCATTTATGTCTCTTTTTAGAGCATGTGGTTACCATAGATATAATTTGATAAAAAATTAACATATTTATAGAATTTGAATCTTGTGGATTTATTGTTAAATGAATACTAGGATCAATTCATAAAACTATTGAAGTCTATTCTGCAGTATCAAAAAGATGAACATTTCTAGATCAAAAAGTTCATTATGGGTTTAAAACCCAAAATTGGAGGTGAAGTAGATGTTCATGGACCATCAATATGGACCAAGTCTTTGAGAAGTTAGTTAATCAAGAGTAAAAATTGAAATGACTTGTTGAAGTTAGAAAATTTCAAAAAGAAGTGTGGAAGTTCAAGGACACACAAGAAAAAGATCTAGAAATGAAATGGGAATTCCAAGAACTGATTCAATAGAAAAAATGCAAGATTAAATAATTTTTTAGGAAATAGGAAAATATGAGGTAGTTTCAAAGAAGGATTCAAGGGTGTTAATCAAGATGAGAGGAAAGGACCACCTACTAGGTACTTTAAGTGTGGAGGCCATTATGCAAAGGATTGTCCTCAGTGGAAGATAGATGATATAAATAAGAATGTGTCCACCTTTAAAACATAGTAGGGAACCTTTAAAAAATGTATTTATGTATCACTTTATAATTTTTAGGTATAATTTTAATCCTCTACCATTTAAGTATTAGGTACTTTTTTTGGGTATCCTATTTATGTTTTGATAAATACACGAGCCACTAAAAGTTTTATCTTTCATAGAAAGTTAAGTAAATTATCTAGGAAAGCTAGTTTTATGGAAAATTCTTATTTAGCTCAATATGGGAATAAATCCAAGCTCAAGGTTGATAGATGTGTTGTTGAGGCTAAAATATAGTTTCTAAAATTTGTTACAGTTATTGACCTTTATGTAACACCACTAGGGTCATATTATGTGATCTTAGGAGTGAATTGGCTCACTAAACATAAAGCCAAATTTGATTATTTTCTTAAGAAGGTTGAGTGTTTAGATGATTTAGGAAATCAAACCCAAATCCAAATAGTAAGAGAGAGTTAAAACTAAGTAAAATTTTATCCATTCAATTGAAAAAGGCTCAATGAAAAGGATGTCAAACATTCTTAGTCAAAATGGATGAAATTGGTGAAACTAAGGAACACTCCTTAGAAGACCATCCTTTTATGCAAGAATTTTAGGATGTTTTTCCAAAAGAATTACCAGGTCTACCTCCAAAAATGGAATTTTATTTCACCATTGATATCATTCCAAGATTAGAACCATAGTCTAAGGCTCCCTACATAATGATAAAAATTGAGCTGATTGAGTAAAAGTCCTAAATTCAAGAGATGTTGTATAAAGGGCTGATTTAGATATGTGTTTAAACATGGGGTGCACCTATAGTATTTTCCAAAAAGGATGGAACATTTCATTTTTTCATTACCTACTGAATTCTTAACAATAAAAAATCAAAGATATGTACCCTTTACTTTGCATTGATGATATTTTTGATCAAACATGTGGTGCAACAGTCTTTTCAAAGATTAATCTCCATGATAGATACCATAAATTGAGAATAGGAGAGGAAGATATTAAAAAAATAACTTTTAAGACTTGTTAATGTCATTATAAGTTCATAATACTTCCTTTGAGACTAATGAATGCACTTTTAACATTCATGAAATTCATGAACAATGTGTTCAAAAGATTACCTTGATCAATATGTGCTAGCCTTTCTTGATGATATTCTCATCTATACAAAAAGTGAATAAGAGCATGTTGAGAATTTAAATTTAGTCTTGAAATGGTTGCATAATCATAAACTCTATGGGAATCTATCTAAGTATGCTTTATTTGAAAATAGAGTATAATACTTGAGACATGTTATCTATAAAATATTGTCATTGATGTCAAAGGTCTAACATTATTGGTGATAAAGGCCCCATTGAATTTAATAGTGTTTTTAATATTCATATCTTGACTAATGTGTGTTAATATTTATTTAATATTAATGAATATATTTTTGGTTGCATATAAGTCAAAAGAGGGCCCATGGAGAAGTCAAAGAGTCATAGGGTAAAAGACAAAAGAGGAATGGGATGCATTTTCTCATGAAGAGTTATCTTGAAGAATTCCAAGAGTCACCATGTGAAGACAAAAGAGGGTATGGCACATTTTTCCATGAAAGGACACTTTGAGGAATATAAAAAGTCACCAAGATAAAGACAATAGAGGAAAAGATGCATTTGCTTATGAAGGGTCACCATATGACTTTTCAAATGCAAGGATACGAAGGGTCATGCAAGTTTGGTGCCATTTTTTTTGAGAATTGAAGGGTCACAAAGGGTGAATGCCAAAGGTCATTTGGAAAGATATAAATAAAGGCTTGAGAAGCCATTTGTAATATGAAAGAGAGTGCATGGTTTGTATTTGTTTTCGAAGAGAGAAAAACATGAGATATTGTAGAGTTATATCATTTTTTGAGTAAGCAACATTGAGAGATAGCTGTGTTTTATACACAAGAGGGGTTGGTGATCCTATGGGTTGGTTCTCACAAATCTTTTTAATGGGTTGGTACTCCTATGGGTTGGTGATCACAAATAGTTGCTGTGTTGGTGCTCGAAAAAGGAGTTGGTACTCCTGCAAGTTGGTGCTTGTGAAATTTGTATTTTGAGTTGGTGCACATTCATATACTTGAGATTGTTCTCTATGTTTTTTCCCACTTTGAGTTTCCACGTAAAAATTTGGTGTCTCTCTCTCTCTCTCTCTTGTGTGGTGCATATTATTATTTTAATTTTATTTCATACTTGGAATATGTGATTAAGTGGTTAAAGAAAAGAAATTAGATTAAGTAAAAGATATATAATATACTGATTTACCCCCCCTCTTAGTGTATTTCATGCTTAACAATTGGTATTAGAGCAGGTTCCTTTGGAAAAAGTTTTAAAACTTGAAGGTAGATTAGGAAAGCATGATGGTTGGATTACATGAAGGTTTTTATACAAATAAGGCACCTTTGTTTGATGGGAAAAATTATGTTTTTTGGAGCATAAGAATGAAGAATTATTTGATGGCCATTGGATTTGACATTTGGGAAGTAGTGGTGGTGAAATATGAAGATCCACAGACACTTTTAACTACTCTGGTAGAAAAGAAGGCAAGTGAAAATAATAATAAAGCTTTAAATGCTATTTTATATGGTTTATGTGAATCAGAATTTGTTAAAGTTATGTAATGTAAATATGCTCATGAAACTTGGATAAAACTTAAGAATATCTACAAATGTGATGGAAAGGTTTAGAAATCTAAGCTTTAGACTTTCAGAAGATAGTTTGAGAGTTTGAAGTTGGAAGAGGAAGAAAATATAGCAAGTTATCTTTTGTGGGTTGATCAAATAGTTAATCAGATTCAAGGTCTTGGAGAAAAGTTAGAAGAATCAATTGTGGTTCAAAAAGTTTTGAGATCTCTACCATTGAGATATGATGCAAAAGTTTTAGAAATTGAAGAGATGAAGAATTTATCCAAGTTAAAGATGGATGAGCTACATGGTATTCTTACAAAATATGAGATGTGGACTGAACAAGAGAAACCCTCAAAGAGAGAAGCTACTTTTAAGACATCAAAGAAAGAAAAGGCTAAGATTCAAGAATCAAGTGACAGTTCTAGTGATGATGAAGATGAAAATGGAGCTCTATTCATTCATAAGCCACAAAAGGGCATAGGTAAATATAAAGGAAAATTACCTTTTAAATATTTTAATTATGGAAAGATTAGACATTTTGCAGTTAAGTGCCCAGATAAGAGTAATGGTGATAATGAAGAAGGAAATTCTACATATAATAAGAATTTCAAAATAAAATTCAAGAAGGGATTCGAGAAGAAGAGTTTGTATTCTAAAGATCCTAGCTCAACCAAAGATAGTGGAGTTAGTGATTCAGAAGAAGAGATTCTATTCATGAACATACATGAAGATGCCTCTGCAAGAAAAATTATAGATGATCAAGAAGAAGAATAGGATGAATCTGAAGTGAATCTATAAGGAGAACTCATTTTTGCTTTAGAAGAGTTAAAATCTCTTGAGAAGAGGAATCAAAGATTAAAGCTCTAGATTAAGAAAAATAAAAAGGAGTCAAAGGAAATAATTGAAGATATACAAGCACACTTTAAAGAAGCCAAGAAAAATGAATAAGATATAACGACATAGTTGGAAAAAGTAAGTAAATAATGTGAAAGGTATGTTATTGAAATTGCTTCTTTAAAAGTAGATCTTGAGAAAACAAATAAAAAAATAAATGATAGAGCAACCAATGATTCAAAATTTAAGAATATCACTAATATTTTGAATAATATATTATAAATTCAAAGATCAATGTCAGATAAAAAAAGTATTGGATTTGAAAAAGAGAAAGGGGAGGCCACTAATTTTACAGACAAGAAAAAAAG
This sequence comes from Torreya grandis, assembly GCA_037957365.1. Taxonomy (NCBI): domain Eukaryota; kingdom Viridiplantae; phylum Streptophyta; class Pinopsida; order Cupressales; family Taxaceae; genus Torreya; species Torreya grandis. The sequence goes on along the minus strand of JARHVA010000706.1, from coordinate 2,985,948 downwards.
AAAGATCTATGTTGAAGCTCTTAAAAAAAAGGAAATCAAAAGGAAAGAAGTTAAGAATACAGAAGACATCTCAAACAAAGAAGGCTGGAAAGAATAGAGCTATAAAAGGTAATTAGGTTAGAGATACATAAATAGGTCCTATTTTTATGGTTACTATTTTTATTTTAATGGATATGGTCATAAAAAAATAGAATGTCAAAAAAGGGCTAACAATTTTAAAAATAAGAAGGAAAGTCATGCAAAGTCAAACAAAAGCCATAACTCTTTTAATCCTCTATCAGGATTTAATGAAAAGGCCATAATATGTTATAAGTGAAACAACTTTGGACACATATCTTGGTATTGTAGAAGTGTGTTTGAGTCAGTCAAAAAGGACCAAAGTTTCAATGCTCTATTCGTCAAGAAGAAAGTTTAGACAGGTTCATGGTAGAAGAAATAACTTGAAAAATCTATGTTGGTGCAGACAGCTTTGCATGCAAGAAATGAAGAAAATCCAAGGTTCATTGATAGTGTATGTTCAAGGCACATGATAGGAGACAAAATCAAGTTCATAACCTTGAATAAGATCAATGGTGGCATAGTGAAATTCGAAGATAATACTACTGCTAGAATTACCAAAAAAGGTACACTAAGTTTGGATAATGGTTAAACTAAAATTGAAAATGTTTTGTATGTAGGTCTTACACATAATCTTTGAGTGTAAGTCAAATGTGTGATCAGGGGCACACACTAAAGTTTTATGTATAAGGTTGTGAAATTAGGAGAAAAGATTTAGATGTGTTGGTTGCAGATGCTCATAGAATAGGCAATAATTTGTATATGCTATCATACATCAAAGGTCAAAGATGTTGTTTGATTCATATTGATTTTTTTTGGCTATGGCACAGGAGAATGGGACACATAAGTTTTAATAATATTGTCAACATCATTAAGAATCATGTAGTTAGAAATATTACAAAGTTTACAAAGCCATCTGACATGCTTTGTGAACCTTGTCAGCATTGGAAGCAGGCTAGAAGGCAGTTCAAAACAAAATAGTACTCAACCACTAAAATTCTAGAGCTTGTTCACATTGATCTATGTGGACCTATGAGAACTCAAAGTAATCAAGGTGAGAAACATTTCATGTTGCTTATTGATGATTTTTCACATATTACTTGGGTAATGTTTTGAAAGAAAACATCAGAAGCTTTCAGACATTTCAAAGCATTCAAAACATTAGTTGAGAATGAAACCAGTTTGAAGATTAAGTGTCTAAGATTAGATCAAGGAGGAGAATTCATGTTAGATCAGTTTATTGAGTTTTTTGAAGACCATGGAATAAAGATACATTATTCAATAGCTAGAACTCCACAATAAAATGGAGTAGCTGAGTAGAGAAACAAAATAGTTCAAGAGATGGTGAGGACAATGCTAAATGAATCCAAGATACTAGATAAATATTGGAGAGAGGTAGTTGCTACAATTGTGCATATTTAGAATAGAGAATTATTGAGAGTCAATAGTGACAAAACTCATTATGAGCTATGGAAAGACAAACCAATAATAATTGATTATTTTAGAGTTTTTGGTAGCAGATGCTTCGTAAAGAGAACCAATGAAAAACTTGGTAAGTTTGAATCTAGAGCAGATGAAAATATATTTCTTGATTATTCTTGCAAAAGTAAAGCTTATAAATGTTATAACAAAAGAACCAATTTTTTTTTTGAAAGCGCAAGTGTCAGGATAGAAGAACATGGAACACAAAGAATCAGTGATCTAGTAGACATTCCTAAAATCATTAAAGAGGAAGATTTTGAAGAATCAGATGAAGATGAGAAAAAAGACACCAAAAATATATCCAAATATGTTCAAATAAATCATAATGAAAGTGACATCATTGGGGACATAAATGAAAGAATTTACACTAGAAGAATGATGGTAAGTGAATATGAGCAAGTTAATTTCTCTTTGTTATCCAAAATTTAGCCTAGAACATTTTCATAAGTTAGACATGATAAGCATTGGGTTAAAGTAATAGATGAAGAATTAAATCAAATAGAAAAGAATGATACTTGGGAATTAGTGCCTAGACCAAAAAATCACAATGTGATAGGAACAAAATGGGTTTATAGAAATAAGTTGAATGAAAATGGAGAAGTGACCAAGAATAAAGCAAGATTAGTAGGTAAAGGATATGCTCAGATTAAGGGAATAGAATTTGAAGAAACTTTTGCACCAATGGCAAGGATAGAGGCTATTAGAATGTTTCTTGCATATGCAGTGTTTAAAAATTTCAAAGTGTTTTATATGGATGTCAAATATGCCTTCCTAAACATGAATCTAGAAGAAGAGGTCTATATTGAGTAGCCTGAGGGATTTATTCTCTCAAATATTAGTATCCATGTATGTAGATTGAATAGAACACTATATAGATTGAAATAAGCTCCCAGAGCTTGGTATGCAAGACTTGATAAGTACCTATAGGATCAAGGTTTCAAGAGAGGATTTGCTGACAATAATCTCTACATCAAAACATAAGGTGAGCATCAATTTATTATTGTGGTATATGTTGATGACATTATTTTTGGAGGAAATATTGATAAGATGACAAAATAATTTTTTGATAATATGCAAAAATAATTTGAGATGTCTATGCTTGGAGAATTGTCATTTTTCTTAAGATTGTAAATATTTTAGTCAGATAAAGGAATGTTCATATCTCAAAGTAAATATGCCAAGGAATTTTTAAAAAAATTTGGTTTTGAGGATTGTGCACCAGTTGGCACACCAATGTGTACAAGAAATAAGGTGAGCAAAGATGAAGATTCGCCTATTACAGATCAATATTTGTATAGATCTATGATTGGTAGTCTTTTATATTTGACAGCATCGAGCCCAAACATCATGCATGTAGTAGGTATGATTTCAAGATAGATATCAGTTTTAAAGGATAGTCATATTCAATTGGTAAAAATAATATTTAGATATATCAAGGGGACATTAGATTATGGATTGTGGTATCCCATAGGCAGAAATTTCACTTTAGTTGCGTATACAGATTTAGATTGGGCAGGTTGCTTGGATGATAGAAAGAGTAAAAGTGGAGGAACTTTCTCTCATGGTGATAGGTTAATATCATGGCTAAGCAAAAATCATAATTTAGTATCACTTTCTACAACTGAAGCAGAATATATTATAGTGGTATTATGTTGTACTCAAATGCTTTGGATGAAACAAAATTTGGAAGATATCAAGGTAAAATATGATGAACCTATTTCTATTTTTTGTAACAACACAAGTGCTATTAATATTTTGATGAATCCAGTGATGCATTCAAGAACAAAACATATTCCCATTAGATATCACTTTTTGAGAGAGTAGGTTGTAGATCAATAGGTTAAGATGGAATATATTAGTACTACAGAGCATATTACATATATTTTCATAAAGGCACTACCAAAAGAGACATTTGAGTATCTACAGGAGAAGTTAGGAGTAATTTATTTTACTTCTTACCATTGAGGTTCAACATCAATTGAGGGGGAGATAAGTGTTAGCTCCAAGATAGGCCCTTTCCATTGATGTCAAATGGAGAGAATAATAGAAATAGATATAGGTATAGGTACAAGTGTAGAAATGGGTACAAGGAATACGTACAAGTTGCTATAGTAAGGGGGAGTTACTGTATATTTTTTAGATGGTAGTATGCACAAGTTTCAGGATATGGTAGTTTTAGTTTGAGGTTGCCATCAATGACAAATGGGGAGATTTTTGGAAATATTATCATTGATGTCAAAGGTCTAGCATTATTGGTGATAAAGGCCCCATTTCATTTAATGGTGTTTTTAATATTCATATATTGGCTAATGTGTGTTAATAATTATTTAATATTAATGAATATATTTTTGGTTTCATATAAGTCAAAAGAGGGCCCATAGAGAATTCAAAGAGTCATGGGGTAAAAGACAAAAGAGGAATGGGATGCATTTTTTCATGAAGAGTCATCTTGAGGAATTCCAAGAGTCACCATGTGAAGACAAAAGAGGGTATGGCACATTTTTCTATGAAGGGACACTTTGAGGAATATGAAAAGTCACCAAGATAAAGATAAAAGAGGAAAGGATACATTTGCTTATGAAGGGTCACCATATGACTTTTCAAATGCAAGGATATGAAGGGTCATGCAAGTTTGGTGCTATTTTCCATGAGGATTGAAGGGTCACAAAGGGTGAATGCGAAAGGTCATTTGGAAAGATATAAATAAAGGCTTGAGAAGCCATTTTTAATATGCAAGAGAGTGCATGGTTTGTATTTTTTTCTAAGAGAGAAAAACAAGAGATATTGTAGAGTTCTATCATTTGTTAAGTAAGAAACATTGAGAGATAGTTGTGTTTTATATATAAGAGGGGTTGGTGCTCCTGTGGGTTGGTGCTCACAAATATTTGCAAGGGGTTGGTGCTCTTGTGGGTTGGTGCTCATAAATAGTTGTTGTGTTGGTGTTCAGAAAAGGAGTTAGTGCTCCTATAAGTTGGTGCTTACAAACTTTGTATTTTGAGTTGGTGCTCATTTATATACTTGAGATTGTTCTCTGTGGTTTTTTCCACTTTGGGTTTTCATGTAAAAATCTACTCTCTCTCTCTCTCTCTTGTGTGGTGCATATTATTGTTTTAGTTTTATTGCATACTTTGAATGTGTGATTAAGTGGTTAAAGAAAAGAAATCAAATTAAGTAAATGATATATAATATACTGATTCACCCCCCCTCAGTATATTTCATGCTTAACACATGAATAGTGTGTTCAGAAGATTACCTTGATCAATTTTTGCTAGTCTTTCTTAATGATATTATCATCTACACAAAAAGTGAATAAGATCATGTTGAGAATTTGAATTTAGTATTGAAATGGTTGCATAATCATAGCCTCTATGGGAAGCTATCTAAGTATGCTTTATTTCAAAATAGAGTATAATACTTGGGACATGTTATCTCTATAAAAGGAATTTCAATGGATCCAACTAAGATTAGAGCCATTATAGAGTATTCATCACCAAAAAATGTTCATGAGGTGTGTAGTTTAATGGATTTAATAAGGTACCATAGGAAAATTTTACCAAATTTATTGAATATAGATAATCTAATCACCTCTCTTTAGTGAAAAGATCAATGTTTTGATTGGTCTCATAAGTGCGAAGAAGTCTATCGTATTCTTCAAAAAGACTCACTTCAACACAAATGTTACATATTCTAGACCCAAAAGGTCACTTTGAAGTTATAACATATGCATCAAGAGATTTTTTAGTAAGATTTCTTATGCAATATGGTTCAGTTGTGGCCTACGAATCAAGGAAATTAAAGTCTTTGAGGTAAATTATGTTCCTCATGACCTAGAAGTAGCTTCCATAATTCATGCTTTATATTTTTGGAGGTATTAAATTTTGGAAAAGTATTTTGAGCTTAATTTTGATAACTTGGGACTTAAGTATATATTTACTCAACTTAACCTTAATGCTCATCAGAGGCAATAGTTAGAATTTTTGTCAGACTATGATTTTGATATTAACTACATTAAGGCCAAAGAGAATAGAGTTTTATATGAACTGAGTATTAGAAGATACATCATGAATTTTGCCATGATTAAAAGTAATTTTTGAGATCAAGTAATAAAATTCTCACCTAGAGATGAATTCTATGAGTAAGTTAAGAAAGCATTGGCTGAAAATTCTCATGATTATATATACCATGGTTTTTAGTTCATAATGATGGAATTTTGAGGTATAATGGTATAATATATTTGTCTGAAAGAGAAATTTTTGGTATATTATGCTAAAATAATTACACAATGCTCCATATTTAGGACATCCTAGAGTGACTAAGCTAGTAGAAAAATTAAGACCATTGTATTTATGGAAGGGAATAAAAAAAATGTGGAAAATTTTGTGTTTAGATGCTTGGAGTGTCAATGAGTTAAGGCTTAAAATTTACATCCTCCTAGATTGTTATACCCACATTATATACTAGAATGGAAGTTGTAAATTATTAGTATGGATTTTTTTAAGGATTTCCTATTTCTATAAATTGTCATGATATAATTTTGGTAGTTGTGGATAAACTTACTAAGGTATCTCATTTCATTCAAGGTAATATGATAAATGATGCACTAATGCTTGACAAAAGGTTTGTGAAAGAGGTTTATAGATTGCATGGGTTTCTTAAAAAGATAATTTTAGATAGAGACCCCTAAGATGACCTCAAAGTTTTGGCAAACTCTCAATTCAGCTTTGGGTACATAGGTAAACTTTAGTATATATAACTTACTATCAAGAAATGGATGAGTAAACAAAAATAATAAACTAGGTACTAGAGGATATTTTGAGGATGTATTGCATATACCAATAATTTAAATGGGAGGAATACCTACCATTGGTTGAGTTTGCTTATAATAATTCATTTTAATCATCTTGGAAAATGGATCCTTTCGAAGCACTGTATGGTACAAGGTGTAGAATACTAATCAACTAGGATAAATTAGAGGATAGAGTGATTTTTGGACTTGATATACTTGTAGAAATGGAATAACAAGTAAATTTAATAAGGTAAAGATTGGATCAAGCCAATGATAAGCAAAAATGTTATGTTGATATAAAAATAACAAGGCAATTCTTAGTTAGAGATAAAGTTTTTATGCAAGTCAAACCCTAAAAGAGTGCTATTAAGTTTGAGAAATAAAATAAATTATCATAGAGATATGTGGGACCTGATGTTCTAGAAGTGATTAATACTATATCATATAAACTTGAATTTCCACCATCTTTAACTCAGATGCATAATGTTTTTCATGTATCTTATCTTAATAAGTATATAGCTGATCCTTATCATCTCTTACAGTGGAATGCATTACATATTCTAGATCGAGTAGTGGTCATAGTAGAACCAATCATAATAATTTATACTCACAATATTATATTTCATAATATATAAGTATCATAATGAAAGGTCTAGTGGGACCAATATTCTTAAGATAGTGCTACATGGGAAGATTATTGATGAATTCTTGAGGTTGTTTCCTCATTTAATTAAAATGATTTTTATGCTAAATATTATTTTTATTTATTGAACTACTGTTTAAAATAAAATAAATTAGGATAATGACCTATTTTAGGGGGAAGGATGTCACATCCTACCCACTCTACAAAAACTACTTAAGCATTAATATGAATTATGGAACCAATGAATTGTAGTTCTGATTTTTATATTTGATTTGGATATGTACCTTACATAATTAATAGTCATATTATTTATTTCAAGACAAATTATTATGTTGGATAAAATTTGTATATGTTTACACTATGTTCTATGATCATGTTTACTATGATTTCATTTGTATATAATTTACATTACAACAATTTATTGATGTTTATATATTAACTATTTATTTTAATATCAGAGTAACTACCCTTTATATGTTTGAGGTGGTTGTATGATTGTCCCACCTTCATAGGTAGTATAGAGGGAGAGTATCATCAGAAAGGGGGGTGAGATACCAACATTGGGGATTGAGAGAATTAATTCAAACCCACATAGACCACATTCTTATTTTCTTGGGTGAAATGAATATTAGTTAGTATTTTGCTAAAATGATAAATTTTTCTTACACTATTCTTTTTTATAGATATTAAGGCATGTTTACATTAGTTTTAAATGGTTAATTTATTGGATGCTTTGATTAACATTATAATTTGTGTTAGCTATCATGATTCCATTTAAATATCATCATGAATTTTATCATTTTGTATTTTGTGCAAAGTAATCAATTATGTGTTTTTAACACTAGGAGAGTGTTGATTATTTATTGATCTTATTGAGTTGGTTAATTTATGCCATTTTTGGTGACATAGTAAGGAGGCAAAAAATAGGTAAAATCACCCCAAAGCAAATTAATTTTAAGGAACTTCAAAAATTTAGATGTTATTTGGTTTGGTTATTTTTATTTTTAAATACTAAGAAGTTCAAAAGGAAAAAAAATGTTTTTAACTTGAGGAGTTGACTCGACCACTCACAATGATGGAGGCACTACATGTGGAGGCCATGTTGGGAATTTGGGGCATGGACTATGATTTAGCAGGCTTAACATGCAAGATAGGCAAATATGGAAGTGAGTTTTTAATAGACCAGTTGCAGTTTAGTTGAAGAATGGACTAGTCATGAAAAATGTGGATAGGGTTTTAGAAAATGATAATAAGAAAGAAAGGAGAGAAAAATGATATATGGTACAGGGGGAGAATAAGATAGAGCTCAGCCAAAGAGGAGAAAAGCTATCCTTCCACACATTGAGACTGCAACCATCATATAACTAGGTAGGTTCATCTTGTCTTTTTAATTATGGATTGTAGACTTAGATGGAATTAAAAAGGTGATTATTATTATGGTTTTATATATATATTATCTAAATATGTGAAATGATATTTTTTAGGCAAAAATAAAATCAGGGTTTCATGATTATAGACCTAGGGATGGAACTTAGTTCTATACACAGACCTATACTCATGATACCAAGCTTGCATATATAAGGAAGAACCAATTTTTTATAGGTGAAAATATTACACAAAAACCTTAGGGATTTAGGTCTATAGACCTAGGGATGGAACCCAATTCCATCCACATGCATATAGAGGTGAGGCCGAGCCATATTTAGAAAGAAAACTGAGTGCTTTTAGGATATACAAGGATAAAATATTAATTGCTAATAGTTGTGTAAATAATGTAGCATAAGACTTTATTGAATCTTGAAAGAGGAATAATTATGTGTTTACTTCTATTTCAAGAGTTGGAAATATTGGGAAAACTCTTTTATTGGTAGAATGTTTTAACGGATTAAGGAATGAGCATGTAGATGTTTCAACTTGGAACTTAAATTTTATATTGTCTTTATATAATCTTACATAAGCTGACCAAGTATTGATTTCCTTAGGATGAGATGGTACAACTATAGGTTATAATGAGACAAGATGTGTATTAAATGAATCCAAGGAAAAATAAGGTTAGCTTTTCTTTGTTAATCCAAATAAATAAAACAAATCTATATTTCCAAGCCTAGGATTCAGGGAGAGATAAATAACAAAGTAAAACAAACAATAACTAAAAAACAAATGATAAAAATACCTACCTTCCTTGCAAAATTTTAGAACTTGTTGGCATGAGGTTGGGCTTGAGCTTGGATTATGAGCAATGGTTCTTTTTCAATGGTGTTATTGCATCACTTCACTTTGTCCACTTTCTCTATAGCCTTGGTAATTGGTCTTATTTGAAAATTCTATAGGATTAATTCATCATTATAACATTGCATAAAAAAACTTGTTTAAATAGAGTGAGAACTCTCTTATTTATAGGTTAGGTGAATAAATTATGGCCTTTGAATCAGAAATGAGATGTGTGATAGAGATTAAGTAAAAAATGCAATTAATTATTTTTAATTAATAAGCATGGATCATAAATCCAGATATTTGTTTGATATTTTGTGAGTGCTTGACAATTCACAAAAGATAATGTCATGATGATGACATCATATTAGATATTTATATGATGTCATCAATCTAGATTTATGAATTTATAAAAATATAAGTTTATTAATTAGCCATGGGATTTTCACCTATGCATTTGATTGGGTTTAATCAATTAAGCAATCATGATCAGGTTAATTTTTATTTTTTAATTTTGACAAATTATCTTTCACACTTGGTCAAAAAGGGTCAATTTTTTAGGTTGTAACTTGTTTAGAGATGAATTAGAGGAAGATGATGATTACAAGTAGTGAATTTCCCTAGTTATGGATACATTGACATGGTTTAAAAGATGTACGTGATGTGTGCTAATGAATTAGAGCATTCTAATGATTTCTAGGATTAACTTTCATTATTTACAAGAAGTCATTCTGATGTCTATTTAGACACAAAAGTGACCAAAAAGGGTGTCTACGAGTTACAATAACCATATTTATTTTATTAACGTCCTAGGCATCTGGGTTGATTTTTAAGTCATGATAGGGTGATAGAAAGACATTGCCTTGTATGAAACATGAAAATAGAATTTTAATATGATGAATTCACTTTTATGTACATATTAAAGACACATACCTTTAGCTTCATTTTGTTAAGTTTTACGGACTTGGATTTGGGATATTTGAGTTACTACATAATACAAATTGAATACACACACACACACACAAGCATATACGTACATACATACATACATACATGTATAATTATATGTAAATGAATTCAAACATATTTGTATGTGAGTATTTTTACAAACATGTATGCTATCAAATATAAAAATGAAACTCGAGTGTATATAAAATTGACAATGGTTATTTCCTTTGAAACTTACCTTATTCATATATATATATATATGATTAGATATACATATAATAATGATGACATGAATCTATGTGTGCAAATAGATAGTCAAATAAATAATGTGATATCTATTTGAACATACATTTAATTTTATTAGGATGGTTTTTATAGTTATAAGTGAAAATGGGAATTCTGAATTAAAGATATAAGTGAATGTCTTTTCATTTATAATGGAAAATTTGTCTATTGATTGGGTGTTTAATATAAATGTATTTGAATGAAGTAAAATATGATACTTTCACCAATGAGATGTGGGTAGGTTGGTAAAGTGTCTTGGTTGTTTCAATTCCCACCCAGGTTCAAATCTCACTATGGTATAAGAGACCAGATGTGGCTATCATTGGTATTCTCAAGTTGGTTATGGCCATCGTTAGTATTCTTAGGCTGGTTGTGGTTATTCATTGATATTTTTGGGCCATTTGTGGCTATCATTGGTATTTGTCAGGTACCTAGAACAACAAACATGCTCTGATACCGACTGTCAGGATCCTACTCTCCACAATAAGAGTATATATGATTACCTCTGTATTAGCAACTAAACACGGAAGTTAACCAAAATGATAAGTAACTAAAAATATGAAACAACACAAGATATGAGAGACAATACACAATTGTATTAATAATCACTCAGAAGAAAATACAATAAAGAAGATGCCACTTCTTATTCCACCTCAAAGGCTTGCCACACCTCAAGGACTTCTTCCCTCTCTCTCTAATATTCCCAACACACAACTCAAATATAGAGTTGTTGTTCACCTCCACCAGTCAGTAACAATGCTGCTAGTACACCAAGTACACAACCGTACTCCAAGTAGATCTCCCTTTCCTTGTTGCCACCTGCAAATCAACAGACCTTACTTACCATGTAGATATCTCTACACCCTGAAGAACCCTTGTCCTTGCCTCACCAAGTCCTTATGATTATTCAACCAGTACCCCGGTGGATCTCCTAGTAGAACTTGCACAACTTGTAACTCTCCCTGATCATACACACTCAGCACCCCTTTGGAACTAGGAGGAGCTACACTAGCTCTCTCTTCAAGCTCAATGGCTTTCTAGCACACTTTTACAATACAGCCCATGAGTCTATTATATATATCTCATGCATACAATAATTAGACTTTCTTAATTACAATAATTAGACACGTAACTCAAGACTATAATTAGCCTTTACATGCAAACTCTCAGTTCAATGAACTAACTGTCCATGCACTGAACAGTTTTGGAACCACCACAGGTGACTGACATCAGTCCCTATCTACCTGGAGGTGATCGACGTCAGCCAACCTCTTGTCGATGCCAGTTGTATTTAACTCACACTTGTCGATGTCAGTTTCATTTTGCACTGCAATCTGCCGATGCCGGTCTCCCTGGAACTCAACAACCTCCTCCATGTTTGCAATAGTTGAAGCTTTTAGCTCCAAAACCTAAAAATCTCCCACTTGGAGATAAACAACTATAACTGTACCTGTAACTATACACCATCTAATTCATTTCTTGGCTTGTATCCCTCTTCAAGCTCCATCTTGAAGAGCACCCACCACACACCCTGTGATGCCTTTCCTGTCATCCAAGTAACCTGCCACATTCGAACCTACATATCCATGTAGTGAAGTCCTTGACCTTGCATAACATGAATCCCTACTACTGATCCCTCTCAGATTACTAAGAATCCACCTTCCACAAATTAGCTCCAAACTTTCTAACAACTCCCACTGCTTGGGAAAACTCAGGTCTACACTAGACCTGATGTGATTTTGAACACTATTCTAAGCTCAGCTTGAACTATCCAGCCCTTGGTGTGCTTACCGATTCTACATCCTACATCTTGAACCTCATCAACACCTTCTTCACATCAGCTCCCACTGGAGACCAAAAAATCTCTATGTCTCTTATGCTAAAGAATTTCACTGCTCCCAAATTCTTCCTAACATACCTCTGAACTAACCTTACCCTTAGCTCAACAAATCCCTACATGTATGAACCTGCTACAAGCATACCATCCACATACAATAACTGGATAATGTCACAACTCATCATCCACCTGGTAAGACAAACACAATGGTTACACTGACATTGACTGAAGCCCTACTTTGTCATCCACCTGTCAAACTTGTACCACTGTTCTGCAGCTTCCTCAAGACCTTATACCCTTGCCTTCTGTCTCATGTATCCATCCACTCTCTTCTTTAACTTGGGAATCCATCTATCTTTCATTACTTTCTTCTAGCTGACAACTCCACCAACAAACCCCTATTTGGTTCTTCTCCAAGGACTCACACTCCTCATCCATGCCAAGCCTTCACTGTTTCTAGATTCTACTTGCATTGCCTCTTCACATCTTCCTAGTTCTCGACCATCAGTAAACAACTAGTAAGAAGGTGAACAACAAATATGAGGTCCACTTACCCTTTCAGTCCTTGATATGAGTGTTTGAGACCTTGATAGCTTGCTATCTGCCCAACATCCGTTCCAGTGACTGATCTCGATCATCTCCCAATCTACACCTGACAGACGTCAGTTCCTCTACCAACATCAGTTTTTTGACCGACACCAGTGTACCTACTACCGACATTGGTTGTTGTATGACCAACGTCAGTTCCTTCTGCCCGACACCACTGACTTTCTTGATCTGCACATGACCGATGTCGGTGCCTATTTGTTCGACGTCAGTTCTTCCTAACTGATGCTAGTACCTGTGTTTGCCTGTGAGTGATGACTTTTTACCCATGAGCTCCTTTTGGATCAAAACCTTGTTCAAATCAACACAGCCTTGCTTAGAATAATTTAGTCCCCTCAGTTGATCTCTATCCATCATCTCCTCCATGAACACCAAGGCTTTCAAGTTCTTAAGTTTGTCAAAGATATTTGTCTTTCGCTTAAGAGCATGCATTCCCCTCCTACATATGTGACCAAGCCTACAAAGCCACATCTCTACAACAAAAGGTGAATCAATAATATAAGTAGATAGATAAAGGATACCTACTTTCTTACCACCATCTAATTCAAGTGCATCCTCTGTGAGAGTTACTGTGCATCTCCCATCACCTAACTTTCTTGAAGAAATTAGACTCATCTCCAAGACTGGAACCTGCATGACCTTCTTCAACACCTATGTGTAACCCATCTGCAATTTCAGCTTCACTTCCTTTTTGCCAACAATCTGACAAGGCTCACCAACCCCTAAATAAATCTCTCCAAAGTCTCCAAAGACATACCCATGAAAAGATGCTCTATTTCGGGCTGCATGGAAAGAGGCAAAAGAATTTGTAAACCAAGATTCTACTTTATCTAGAGCAACCTATGCAACAATCCCTGTAACATCTGCTTCTACACACTGATCTTCTATTGACCAACAATATTCCTTTACCTGCTCTTTCTTTCCATCAATCAGACCATTCACGCTATTCAGTTTTTCCATTCGTAGCTTACTTTCTTCTGCCATTGCTATACTCCCACTCAATCAGAAACCCCTGTGAGTAACCTATAATCAACAAACACTAACCAGATCTGAACCACCTATTAGTCAACCCAACCAAAAGCTCTGATACCAATTGTCAGGCACCTAGAACAACAAACATGCTCTGATACCAACTGTCAGGATCCTACTCTCCATAATAAGAGTATTTACGATTACCTCTGTATTAGCAACTAAACACAGAATTTAACCAAAATGATAAGTAACTAGAAATATGAAATAACACAAGATATGAGAGACAATACACAATTGTATTAATAATCACTCAGAAGAAAATACAATAAAGAAGATGCCACTTTTTCTTCCACTTCCAAGGCTTGCCACACCTCAAAGACTTCTTCCCTCTCTCTCTAATGGTCCCAACACACAACTCAAATATAGAGTTGTTGTTCATCTCCACCAGTCAGTAACAATGCTACCAATACACCAAGTACACAATCATACTCCAAGTAGATCTCCCTTTCCTTGCTGCCACCTGCAAATCAACAGACCTTACTTACCATGTAGATATCTCTACACCCTGAAGAACCCTTGTCCTTGCCTCACCAAGTCCTTATGATTCTTCAACCAGTACCCCAGTGGATCTCCTAGTAGAACTTACACAACTTGCAACTCTCCCTAATCATACACACTCAACACCCCTTTGGAACTAGGAGGAGCTACACTAGCTCTCTCTTCAAGCTCAATGGATTTCTAGCACACTTTTACAATACAACCCATGAGTCTATTATATAAATCTCATGCATACAATAATTAGACTTTCTTAATTACAATAATTAGACACATAACTCAAGACTATAATTAGCCTTTACATGCAAACTCTCAGTTTAATGAACTAACTGTCTGTGCAACGAACAGTTCTAGAACTGCCACAGGTGATCGACGTCAGTCCCTATCTGCCTGGAGGTGATCGATGTCAGTCGAAATCCTACTGATGCCAGTTGTATTCAACTCACACCTGCCGATTTTGGTTTCATTCTGCACTGCAATCTATCGATGCCAGTCTCCCTAGAACTCAACAACCTCCTCCATGTTTGTAATAGTTGAAGCTTTTAGCTACACAACCTAACAATCTCCCACTTGGAGATAAATAGCTACAACTGTACCTATACCTGTACACCGTCTAATTCATTTCTTGGCTTGTATCCCTCTTCAAGCTCCATCTTGAAGACCACCCACCACACACCCTGTGATGCCTTTCCTGTCATCCAAGTAACCTGCCACATTCGAACCTACATATCCATGTAGTGAAGTCCTTGACCCTGCATAGCATGAATTCCTGCTGCTGATCCCTCTCAGATACTTGAGAATCCACCTTCCTTGAATTTGGTCTAATTTTAGCCATTCATTGTTATTATTGTGCTAGTTGTGTCTATCATTGGTATTCTTAGGCCATTTATGGTCATTCATTGGTATTCTTAGGCCAGTTGTGGTCATTATTGGTATTCTCAGGCTGGTTGTAGCTATTTATGGTATATTTAATATATGTGATAGATTATCACTTGGGGATCTGGGCCCCCAATTTTATCTTGGACTAGTTCATAGCTTCGATCAAAATCAAATACATATCAAATAAAAATATGAGATTTTCATGTAATGAAGAAATGAAGAAAGAAGTCTAGGAAGGACAAAGTTGTTAATAAAGTACAAGATAAAGTTAGATACAATATTTTTGTTTTATGAGTTAGTTAAAGATGCATTTGGTTATATTATTGGTTGATTTTTATAACACATAGGTGTATAACAATAACCCAAGACTAAAACACTGTAATCATTTCAAAATATATATCTATTTTCTCTTAAACACAATTCATATATATGAATTGTGTTTAAGAGAAAATAGATATATATTGTGAAATGATTATAGTGTTTTAGTATATATGAATTGTGTTTAAGAGAATGAATATATATATATATATATATATATATAATTTCCATTCACTCAACCACAATAGTGTTATGTATAGGTTCTTCAAATGAACTATATGCAAACCAGTCATACACATAGGTGTATAACAATAACCCAAGACTAAAACACTATAATCATTTCACTATATATATATATATATATATATATATTGAAATGATTATAGTGTTTTAGTCTTGGGTTATTGTTATACACCTATGTGTATGACTGGTTTGCATATAGTTCATTTGAAGAACCTATACATAACACTATTGTGGTTGAGTAAATGGAAATAATGAGATTGTTGAATTATGATCACTTGTAACTTACATTATTATTTGTATTTAATGTATGTTTTAATATGTATTTATTCTACTTAGAATCTGTTGATGGTTAAAATTGTACTTTACTTCTAACACCAACAATGGGAAGTTTCAAGAATGTGGGACTTGCAACTTGAAACGACCTCCAAACTTTTAAGAAGCTGGTCTCTTATTTATCTTGAGTGTTGGGAGGAAAGGGATAGAAAATTAAATAGAAACACAAATGCAAAGAAAGAAAATCTAACTATGGCGATGCACCTGAATGCAATTCAACCCTTAATTCTGAGGATAGTGAAACTATATGTAAGATTCAATTACATTAAAGAGTGAACGAGGCATGATCAATGTAAAAGATAGAAACAATAGAAACAGAGGCTCACACCTTAGACTAATTTTGCAATGACACAGAAAAAACCAACAAAGGCATAGAGCTCAGTCTTCTTATTAACTTTCAAGTTACATAAAAGGCACAAAAACATGCATAGTTACATAAACTTTCCAATTCAAGAAAATAGAACAAAGGCAAATGATATTCTTGATCACAACTCTAAAAGTTTAAAAACTCTTGACAATAGTCTCTCACAAAAAATTCTCTCCAATCTTCTGATGATGATTTTTGGTGATCTCTACACCCCTCTTTATAGCATTGGATTCTCTCTAGATTTTCTACGTGTTCCCAATCTAACGGCCCAACTGAAACTCTAACTGAACTAGAAGTGTCTAACAAAAGATATTTCTTAGATTCTAAAACACTTTGTCTTTCGGTAGTTCATTGGCTGAAATAAATACACAAGACACTTCCTTCTATTAAATGGAAAAGGACACTTGGCCAATTTCTTTAAAACCTTCTTATTATTTAGGAGGCACTAGAACATGCCACTTGGTGGCTTCCACAACACTTACTGAAGACACATGGCACATTCCACGTAACCTATAATCTTACTGTGCCTTCACTTAGAGGTGTTTAGTCCTTGACATCTGTCACCATTCGCTTCTCCCAAAACTTAAACAAATTCTATAGGAAATGGCACCCAAAGAAATTCTCACCCGAGTAACTTCAAAAAGAGGACAAGGACATGTGGTGCTTTCTGCTTATTCTTGACAAAGGACACGTGGTGATCTCTGCTACCTTTAGCTTCCCTTTGAGAAACCTGTGGAAGGTGGCACGTGTTTGTCTCCATATTACTCTGTCTATATTATAGAAATAATTGGGCCTCATTTCATACTTACACAAATGGTGACACTTGGTGGCTTCCACCTGCTTCAGAATAAAAACCTAGGACCAACCACAGTCTGTACTTGTTAATGAAACAAAATGAAGATAATTCAAAGGTTGACACTTGGTGGCCTCTACTTTCTTCAGCTAGGGATACGTGGCATCTTCTATTACTTTTAAGAAAGCACTTTGAAACCTTTTGTTGTTGCCACTTGGCATCTTCTACTTGATCCTGATACTTAGCTTGTTGAAACCTTCCACTCAAAAGAGATTTGAAATGTGCATGCCAATATGAAATGCAGATGCTGACACTTGTCACATTTTGTTGAATTACTATGAGACATGTGGCACATCCTAACCAACTTATAGAAATTATGAAAGGTGCCTCGGTCGATGACACTTGGCAGCTTTTGCTTGATTTTGACACTTAGACAAAATTGAGGCAAAAATAAATTCAAGCCCATGCTCTAAATCAAAACTCCATCTTCTCAAACCAAAGTGTACATGGACAAAATTTGGATCGTGCGACTACGAATCAAAATGAAATGTAGAGTATTTTTAACTCTACAGTTATTGGCAACCCCAAGGACTTTTGAGCCTACTCAAAAAGAAACCACAACTACCACTTGATCAAAATGTCAAAAAATTATAGCTTCAGCAATGCTATTTGATAAGCAGACCACTCATCATTAGATAACCCCTATTTATTTTGCAATTCATTGAAGGCTAAATCAAGGTTAATAATATCCTTGTGTGAATTTTTTTGCAAAATCTAAACCGTAGCCTTCAATTTGAATTTGAGCTGAGAAATAGGAATCAAAATAGCTTCTACTTCAGGGACTGATGAATCATCCCTTAAATCTTGAAAAATTGTTTGATCATTCTGCTTGGCCAACAACAAAGATTTAATTTCATCAACCATGAGCACAATATTGTCATCGAGAAATGGAGAAGGAAGACCTAATTTCATTAGGTTTTCAATGTGCTATTTCATCTCACTGATTCCTTCTTTCATTACATCAAGAAGTTCTCTGTAATTGATGGCTATGAAATTGCAAATGAGAACCTCATTTAATTACTTAGTAGCAACCATTCTATTATCAATTCTTACTACTAACAACATTCCATCTGTTACATCATAAAGCTTTTGTAGTAACATTTTAGAGTCCAATACTCTCCCAAAAACTATAGCCAAAGTGTTTAAAACTAAATTCTCCACCTTTTCACATAATTTTTGTGCATTTAGCAGGAAAGTGAGAGAAGGCCTGAGCTGAATAATCTCTGAAGAAATTCTCTTCCACATTGATTCATACAGCTCCTTCACCAGATTTAACACTCTGACATTCTTTGGCCTATTGGCCAACTCCAGTGTCAATTGTTTTGCTCTTTGTTGCTCAGCTTGAAATTTGGCTTGTATAGCCATGGTATTATTCTGTTCATCCAACAACTTTTGTTGCAATTGAGTAACCTGTAATAGGCTTTCCTTGCATTTTCTTTGTAATGCTACTTTTTCTCACCTTAGGGTTGTAACTACATATTTTACCTACATTAGCCCTACTTTTAAGGAATAATTTTGGGCCTGGATCACCTGGTGAGTCTAAAGGGAAATAGTATCTTGCAAATATTTATTTAGACTCTCTATTTCATTATCCTTTCTATCAATTTCTGTGGCCAAACTGCTATAGTTTGCCTTCTCTTTGGCTAGGTCAGCCTCCATCTTCTATAGCTTCTTTGATGTTTTCAAGTAGTTTTCAACAAATATAGAGGTGAATTTGGTTAGCAACTCAATTTTTTATTTTGGCCTAAATAGAGACATGTCGATGGCCACTGCATTCATTATGTAGTCTTCTAGCTGCATCTGCTCACTTGGCTTGATTACATTTAGTGACAAATGAGTCACCATCAATTACTGCTAAATTAGGTCAAATTGTGACCACATATGTGGTGTATCCAAGGCTTTATTTTCCTTGATCTTCTTTTTCTCTCTTCGAGCTTCCCTCACCTTTCTAGCAGTGTCTGCTTGAGTTTGGAAGGTAGAAAGAGAGACAATGTGTCCACCTACAAAAGGATGTCCTTGTGGCAAACCATATGGAATAGCCAATTGTTGGCTATGGGAAATCTGAGGAGATAGCTTCTTGGGAACAGAGGGAGAAAAATGAGGTAATGTTAAGGCTTGAGGAGGGATAGATGGGGCAAAGTGAGAAATGGGCACGGAGGTGGTAGGAAATGTCATCTGGCCAGATGAAAGCATCATGCTGATAAAAGAAGAAAAAGATTGAGAAGGAGAAGGAGGAAAGATACTTACCTAAAGAGAAACTATAGTACTCTATAATTGGCATTGTGAGGGTTTTGCCCTCTCTTCAGACTCAAGTTGAAACCTCAGCCTTTTCTATTTCCTTGGTGTTTCTTCTTTTGACTATGCTTTTTTTTCTCTAACATCTACCACTACTGTTAGTGGTGCTTATGGGAAACTGGGAACTTTAATAACTACTACCAATGGGGAAGCTTTTTGTAGTGAAGGCACCACACTCTTTTATCTTTCCATGATGTTAAGAGATTGTGGCCAAACTGTTATAGCGACTGTAGCTGTGATTTGCTCTGGGGCTTGTGACTCTTGGCTTGATCCTACTCTAGCTTTCATCTCTACACCCTGTGTCAGCAAATTGCTTGTGTCAGGGCTAGATACATGGGATAGATTGCACTCATCCCACAGTTCTTCCCATCTCTCATCTGAGTTCACATTCCCAAAAGAATGAGTTGTCTGACAAATTTCTTGCCTATATTTCTAATAGGCTTCTATTTTCTCAGCATCCCAGTATTTATTCTTTAGTGCCCTTCTTAAGCCAGAAGTCATTCTAACTTTAGGATTAAAATCCCTCTACTTAGAATAGAAAGTTTCCCATGGTCTATTTTGTGGAAGGGGCAAATCTGTTAATTCAACATAAAATCTAGGTGTATCTTCCCTAGGATTTTTCTTGTTTTCCCAAAAGGGGTGACCCTCATGTGCAATTCTAGTTGCAACCCTATTAGTCCTTATCTAGGAAGCTATGAAACCATTTGGGTCATATACCCATTTATCTTTGATTAGCAAGAAACCCAGGAAGGCTAGCTTTCTAAGCAACACAATTTTAGCATCTCTGACTTCTAATACCATGTTGTTTGTCACATATGGGAGGTCATACATTTTCCTCTTCCTCTTCCCAGAGCCATATTCATTATCTACTATAGACACCTACATGGTGACCTCTAATAATGCTAACCTAAGAGTTAAAATCTTAGGTAACAACATTGGTTCCCCACAAAAACCATGGACTCTAATAATTGTATGGTGGGATCCAAAAAAGAAATCACAAGAAATTGGGCAATTGGCCAAAAGGTTTGAAACACTTGGAAATAGTCTATTTATAACTGGTTCAAGGCTGAGGTGACAAAAAGTAGGGATAATAAATAGTTCCCAAAATTCATATGGATCGCTAGTTTTTGATAAAATATGTGTCCATGCAGACACATGAGTGGTCCTTTAGAGATCAAAACTTGGGTCATACATATCAAGATGCATATATTGGGAAAAGATGTTGGAGTTTTGATACAACATGAGGTGAAACAAATAAGAAGAGTACCTAAAAAATCCTTTTAATTTGAATTGGGCAAGTTGTTCCACCATGGAGTATGCAATCTGCTTAGAAAAATCAAGCTGATACTTGTGAGTCTTATTGATGGTCTTCAATCTGAAGAGGATAGCTATTTGCTCTCCATAGACTGCCATATCGTCTTTCATGCCGAAGATGAAATCCATCATAGACAGTGCATCTTGGCTAGCTTATGTGAATTGGGCTCTTGCTGCAAGGAGTGTCGATATAATAGAATCATCATCGCCCATTTGCAATTTAGATCTTAAGAACCTCAACTAAGTATTGATGTTTGCCCATGTTCTTTGCATTTTAGCAATAGTGGAAAATGTAGCTATCTTATCGTGATACAGGGCTAACATGTCTCTGATAGCCTACGGTGTGATTTACACCATAAATGGACCCTGTTGTATGGTGTTTGAGGGTGCATTAAACAACTTTGTGCATAGTTCAACCAAGTCAGGGCATGGATGCACACTTGGAACAATGAATTGTGCCAGTTGTTAAGTCCATATCCTCATTAAAAATGTCTCATATTTCCCCACCCTAGCCCTCTGAAGACACCTTTGATGTGCCCCTTCTCTGAGAGTTTTAATACTGTCTCTTTAAATAATTGGGTCCATGACTCCATCTACATAATCTCTTATCTTTGCTGGGTCACTTACTTGACCAACTTCAAGGATTCTGGTCTGTGGATAGGTCTTTAATGGTTGCATGGGAGCTAAAGCATATGACTTGCTCATAAAAAACTTATCAAGGGATTCATACATCCCAGCTCCTTGTTGCAAAGACTGTGCTCCCTCCATCTCTATATCTATTATGTGATAATTGGTATGAACTTTTGCAAAATAGAAAGCTCTTTCACTTAAGCAGGTTTACAAGGAACTGAAAATGCAAGTAGCAGGATATTTTATCATAGATGTAGGAATGTTTGAGAAACTTGTAAGCTTTAACTCTTGCTATGAGGCATTTATTGACCCATCAAGTCTCAAAATGGCATTAAACTCAGATAACCATTAGCAAATCTTACTCAATCTTCATGGGACAGCGAGATAGACACGTTATGCAAGTGGCAGTGCAAGGTACCTTGGGGAATTTAAAGATTTGGGAGATATTTAATGAATTGAGAATTTTGAAAATTTTGAAAAACTCTGAGCTACTACTACGTGTTCAAAGAAAACTTATTTAAAAGAAAGTGGGAAAGCAAAATGGGAAAACAAAGCAACTAAGAAAGGGAAACTATCTAACTAAAATGCAACATGGACACAACCTAACTAAAATGTTTCAAATAGATTCCATTCAATAGAATCTCTTCAAGTTTGCCTTCCATTGTTTCTAGCTTAAATGAATTTTTCTATTTACATGCATGAATTTTATAAGGGCCATTCCATAATGCTTCAAATTTTGTGTGTTGACCTGGCTTGGCGGCTCTTGCATCACATTTCAAAACAATTGAACCTATTTTGAAATGGGGATTTGAAGTCCTTTTATCAAAACAATCTTTAATTATTTTTTGATGCTTTACCAATGAATCATGGGCTGCATCCCTATTTTCCTAAACTTCCAAAAGTTCTGCAAGTCTGACATGCATGGGGCCATTTTCTTCAATTTCAATCTGTTTAATCAGTTGGAGAGTAGGAATCTCCAAACTTAGTGGTATTACAGTAGATTTTACATATACCAATTCACATGGGGACATTTTGATCACCTATTTAGGCATGATTCTATCAACCCACAGTGATAAATTAAGCACTTTATGCCATTCTTTGTGGTGATCAACCCCTATTCTTTTGATGAGTCTAATCAAGTTCTTGTTAGTTGATTCTGCCAAACCATTACCTTGAGGGTAATAATTGGAGAAAGTTTTTAGATATATTCTATGCTTTAATGCAAATTTAGATACTTTAGACCCTAAAAATGCTTTAGCATTATCTAAAATTATGGTACGAGGAGCCCCAAAGCAAGTAGTGATACTCATTAGAAAATCTAGGATCACATTTTTTGTTACTTCTTTAAGTGGCACTGCCTCGATCCAATTGGTGAAATAATCTATGGCAGTTAATATCCATTTGTGACCCATACTAGACATTAGATTTATCATTATAATAAAGTCAAGACCCCATTGAGCAAAAGGTTTATCCACAATTATAGGACTAAGGGGCATTGCTACATTCCTTCTCATCCCTACATAATATTGATATGATTTACATGTTTTAACCAGCTGATAACAATTTGTAAATAAAGTAGGCTAGAAATAACCTACCTCACTTATCTTTATAGCTATGGTCTTTGCAAAAAAATGTCCACCTGATACTCCATGATGCATTTCATGTAGTATTTTCTTAGCCTCAGCCTTTTCTACACATCTTAACAATTTGCCATCATAATTTCTTCTGAAAAGAACCTTTTCAATTAAAACAAAATGAACTCCTTGTATCCTATAGTATCTTCTCTTATTTTGAGGGAGTTCTCTTGGGTAAACTCCATATTTCATAAAATGAATCCTTCTTGTGACCCAGGATTCCTGATCTACCTCTTGTATTCTTAATACAATTTCCTTGTCTTCTTGAGTTGCATTTATCTCTTCAGGTATCATCTTTTCAAGCTTTTGAGTCATATATTGGCACAAACCCCTACCCCTAACTAACTTAGTGGGTTTGACCTCTACATCATATTCAAGGATCTTGGTTATCCAGTTAGCTCTTTCTTTAGTAATTTCTCCCTCCATGATGTATTCTCTGACACTTGGGTGAGCTAAAAGTATCAAAATTTTGCTTCCTGATACCATATGCCTAAATTTCTTGAGGGCTTTTACCATAGCATATACTTGTTTCTCTACAAAGGTTTATCTAGTTTCATACTCGCTAAGAGTTCTTGAGAAAAAGGCTATTAGGTGCTCTCCCTCCTGTCTATCATCCTTTTGTGTTAAGACATCAATAATACTTAACTCTCCTCCATAGACATACATTACAAAAGGCTTAGAAAAATCTAGGTTTCTAAGTACTAGGGCTATTGAGATAGCCTTCTTGACCTCTTCAAAGGCTTGCCTTCCTTCTATAGTCCATTTGAAAATTAGGTCTTTCTTTAACAAGAGTGTTACTGGTCTCACTAAGCCTACAAAATTGGATATGAACCTACTGAAAAAATTAATCTTCCCTAAAAAAGATTGAACTGCTTTTTTATTTACTGGAAGAGGTAAATCCATTATCACTGTAACTCTTTCAGGATCTATGGAAACTCCTTCTTTAGATACTATATGCCCCAATAATTTGCCTTGAGGGACAATAAAGATACATTTCTTAGGGTTCAAGGATATTCCAAATTCTTGATATTTCTTAAAAACAACTTCTAAATGATAAAAATGATCAACAACATTTTTTGAAAAAATAGTAAGATCATCAAGATAAATCAAGATGATTTTATTTATAAATTCCTCAAATGCAACATCCATAGATCTCTAAAAAGTGGCTTCAGAATTTGATAGGCTAAATGGCATCTTAGCATATGCAAATGTTCCCCATTTGGTAGTAAAAGCAATTTTGTATTGGTCTTCATCAACCAACCAAATCTGATTGTATCCAGAGAAACTATCTAGCAAAGAAAATCTCTCTAATCCAGCCACAATTTGTAGAATTTGTTCCATGGAGGGCAAGGGATAGTGATATTTCAAAGATGCTCTATTTAGATCTCTGAAATCTACACATAGTCTTATATCACCATTCTTTTTCCTAACTGGTACTAGATTCGATACCTAGGTTGAGTGTTTGATTGGAAAACTTATTTTAGAATCTAAAAGTTTCTACAACTCATATACCATTAGAGGCTCAATCCTTGGATTTACTGGCCTCTATTTCTATCTAATAGGCTTAGATCCTTCTGTTAATTCTATTGTGTGTTGAATAATGTCTCTATTATATCCATGAAGGTCTTCATAGCTCCAAGCTATGACCCTATCATATTTTTTACACAATTCAATTAGTCTTTCCTTTTCTTATTGAGTTGCAGAATTTGCAAATTTTAATTTTTTCCCTTCACTCACCTCAATTTTAGAATAGTCTACTTTTTTTACTTGGAACCTTCTCTTCTCCAGACTTACATCTTCTGGATCAAATAGAATCTCTAAAGTGATCAAGCCTTTGGGAAGCTTATTAGTCTTTAATTGTATGACTTGATCTCCACATGCTTCTTCAATTTTGGTTTTCAATTGATCAGTAAACTCATTTGATTGTTGTAAGAATGAGATTACTTGAGAATCATTTTCAAAAACTTGCCAATTCTCATCATTGTCTGGAATAGTTGGCCTCACTATAACTTATACTGACTCATTGTTAATTAATAGGCCAGTTGCTAGATCAAACTGTGAACCAATTTGGGCCATCTTATCAGCTTCAAAATTTTCAATCCTAGGGACTAATTCAATATCGAAGGCTTTAAAATCTTCTATTAAATCCCAAATCCTATGTCTATAGGATCTCATCCTTACATTTTTGGCTACTACCTTTTCTCTAATTTGCTTTACTACTAATTCTAAATCTCCTTTTACCATTAGATTCTTTATTCCCTTTTTCTTGGCTAACAAGAGCCCATGTACTATAGATTCATACTCAGCATCATTATTTGTACAAGCAAATTGGAAACGGATAGCCCTTAAAATTTTCTCACCATTTGGAGCAGTAAGACAAATTCCTGCTCCAGCACCATTTTTACTTCTATCCCCATCAAAATTTAAGGTCCAAATTTTTGAATCTTTTTCATATTCTTGAGTAGTTGGTGCCTCTTCCCTTAAAACATTAGGGATTTCATGGTCCTCATCAAAAATGACATAAGTGCCCAGACTAGTAGAATCATAATTCCCATATGGGTCACTATGCATCATAGCTAACAATTGGTTATTTTCTTCTTCTTGATCATGCTCAATCTAGTCGCCTAACTCTTCAACAAAAACCCTTTCTTCCTTATTTAACATAGCATGATCTACCTCTAATTTTTATGTCGATTCATTGGTGATATGGTCCTTTGATAGTGGTTCAGATAAAATTTTCATCTTTGAACCATATTTGGTTCTCAAGATGAGGTGAGACCAATCAGGAGACATATATCCCCCTATTTTGGCTGTAAAGTCTCTGGATAAACATAAACCAAAAATAGGAGGTATATATATGAATACTAGGTCTTGATTGACAATTATGTTGGGACAAGTATATATTTGCAATGGGAGTTGTTTAATTCTCCCTATTGTTTGTACTATTTTTCCATCTAGTTGCATAACTCTTTTTGCAAGGGGTTCATACTTTATTTTTAAAGCATCAACTATTTGCTTAGGCATTACTATAGTACTAGCTCCTGAATCTATCAATGCATTATGAAAGAGCTTCTTTCCAACTATCAGAGTCAAATAGAAAGGCTCTGGTTTGGATTTACTTACCTCTGCTACATTGTTCATAAACGCTGTTGTCTTCAAGGGAATTGTGTTCTTGAGTTTTTCTTTATCAGCAAGTCTTTCTTTGATCTCAATATGTTTAGGCATTGCTTGGCCTTCCAAAGCCTCTTGTAACAATGTCTTTTGTTCAGGGATGGCTAATATGTCCTAGATTGATACTTGTGCTGGAGTCCTCTTTAATTGATCTACCACATTCATCGGTCCCAGATTTTGGGTTCTTGGAAAGTAAGGATACCTTGATTTTTCTTGAACTTGTCCTGGAACTATTTGATTTAGCATTGGTTGTGGCATTTATTGTCTAAAAATTGTATTTATTTTACTTTGGGATGGAGGATTCTCCATAACTTGATTATTTGCAACTTCTGGCTGCTCCACCATTCTTCTCTTTGATCTAGTATAGTAATCTGATTGCACCATTGGTTTCTTAGAAGTGGAAGCTTCATTCAAGAATACTAATTCTTCATCCTCAAACCATGAGAACAAAGCATGTTCTGGGGCTATTTCTTCCTCTTGTTGTAAAGACATTCCTTGCATCTGAGCCATTAGGACTGAATTTTGCATACCAGGAGATTGGTAGCCTTGATTGTCACTAGTACTTGCAAATTATCCATCCATTCTTCTTTATTTTGCCACTTTTTGTTATAGATTACCCATGGGACAATCTCTAGGTGTATGATCATTATTACAAGGGAAACACTAGGCATTGGTGCTATCCACATAGTTATTTTGCCCTAGAACAATCTCCCTATTCAAATTGGGGGGAATAGTTTGTGAGGGTGTAGGGACTGCATCTAATTGGTTTGCTGGCTGAGGGTTATTTTGACTTTGAGGACCCTAGTATTGGTTTGGCTATGATGAAAATATATTTCCTTGGTAGCCTTGATATTGAGGTCTAGGGTAAGGATTCTATTGTCTCTTTATGTTAATCAACTCATTAGAAAATGTCCTTAAGATATTCTTGATATCATCCATCTCAGATGACTGAGCAGGGACAAGTTCTTTAACAGGTGGTTGAGGATATTGATACATAGACACAGGTGGGGTTATGGATTTAGGGGCTTCTTGAGGTAATGGTAAGGTAATTTTTGGAAACATGGGCATGGGAGGCCTTGGGGGCAACTTTCTAGCATCTATCAAATTATTTTCAACTCTGACTACATAGTCATAAGCTTCTGGCAGAGTCTGAACTCCAAGTGACTGAATCATAACAGATATATCTAAATTTGAAGCCTTAAAATAAAACACTATAGCCATACCTGATAATGGTCTAGCTGTAGTAGGAATCCTTTCCCAAGTCGTTTAAAATCTGAAATTAAAGTCAGTCATTGCTTCTTGTGGTGCCCTTTGGATGGTAATTAATTATTGTAACAAAGAAGACTTATCACCCTTTTCTTCAAATCTTTCAAAGAAAAGATCTCTGAGCTGATCCCATGTAGATATGGTATTTGGGGTCAAGGACCAGTATCATTCTAGAGCCTTCCCTTTAAAATAAGCTACTAGTAACCTTATAGCCACATTCTGCTGTGTGACAACATGTATAACACATACATCTAATACATCTTGAAGATGTTATTCAGGTGTTTTTAAATCTTGCCCACTAAATTTGGGTAGAGCTTTCAAGGCATTTACTGGGATAGGATCCCAAGTGGCTGGTGGTATTGGGAGAATCAAAGTACTACCTGTGTTCCAACTTGCATAATTTCTTGGGGGTATAGGGGCTCCCATATTTACTCTTGGTATTGGTATAAACTGGTTGACTCTTCTTCTTGGACTAGTTACCAAAGGTGGCAAAAGAATACCTAGATTTATAGTAGATTGTGATCTGGTTATTGGTCCACAGCTCTGACTCCTTGTAGCTCTCAAGTTCATATGGTCTTGAAAGAAACTTAAAGACTGGTCCCACTGGGCATGCCAAAAACTGTTGATGGTTAAAATTGTGCTTTTCTTCTAACAACAACAATGGGAAGTTTCAAGAATGTGGGACTTGCAACTTGAAATGACTTCCAAATTTTTAAGAAGCTAGTCTCTTCTTTATCATGAGTGTTGGGAGGAAAGGGATAGAAAATTAAATAGAAACACAAATGCAAAGAAAGAAAATCTAACTATGGCAATGCACCTGAATGTAATTTGACCCTTAATTTTGAGCACAGTGAAACTATATGCAAGATTCAATTACATTAAAGAGTGAACAAGGCATGATCAATGTAAAAGATAGAAACAATAGAAATAGAGGCTCACAGCTTAGACTACTTTTGCAATGACACAAAAAACACCTATAAAGGCACAAAACTCAGCCTTCTTATTAAATTTCAAGTTACATAAAAGGCACAAAAATATGCACAGTTACATAAACTTTCCAATTCAAGAAAATAGAACAAAGGCAAATGTTATCCCTGATCATAGCTCTAAAAGTTTAAAAACTCTTGACAATAGTCTTTTGAAAAAAATTCTCTCCAATCTTCTGATGATGATTTATGGTGATCTCTGCACCCCTCTTTATAGCATTGGATTCACTCCAGATTGTCTACATGTTCCCAATCTAATGGCCCAACTGAAACTCTAACTAAACTAGAAGTGTCTAACAAAAGATATTTCTTAGATTTTGAAATGCTTTGTCTTCCGGTAGTTCATTGGCTGAAACAGATACACAGGATGCTTCCTTCTATTAAATGGAAAAGGACATTGGGTCAATTTATTGAAAACCTTCTTATTATTTAGGAGGCACCAGAACATGCCACTTGGTGGCTTCCACAACACTTACTAAAGACACATGGCACATTTCGCATAACCTGTAATCTTGCTATGCCTTTGCTTAGAGGTGTTCGGTCCTTTACATCTATCACCATCCACTTCTCCCAAAACTTAAACAACTTCTATAGGAAATGGGACCCAAAGCAGTTCTCACCCGAGCAACTTCAAAAAGAGAACAAGGACATGTGGCGCTTTCCACTTATTCTTGACAAAGGACACGTGGTGATCTCTGCTGCCTTTAACTTCCCTTTAAGAAACCTATGGAAGGTGGCACATGTCCATCTCCATATTGCTCTACCTATATTATAGAAACAATCGGGCCTCATTTCATACTTACATGGATGGTGACACTTGGCGGCTTTCGCTTGCTTCAGAACAAAAACTTGGGACCCACCACAGTCTGTACTTGTCAATGAAACAAAATGAAGATAATTCAGAGGTTGACACTTTGTGGCCTCCACTTTCTTCAATTGGGGATACGTGGCATCTTTCATTACTTTTAGGAAATCACTTAAAAACCTTCTGCTTTTGCCACCTGGCATCTTCTACTTGATCCTAATACTTAACTTGTTGAAACCTTCTACTTAAAAGAGATTTGAAACATGGATGCCAATATGAAATGTGGATGTTGACACTTGTCATGTTCCACTAAATTACTATGAGACACGTGGCACATCCCGACCAACTTATAGAAATTATGAAAGGTGCCTCAATCGATGACACTTGGCAACTTTTGCTCAATTTTGACACTTAGACAAAATTGAGGCAAAAAGAAATTCGAGCCCATGCTCTGAATCAAAACTCCATCTTCTCAAACCAAAGTGTACAGGGAAAAAATTTGGATCACGTGACTATGAATCAAAATGAAATGTAGAGTATTTTTTACTCTATAGAATCTATATTGGAAAATTACTAGACTTGTTTCATAGATAATAGGGGATAGATATATAAGGGTGCTAGCATGCAAGTCATATACCTAGCCATTTATATCACTTGTTTGTTTTTGATTCATTAATAGATATTTTATGTGAGTGGAATTGACTCAAATCCATGTGAGATCTAATTTATATAATGAAAACTTTGGGAAAAGTAATGTTATAATTGGGACATTGTCATTCCATTGTACTTTCTAGTTTACATGTGTATGTTGATGTCATATTAGATAGAAGATTGGTTTCCATGGTCTATGTGACTGCTAAATGTATTAGTGATTATACACACATGGTTTTTAGCTGGTTTCTTAATATATACATTGTTATTATCTATCCCTTTATGAAGGATATGGTCATTCCCAATGGGGACATGTGTTAGAGACCAATGGTCTATGGTTTGAGGTGAAACACCCAGATGATGCTCTCCCTCTATTCAAATATTCATTTGGGATCATAATCATTTCTATATTTATGGATCATTGATCTATTTTTGAAACTCATTTGTACTATTGTACATAGTATATTATATATTTGACTTTGTATTGAAATGTAATGTAAAATGTAATACCTTATTATTTGATGGATATTCAACATAATAGTGGTTGTGAGATTTGTAATTAATTCTTAATATTATAAAAATAGTGGATATATGCTTATTTATAGTTTTAATGTCAATTATATCATTGATTTGATGTTTTTGAATATTTCCACTATTCATTTTATGAGAATTATTTATCTTGTAATCTATTATATGTTATTTAAAAACTAAATAGATCATTTTATTAACCAGTGGATTGATACATTTCTGCATTTGATGCTTTATTTGCATTTATTAACCAAACAAAGATTTTATAGATATTTATGGATGAATTTTATAATTAAACCATTTGGACTTTGAAAACATTGGTGTAACTTTCCTGTAACCCAGTGGGGTTTTAATATATTAATCCAAGTATCTGACATGGAATGTCATCAAATCCTTTGAAAATTTGACTTTATTTTATAATAGTATTAATATTGGCACCCAATTGTTACAATAATTTTATGCTACATATATTATTTTTTGATCCATTATCTATCAATACATGTTTGACTCTATGTTGAATTTGAGTTTGAATGAAAAATAATATATTTTGCTCTATTATTTTTTGTTGGGATAATAATTCATTTCAAATGAAATAAATTCATTAATTTATTCATAATAAAGGTGTAATATATAGGTTATGTATCATTTTGGAGAGATTTCTCTTGCAATTACTCATATAGGATGTCCTTGCAAGTAATTGATATGTTTAATAATTAAAGGATATAAATATTAACATGGGTATTTTTTAGTTGATCAATGATATCATACTATTTTATTTGAGAGGATAGGCTCATGGGAAATAGATAGGGATAAGGAAGAATATGTTTACTATTTATGTTCTACTATGCATGATGGGGCACCCTAACTCATCTAGTAGTGACAACATGAACTACATAATTGAATATAAGTCAAGGTAAAATAATGGAAGAAGGATGGTAGTTGGTAAAACCTTGAGGTCTAAGGGAGGATGGTAAAAATGAATCAAGCATTTCCTTTAGATCCTAATGTTAATAATAAGCAACTCAAATTAAATATTAAAAACATATTAATTTAAAAAGGCTAAATATTGTTTATTATTAATTTTATCCTTTTTAGTCCACAAAGATTTGATTTATGGAATAGATAGTTGTTAAAAAATTTGCAAATTATATGAAAACATGTAATGATTACAATCATATCTTGATTTATAAAATATAAACCATGTACATCCATTATATCCATGAATAATTGGTGAATGGGGGAAAATAAAAAATTAGCTTTAAAAATCATAATAATATACATAAATCTAAAACCCTAGAATGAAGGATGGGACACTAAGGGAATACTAAGATTTTTTTTGTTCTATACAATATGCAATTTCACCAAATATTTTACATTATTTTCTATTATTTGATATTATAAGATATAAATTATGAACTAATTTGGATTATATGAAATATGAAAATAATCTCAAATGCGAATGTAAAAGGTAGAATCCAATTTTAATGATTACATTTGATATAAATTATAAATACAAAAAGGGATAAGATACTTGGAATTTTTATATGTTATGTTAGTTCAAGACTAAATTGAGGTGGAAAAAAGGGTGGGAAAAGAGATGAAGATTCACTCAGATCATAAATGAGTCTCTGGATGCGCCTAAAAGGATTCATTATCTTCTAGATGGTGTTGACTAAAATTATCATCTAAAACATAATGGATTCATTTGGGTTTATTTTTATTATTCATTTTAGTACATGCCACTACACTTACTTTTAAACCATATCTATGTAAAATATTGAGGGCTAGTTGTGTGCATAATTATAAAAACATATCTCTTTCTTTTGAAAATCTTAAGTTTACTTTCAACACTAGGTTTAGGATTACAAAATGGGTAACAATGTGGGTTGAGTTCACCCCAACCAATCCCTAATTAATGGCTAATCATTTCCTACATATTTAATAATCTAAAGAGGGACATCAGAACACATGTATTTATTCTCATTAGGTGTATGTGTGTAGTAGTTTTCCTTAAATGAATGAAACATGTAATCTAGCTTTCAACACATGGAAACTAATTTTTTTTTAGTTTGAGATGATTTAGATTTGGTTAAGACATAATCATTTTTATTGATCATTGAATTGGAAAAACATATTGTAGTCCCTTTGAATGTGCATATGTGTATGATAGGATTGGTTAACAAAATCTAGATAGGTAATATACTTAGACACATTATGTATTTATATGGGACTCTTTGGATATTTCCCATTCCATCAACATTTAAAAAGTATGAGCCAGCCCATAAGAAGGATTTTAATCTAAAATTTTGCCATCATTTCATTTAGGACAAGTTCATAAGGTTTGGATGAATCCAAAATTTTGGAATAGTTTAAGTCATAATTTTTTTTTTATAAAAGGTAAAAATATTGATCTGATGATTTGGAGATTGCCTCAATACGATTTTGAGAAAGTTGGAAAGAGACTAAGGAATTCAGCTATGTGATTAATAAAAAATCAAGAAGGTTTGACCCATGGAAAAAATGTGGATGTGAGATAAGGGAGAATAAGAGTGATAGCTGTATCACCAAGTTATGTATGGTAGAGATATATTTAAAAAAATAACATTTTTATGTGTCTAATACTAGTTTTTGATTCCTATAGAAACTATAAAATGGGGATTTGGGTAGTGAGAAACATTTACAAAAAATAGGATAAAGATTATAAAGTTATGTTTGAGGATTTTGAGTAAGATCAAAGGTGTTATTTAAAGCATGAAGGTGCTCTTAATAATATAAAATATGCTCTCCTACTATCTAACATCTACATATTTCACTTAAATTTTGATTAACAAAAACAAATTTATTTATTTTAATATAAATGTTAGTGTGGAAAAATAAGTATTTTTACATGTACTTTAATTAACATGGGATAAGAATGATAGGTATACATTATAGATCATGCTTGAATGAGTTATTATTTTCACATTTTAAGTATTTATTTTAAGTCAGTTTAAAGTGGCTATGGTTGTTTATAAAAATGGGTTGGACTTAACCCTTTTAAATTAAATATGACTATGATTATAGTGGAGGAGTATTTAATTCATATGTTGTGTCATATTTTATGAATGGTTGAATGTGGGAGTTAGTAAGGATCTTTATTGGGCCATTTTCACATTCCACATATGACTATGATATCATTCTTTGTAAATAAGGTTTCACATAACCCAAATTTTGATAGTCAATAAGTAATGACTAAGGATTGGGTTATCTAAGATATGAATAAATTATATTTATAGTTTTATTTTCACTATTGTAAATAAAATATAAGGACCATCTTGTTTCTATTACAATGCAATGTCATAGAAATGAAAAACCACTATGCCTTATGTTTGAGGTTGGCCCTATTTTTATATTGATAGTAATACTAGGAGAATATTGTGATTGTCATACAATAGCTTCCATAAAAATAATAACTATAAATAACAATTAACAAACACAATACCTCATTTGTTTGATTTGGATTTCTATGATTACTATAAAATTGATATCTTTGACTATGATTTGCTACATCTAATATGAATACCTATAATTAATTTTCAAAAAGTATGCCAATATTAATTCATATAATATCATGTTATCTTCCATACCATAATGGTGTGATGTCTTCCTCTTGATCTAATGTATATTAGTTATTGCTTCCTTTACTTATATAAGATATATAAATGAATATCTTCTTCTGGTAGTCTAAAGTAGATGAAGAACATCTAGTATGTGTATTTTCATTAGGGCCTCACATAAATCCTAATCTTCATTGGCATCTAACTTGTTATGAGTTAAATGATAAAAATACAAATCTCTTGTATATTTCTATAGATTAAAAAACTTTGCATTTCTATGACTCGTTATTGGTAAGTGCATGAAAAATGGCTAATGAATTATTATAATTATGAGTGTAAAGTGACAATTTAATGGAATGTGAAATGTTATTGGTACTTGAATCTATATTTCCTCATGAATATAACCCTACATTTTTAATATGTCTTATATTGTAATAAATATGTCATAAAGACATTTGGTTATGCTTGAAACTTAATGTTGAAATCATTTTTTTGACAAGTGCAACACTTACTATCAATACTTACTCTTTATATTTATTTATTTCTTGGTTTTAATGACTTGAAAGACATGTTATAGGATTTTAGTAGCTTTAATACCTTATATAAAATTATATAAGGCTTGATAGTTTTCATGTATGCATGTACTATGAATTTAAATTAAATTTGTCTTTTCATTATGAAATGATTAGAATTTTTAATTATATGTATGTTGTGAACAAATTATTGTATTTTTATTTTCTTATGAGACCAATTTATGAATAATAATGAACTTACAAACCTAATTATACTTACCTTCAACCCTCGATGCAGTGAGTGGATGATGACACTTCACTTTTTGTATAAAATTTTAAAAACATGTGTAGCTAAAATATTATGAAAATCTTCCTTTATTTAGGAAGTTAACACCACCTTATCTTATTCTTGGGACCTATTTTATACTACCACCCCTATCTTTACTAGTATATTTGTGCAAATTTGATGAATATAAATAACCCCTTGTATAGTCACATGGAGTTTTTACCACCTACCAAGATGATGCCCCCATGTACTTTGCATAAATGGTACAGGACACATGTACAATGTGTTATCATTCAAGTGCTTTCTCAGTGATTGTTTATGTGTTTGTTATCTTGTGTGGATTATTGAAAATCCTTGGATAAATGATAGGATGGTGATGTTTCTCATAGGTGGTATTGGACACCTATGCAATGTATAATCACTCATACAATTCTTAGATATTTCCCTCATGTTGAGAAGTGAGTGTTTATATGGATATCAATTTCATTATATAATACCATTAGGAAATACGGGTTTAGTAAAATTTGGACATATCAACATGAACTCTAAACATGTTGTGCAAATCCTTAGATTCACATTGAATCTATAATTAGGAATGAAATATTAAGTTTTTAAAAAATGGGGTGGGCTCATTGACTTATTATGTCTGATAACCATAAGTATGTATACATAATATATATTAGGAATATAATATTTCCTATTATGGTTCACTATAAAGAGCTGAAATATATGTGTATCTAGATACCATATGAATTGTATACATATTTTTATCTTCTTTTCTAACATTTTTGTATTAACCTTTATCATGAAGGATATGGACACTCTTAGCAATGAGAGGTGTGTAGAGGATCTAAAAGGATTTTAGGTTGTAGGTAAAACCTTTGACAATGCTCTCTCTATTCTTATATAGTATTTAATATTAATAGTGAACTAATTTTTTCATGTGGATTGCAATTTGTGAACACTTAATATTTGTATGATTATCATATAAAGATAAATATGATCAATTATATTATTATATGAAAAAGGTGAATCATGAGTAAGAATATTCTATATTAAATTATGTAAAATAATAATAATTTTATGACATTTATGATCCCACTACTAGATCAATCTTTAGGGAAGAGGATATGGGTCCATTTAAAATATATTTGATGATGTAGCATTTTTTATACACATATTATTTAAGTATTAACTACTTAACAATGTTTATTCTTGCCATCTTTACCATGATTTGTCTATTCATAATTTTGACAACTCTCAATATACAAGAGAACCCTCACTATCTTTTAAATACTAAAAATATCATACAAGCATCCTTATTCCATCCAATTTTATCCCTATTCAAGCTACAAGATCCTATTATACATGTACCTACATTATCTATCTTTCATGGACAATACCATGTCAGGTTAGATAAGGCCACATTGGATCCTTATCCACTAGTGTGGCCTTGTCCCCTACACTCTAACAATTTTTTTTTCATATTGAGACATTTCACAATGTATCTCCTACACATTTTTTAAGTTTAGTTAGATAAAATATTATAAATATTACCATATAAAATCACATCAATGCATTCGATTAAAATCACCCTAGAATACACAATGAGTAAAAGAGCACCAATTCTTCCAATTTCAATTATTCTACTTTATAATAGTCTTAGACCAAGTCTAAATATTATTTTTTGTAGGTCAAGGGCATCCATTATCAAGCATTTGAATCAAATATTCTAGATAGAGTCATATAGTTGCACAATCATAGATCACATAATCCCTCTAGGAGGAAGAAATACATTTTCCAAAGGCCTATTTGGGCTATGTAGAGACCACTAAAAAAACCTTGCATAATATGAGTATTGCCTACATAGCCAAAATGGGCCTCATGGTGATGTATTATAACCTCATAGGGTTATTATGTGATCTATGATTATGCAAATATATGAATATAACTATAATAATTAATTAAAATGATTGATAATGGATTTCCTTGAGCTATAATAAATAATATTTGAACTTGGTTGTGACAATTATAAAGTAACAAAATTAAAATTTGAATAAATATGGTTCTTTTACTCTATGTGTAGTCATTTGAAATCACTTACCAAGGGGATTTTTAAGTGACTCCCTTTGATGTGATTTTATAGGGAATTGTTTATAATATTTTCTCTAACCTACCTTGAAAAATGCACAACAAAGTTTTTATGAAATGTATTGATTTTAAAAAGTTATCATTAGAGAGTGAAGGACAAGGCCATGTTAGTGGAAAAGGTTGTAGACACCCCATGTTGTGTAATGAAATTACTTATATGTTCACACAAAATGATTTTATATCACATAGAATAAACAAATATGAGAGATCACACAACAATAATTAATAGTAGAGTAGAATGCTGGATAATATAGTGAAGCCACTTCGAGAGGGAAACCTCCACAATAATGCACTAATAGAATAATACTTAACATAATCCATAAAGACTAACCACTACCTCTTATATATAGTCTACTTAGCCAAGGTTATTATATAGGATGACCTATCTAAGAACATAGAGAAATGTAAAAAGTATATTAAAAAGGCATGTAAGCCACAAGTCAACCACACATATCCCTAGAGACACCAATGGTTAAGGGTGTAGTAAGCCCCTCCTCTTCAAAATAAAAATTTCCTCAATGTTGTGGCAACTCTAGATGTTACTGCACAAATGTTTCATCCCCCCAAGTGGCATCTTCACATGGCAAATTCTTCCATTTGATCAGGTACTCTATAATCACTCTGGAACATAGATGCTTAGTACATATGTGAAGTATCAACTCAAGATCAAGAATAACTTTGCCTTCTTCATCCAATTTTGGTAATTTTATTTGTATGGTAACTCTGTGTCTAATGGCTTTCTTCATTCATGATACATGAAATACTAGATGTATGCAAGTGGATGAAAGAAAATCTAACTTGTAGGCCACACTACCAATTTTTTTTCAAGATATGATAAGGCCCATAATACTTAGGGGATAACTTGTTATATTTTTTTAATTTATTCAATGACATCTACATATATGGATACAAACAAACAAAGACCCAATCACCAATGTCAAAATACCTCTCACTTTTATGTTTATTTTCTTGTTGCTTTATGTGATTATGGGCCATAGCTAAATTTTCACACAAACTTGCAAGGACCTCATGTTCATGGTGAATATGTTATTCAACTACACAAACCTTAGGATGGACCTTCAAGGTTGAAGTGATGGATGGAGGGTGGTATCCATATAGTGCCAAAAAAGGAGACATTTTAGAATACCTATGAATAGAAGTATTATACCACCATTCAACAAGTGGCAACCAATGAACCCATTTATCCTATTTATTAGAAACAAAATAATAAAGATATACCTCTAGACATTTTTTGACTACCTTAGTTTGTCCATCAGATTGAGGATGATAGGATGAACTATGAGCCAACTGGGTGCCCAAACATGTAAATATTTCAGTCCAAAAATTACTAGTGAAAATGGGATCTCTATCACTAACAATGATCTTAGGGGTCCCATACAATTTTTGAACTGTATTAAGAAAAGAAATAGATACTGTACTAGAAACAAATGGCTGTGATAAAGAACAAAAATGAGCATACTTAATGAGACAATACACAACAACCATGATAATATTTTAACCATCAGATCTTGGTAACCTTGTAATCAAATCCATAGATACCTCTTCCCAACACTAGCTAGGGATGGATAAAGGCTATAAAATATCTAGGGTTTTGATGGTTTCACCTTTGTTTTGTTGACATATCATACATTCAGCCACATATTTCTGGACATCCCCCTTGAGTTCTTCCTATAAAATCCTATTTGATTCTGTGATAGGTTTTCAAAAATATAGAATGACCCCCAATCGGAGTTGCATGAAGTTCTTGAAGGATTTTTTGTTTAAGAAAAGAATTCTTACATAGGTACAATCTATCTTTGTACCATAATGCATTACCCTTCCATGTGAATTTTTCAAATCCACCTTAACCTTGCTAAATATTTTGAATCAAATCATGGGTATCACTATCATGTTCCCATTCTGATTGTGCTTCGTCTAGCCAATCTACCTACAAAATGGTTATGGCATATAGAAATACCTCAACTAATTCATCCTTTCTAGATAGTGCATCTACCACTACATTGTCCTTGCCTTTTTTGTAGACTATTTCAAAATCATAGCCTAACATCTTAGTTACCCATTTATGTTCTTATTTATATGACAATCATTGTTCCAAAAAATATTTGAGACTATCATGATTAGTCTTAACCTGAAAGTGATGACCCATCAAATAAGGTCTCCATTATTTGACTGCATGTAAAATGGCCATCATTTCCTTCTCATAGATGGGCTTGTGATGATTTTTACCCTTTAGTTGACAACTTTCAAATATAAGTGGTCTACCTTATTGCATGAGTACAACACCCATACCATTCCCAAATGTATCACATTCAACCACAAAAGTCATGAAAAAATTAGGAGTGGCCAATATTGGATTAGTGCACATAGCCAATTTCAATTATTCAAATGCCTGGGTAGCTACATCAATCCACTAAAAGGAGTCTTTATTCAACAAAAAGGTGAGTGGGGATACAATACTACCATCATTTTTGACAAATCTATGATAGTAACCAATTAGCCCAAAAAATCCTTGTAGTTGCTTAAGTGTCTTAAGAATTTTCCAGTCCACCATTACTTGGATTTTTTTAGGACCCACTTTCACTCCTTCATAAGAAACTATATCAGCCAAATATTCAACCTCACAAGCCCCAAAAGTTTGAAAGGTTTGGCATATAATTGATGTTGTTCCAAATTGGAGAGTACCTATTTCACATGTTAAAAATGGTCTTCCTAATTTTTACTATAAATGAGGATATCATCAAAGAATACTAAAACAAATTTCCTCAAAAATGGCCTAAAAATAGTATTCATCAAACTCTAAAATGTAGATGGTGCATTTTTTAGACCAAAAGGCATAACCAAAAACTCATAATGGCCCTCATGATTCCTAAAAGCTATTTTGGGCATGTCTTCATCATGGATCTAGATTTGATGATACCCAAAATGTAGATCTAACTTGGAAAAATAAAAAGCACCATTTAATTCATCTAGAAAATCATCAATGATAGGAATAGGAAACTTATCTTTGATAGTATACTTGTTGAGTTCTCAATAGTCAGGGTACATCCTCCAGGTGTCATATTTCTTTCTCACCATGACAACTAGTGAAGAATATTTGCTTTGGTTATGGTGAATGATTCTTGCATCCAACATCACCTGTACCATATTTTCAATTTCACTTTTTTGGGCATAGAGATACCTATATGGCCTAATGTTGGGTGGTGTACTACCAGGAAAAAGTTTGATATCATGATCATGTGTGAAACTAGGTATAAGTCCTTTTGACATATTTATAAAAACATTAGAATAAGCATTAATCACTTATTTTATATCAAAAGGTGGAGATGGTTGCACTTCCATGGAAAACAAGTGAGCTACAAATTATTTAGCATCCTTATAAAGAATATTTGTCATTTGATGGGAGATAATAAGTTGTAGAGATTTAGCCCTTAATTCCCTTAGCTCAAATGTCCTTTCTTCAGAATGAAAATGCATGAATATTTTTTGGAAATTCATCTCAATAGTGCCCAAAGTGGTGAGCCACTATACTCTTAGAAAAATATCAGCTCCACCCAATGGAATAGAAAACATAGGAGAATTCAATAAGTATTCTCCCATGGCTAGCTTAATACTATGACATTTTCCTAAACAACTAAAAATACCACCATCTATAATCATAACGTAAAATTTTGGAGCTGGATAAATGAAATAGTTCAAATGAGAAGCCAACTTACTATTGATGAAGTTGTGTCTACTCCCATAATCAATCAAGACAACAAAAAAATTTTTCCTTAAGGAAACCCATCACCTTACGAGTTTGGGGAGTACTGATACCTAAAAAGGCATGACAAGAAATAGTAGGTTAAGAGTCTTTAGATTCCTCCTCAAAACCTTATACATCTTCACCATGTACTTCTTCATCATCTTCATTATCATTGGCACCTTTAATGTAAAAAAACTTCTTTTTAGCACAATGATGGTCTTTGCTCCATTTTTTTTTACAACCATAACATAACCCTTTGGCTCACTTCTCCTCAATTTTTCATTGTGTTAATATGGTGGACTATGGAAATGATGATGCTAGAAAGGTATGATCATGACCAATAGTGAAACTTTTCTTGTTGACCATCTCTTTTTCTTAAACCATACATACCCAAGGGATATCTTCTGATATAGATGTTGGGTTAAACATTCAAACCTCGAATTGGATTTTATCTTTGAGGCCACCCAAAAATAGATTAGTCAAATTTTCCTTAGTGATATCTTCCACTTGTAAAGAGAGATTTTGAAACTGATGAATATAATCCTTCATAGTTCCTATTTGTCATAGTTTGGATAATTAGATAAAATAGTTCTCAAAGACATTATTTTGATAATAATCCAACAAATCCTTAGTGAAAATAGACCATGTAATAGGAGCACCATTATTTTTCTTTTGAGCACATAACCAGTGTTACCAAATGAATTGCTCAGGTTTTAGATATAGAGATGCCACTATCACCTTCTAAGAACCAAGGGTTTTATGTAACTCAAATAAATTCTCAATTTGGGTAATCCAAGTGAGAGGATCCTTACCATTAAACTTATGTATGCCCACTTTTGGCAACATCAGTTTCATACCAGCATGGGAGTTATTGGTGTTGAGAGGAGGATTGAATGCTAAAGTGGAGAGTTATTGTGATAAAACTAAGATGCAAGGGTAGCTAATTGTATAGTAATATGATGCAATTCATTATGAACCACATTAATCTCTTCATGCATCCCTAAAATATCAATGTGGATTGCAATAAAGTCATCATGGCTCACCAAGTTCTTTATGTCTACTCAAAGCTGAGAAATTATAGGATCTAAAGTTCTAGATTCTATGTCATCGACAGAAGGAGTCTTAGGAGTTTCTTTCCCCCTTTTTCTTCCCTAAGTACTAGGACCTACCATATACAAACCCTAAGAGGATTTTTACCCTAAAAAAAGTGTACCAAGAGATGGTACTATTATGATAACCTTACTAAGATGAATCCAATGACTACCTTTGCGTACTAGGATAAAAATTTTATCAGCAAAAAAGTATACCAACATAATATACTATTGTGATCATCTCACTGAGATGAATCCAATGACTGCAATTGTGTAAAGGGATTTTTTTTCTAGACTTTAAAAAATATATATATTTAAAAAAAAGTGTTTCGAGCAATACTGCACTGACCAAGAAAATTAATTCTTCCCAGATTAAAAGTTATGTTTTTTCACTCCCACCACTCCCAAAAGCCATGCCTCACTAGATATAAAAAAACACTGCAAAAAACTTACCCAAATCAAAGATTTGATACCACTTGTAATGAAATTACTTAGATGTTTACATATAATGATTTTATATCACACATAATATGCAAATATGAGAGATCAATTAGCAATAATTGATAGCAGAGTAGACTAATGGATAATATCGCAAAGCCAATTTGAGAGGGAAACCTCCATAACAATGCACTAATAGTAGAATACTTAACATAATCCATAAATACTAACCACTACCTCTTATATATAGTCTACTTAGCCAAGGTTATTCCATAGGTTGACCTATCTAAGAACATAGAGAAATGTAACAAGTATATAAAAGAGGTATGTAAGCCACAAGTCAGCTAGACATATCCCTAGACACACCAATGGTTAAGGGCATAGAATGTTGGCTATAACTATGTTCTAATTAGACTTTAGATTGATTTCTACCAAATAGTGCAAATTAAGCCTAGGAATCATTAAATGTCCTAATTTCATCTACACATTAGAGATTAGTACTTAGAATCATGTTGAGGCATCCTATTTTGGGTATTATCATGTATGTAATAGTAATCTCTCATGGATTCATCTCAAATCAACTTGAGACCTAGAAAATTAATAGTTTAGCCTTTGGACACATTAACAAGGGCACTTAAATATTTCCCAAATTGCAAAAATGCTAAGCAAAAT
Organism: Torreya grandis; assembly: GCA_037957365.1. Lineage (NCBI taxonomy): Eukaryota > Viridiplantae > Streptophyta > Pinopsida > Cupressales > Taxaceae > Torreya > Torreya grandis. Next base: position 2,942,784 of record JARHVA010000706.1, on the reverse strand, counting down.
GAATTAACCAACCAAATCAAATTAAATGCTTAAGTGGAATTTCCATATGTAATTAGTGAAAATGAATTTTTAAAAAATTAAATTCTAATAAAATTGAGGTCATGATGATGTCATCATCCTCAACATCAAGGAATTGAAAATATTTCCATTAGAGACTTAAATTTAGAAATGGAGAGCCATGTTTAATGAATGGTATCTCTATCCCAGATATTAATTACTTATCCCCTCCTTAACTCAATTAAGGTTAAATTAAACTTAACCATGGTTAAATATAACCTAACTACACTTGGGTTAGGGTTAGTTTGAAAGGATATAAATAGAATTTCAAAGACTACTATAAAACAAACTCTCAAGCCAAAGTTATAATGTTTAATTATTTAGAGACAAAACATTCTTGTAAGGTTATAATGCAAAAATATCGATATATTTCTACATATTTCCAAATTCAAGCCAAACATTTCCAAGGTGACAAGGAAAAATGATGCAAGGATCACCATTGTCAAAGACTCTTTGAGCACACAACTAATCACATTCTTCCATGGCCAACATGTAACTCTTTCTCTTAAGGAAGGTAAAGAATACTTGTTTTGTCTTCCATTGTTAGTTACTTGTATTGTTCTCTTGCTTTTTGAGTGTCTAGGCTTGAGGTGTTATATTTCTTAGTGTGTTTTTATTGAATTTTTTCATACTAAAACTTGATTAGCTCCCCTTTTGGATTCTTATGATCATACTAATATTATTATTTATATGCTTTAAAATATTTGAATTATAAACTAGAAAAGGTGATTATATATTTTCTCTAAGCCAGTGCTAATAAAACTTGATGTTTTCATAGAGTATTTGTAGACATTTTTTCCTTCCTTATGATGAATGTAGAATGGGATACCACTTTGAGGGATTTATTAGAAAATAAATTTGGAAAAAATTACCTATTACCCAATATGTGCCACATATTCCAAGATAGGGGATTAGTCAACACATACCATTTATATCACTAGGTTTGACTAGTCAACATCAAGTTCCTAACTTAGTAGACACAATACCTTCCACAAAGCCACATAATTCCATCACAACCTCCATTCCCACACTATACCCAGTCAAGATAATACACCTTTGATCACCCAAACACAACCATAACGAACTATGCCATCAAGTTTCTTAGCCCAAGAACTATAACAGATGAAAGATGCAATTTCATCCATTCATAAAAAAAAGGAGACTAAGAAGTTCAAATTAGATGACATTTGTTTATACCAATTTAACATGGAGTATCTCCAAATACCATTTCCTTCAGGTTACGAGCCACTAAAATTTGACAAGTACAAGGGTAAAGGAGACTCTAGAGATAATTTAAAAGAGTGTTTTATCACTTGATAGCTAGTGGCCTATAATGACATCTATATAATTCTTATTTTTCCTTAACGTCTAATTAGATAGGCTTTAGAGTGGCTTTTTAAGTTTCTAAAGAACTCATGATATGAATTTGATGATCTTTTATATAAGTTTGTGTAACATTTATCCTATAAGCTCAAGCATGAGATTTTAGTAGTTGATTTAAGTTAGGCCAAGCATAAAGTTGTTGAGAGATTTATAAGTTACTCATAATGATGGAGAATGATTTATAGTCACTTCACCCATAATCTACCAGATAAAAAATTAGTAGTTGTGTTTACCAAAAATTTGCATAGTGAAATATCTTATCACTTGGAGATTCAATGTGCTCACACATTCAAGGAGATAACTGAGAAAGATATCTAGATTGAAAAGGCCCTGATTAATGATAGGTTTATTAAGTTATCTTCTTTAAATGAAAACTAGAGCCAAAATCAAAATTTAGGCCTAAGTCAAAAGCCTAGCCTAGTAAAAGTGCAAGTGTCTATACCCAATCATGCTAATAATTACAAAAAAACTAATCCATACAACTAAAACAAGAATGTTGTTAGTAATGGAGTCATGAAGTCATGTCATGTTCAAATAGTGCAAACATTATCTACTCAGACTCTCCCATAAATGCAATTTGTTCTATAAATACAAACTATTTAACAAGCGTAGTCTATACCTTAACCCAGGCCAAATCCTTAAATGCTATAACCACCACCTTTTCAAACCCCTCCTCCGATAAGAATACCTACTCCTAGAGTCTTTAGTAACCTTGGTGAGCCTATTGAAGCCATGTTTTAGAAATTAGCTGCAACCAATATGATTAGTTAGCTGATTACAAAATAATTTATTGAGGGTATAACTTATATATATTGGTATAAAGAGAATGAATTCTATGAATACCACCATGTTCATGGATATTATATATGTAATTATGTGCAATTGAAGCATCTCATTGAGAATATGTTAGAAAATGGAAAGATCTAGCTAGATAATAAAACATCTACTTCTAATCAAAACATGGGTATCTACCAAAATCATTTTCCACAACATAAAAATACCACTCAATAATAGCAATAATGAATACCATAGCCACAATACAAAATAATAGTAACAACAAAAACAAAAACAATGTTAACCACAAAATGGATAGAGCTAAGGCTAGAATGAACCCAATAACCAACAAAATTATCATGAAATTATAGACAACTATAATAAATTTGTAGGTCATATAATGGGTATTCATATTTTTACCATTACCATCAATCCTAGATCGAATTCCAATAGACTAGGATCATTATCCAAAAATGCCAATCAGCCTACCAATGCCAATAATCCTTCCTTGACCTATGACTATAGCAATTAAAATAGAAACCAAAGATTACCATCTTGGGTCATTATACTAGTAATTCTTCATTTACCTATGACCATAGTCAAACACATAGATAATCAATACTTACCCTCTTTGGCCTATCTCCATCGTTTTCTAGTTATAACATTTTTATACCCAATTTGGATTGTGTAATCACAAATTGGTAGTCTAAAGTCACCATCCTAGGACTATAACCTCCTACCAATGAGATGATCCAACATACTATACCATCTAGGAGTAATCCAATTACCAATATTAAGTAAAAAAATTATGATATTGTGGAACAACTCTAAAAGACACCATACAAATCTTTATTATAGATTTGTTGTCTACATCTACCATCCACAAGAATATCCTTACTAAATTCCTAGGCTAATCCCAAGTGCCTAATGGCATTAATAAAAAAAAATTCAAACTTTGGTTGGAGACCTAGCCCTAGGCCAACAATTGACCTTCAACCAAAGTGATATGTCATCCCTTGACTCACTCCATAATAACCCATTGTACATTGAAGTTGTGATAACATGAAACAAAGTTAAACGTGTCCTCATAGATAATGGATCATGACTAAATATTGTGTCTTTAAAGCTCATTAAACATCTGGGATATATAATAATGTACCTTCATCCAAAGATTATTACTATCAAGGCCTATGACAATGAATATAGGGAATCACAAGGAACCATTAATTTACTAATAATTGTTGGGCCTTTGACCCATGATATACTTGGCCATGTGCTATACCTAGATTTATCATACAATTTACTTTTGGGTAAACCATAAATACATAAAATCCATGCAATACCTTCAACCTTATACCAGTGTATCAATTTTCCTCACTCTAGGATGGAGGTAACTATCCATGGAGATTTACATTCTTATGAACACTATAAGTATTTGGAGGCTGAATATTAAAGATACAACTACCATTTTGGTCTATACCTAATACTCAATAAGGACAAAGATAAAGAGATACTTTTTAAATTACCAGAGACTAATTACATAGACCCTAATAGACTTGCCTCAACCTCACATATGCATCCTATTGAAATGTCTAATCATTTTACTATTTTAGACAATGTTCTAGGAGAGTATTTTACCCATGATACCTTCCATACATCCAAGCTTCCATAGAACCCCAAGTCCTATGGAAGGATCAAAGCTAAGCCAATTTTTATGGAATGGAGACAAAAAGGAAAAGGAAAGATTCATATCCCATAACCTATTATTTTCACACCAACCACTAGCCAAGAACAAGACCCACTTACCAATGATGATTATTAGTAATATAATGACAAATTGGTTGATTGATACTAAAGTAAAAAGTATCCCATACCTAATAAGATTATGGATAATCAAGCATATGAAGGTAGAGGCTTGGGGGAAAATTAGTAGGGTACTCTTGAGCCCATCTCTATGATTAGATACAAAGGAACTCATGGTTTTGGATTTGAATTACTTGGGGGTGACCCCATGTATCTTATTCATGTTCCACCATCAACAACTAGTGACAATGATACTTATAGTGAAGCAAAATCCAATCATAGTATATATGAAGACCTAACCAACACTAACATATTTGAACCATATACCATTTGTACCATTATGATAGTAATCTAACATTCCTTGCTTACCTTTTATCATCCTCAACTCATAAACCAATTACAATAAAAAGCCATAGTACCCTTAAATGAGTTTGAGAATGATGAGGCCTTTTATGATTTTTTGGGCCTGAGAGATAATGTTCCATTGAGAGACCATAAACAAGGGATCTCTATCAAAATAGATCCTACAACCTATTTTAGAGAGTGGGTGAACACCCTCAGCCCCCCAAAAAAGAATAAAACATTGAGGTCCCAAAGTGAAAACCTCTTTAAGGCACTTTTTGACCAAGGTAAAAATAAATACAAATGTTAGTCTCTTGGTGAAAACCTATTTTAGGTACCACTAGATAGGGATGTTCACCCTTTTTGAATGAAGCTTGGGAGACCACCAATAGTGAACTTGCTTTTGGGTTTGAGTTTAATACAAATGAACAATATGTCTTTGATCAAATTATCCAAGAATATATTACAATGTTTGTTACATAACCTTTATTACTATTAGGAGAATCAAATTCATCTTATTTGGGAGAGCTTGAAGAACTAGTTTGACTAGAGGAATTTTCCATTACTAGCCAATTTACATCCTTGCCAACTATTCTAGAAGATGGATCGACTCTCCTATTAGAGGATATTACAAAATTCAACATTAGGACTATGTAGGACCCAAAGTGGATTGAATTAGGTGCATCCCTCACTGAGGAGGAACGTGAAACTTTTATAACCCTTTTGAGGGAGTTTGTTGACATATTTGCATGGACCTATTCAGACATGCCATGTTTATACCTCACCTTTGTTGTACACCATCTCATTATACAACCTAATGCCAAATTCATTAAGTAAAAATTATGTAGGATGCATCCTCATAATATTGTGTTAGTAACAAACAAGATGTAAAAACTCTTGGAAGTAAGATGCATCAAACTAATTGACTATTCTGAGTGGATCTTTGACATTATGTCTATTAGTAAAAATATAGAAGCAATCAAAATATACATTGATATAAGAGACATCAAGAAGGCCTGCCTGAAGGATGATTTTTCTCTATTGAATATCAACATGATAATTGACTCCACAGTTAGGTATGAAATGATTTCCCTCATGGATGGATTTTCAAGATATAACCAAATTAGGATTGTGATATAAGACTAACACAAGATAATGTTTACCACTCCTTAGGGAGCATTTTGCTATCAGGTCATACCATTCATCCTCAAGAATGTAAGGGAAACATACCAAAGGACTATGATAGTTATATTCCATGATATTATCGAAGACTATGTCGATGACATATTGGGTAAATGTAATGCCTATGTATATCATTTAATCATATTATGAAATATATTTGAAAGGCTTCATGAGTAAAATGTTCTACTTAACCCCAATAAGTGCATCTTCAATATTACTTCAGGTAAATTGTTAGGATTTATTATCTCTCATTGAGGCATTAACATTGATCCTACCAAGGTTAAATCCATTAATGAGATGCTACCACCTTACACTTTGAAGCAAATTCATAGTTTACAAGGTAAAATCTAATCTATTAGACACTTCATTTCATATTTGGTCGATAAATGCCATCCTTTCACTCATTTATTGAAGAAAGGTATTGCATTTATTTAGGATGCAAAATGTCATAAAGCCTTTGAGCACCTAAAGGAATATTAAGTCAATCTGCATGTTCTATTAATACTAATTCTAGGAAAGCCATTCCTACTTTACCTATCTATCACTAAAAATGTATTGGGGGCACTTTTGGCCTAACATGATGAATATGGGAAAGAACATGCAATGTACTATCTGAGCTATACACTGGTAACATATGAACAGAACTATAAAATAATTAAAAAATATTATTTAGCTATGATATTTTTATCTCAGAAATCCATATTTATATGCTCAATAATAATACCATAGTTATTTCTAAAGTAGATCCACTCATGTATCTACTATCAAAAACAACTTTACAGGGCTGCATGGCTAAGTGGATCATGCTTCTAAGTGAGTTTGAGATTGACTATGTAGATTAAAAGGCCATTAAGGGACAAGCACTTTCAAATTAGTTTGATAATGATCTTATTTCAAATACTCAACCACTCACTTTTACATTCCTAAATGAGTACATCATGACTCTCATAGAAACACTTCCTAAGGAAAAGTACTAGAAACTATATTTTTATGGGTCATTCACATGTCATGGATCAGGAGCAAGATTGATATTTATTACACCATAAGGGGTTCTCATTCCTAAATCATTTCATACCAACTTTAATTTTACCAATAACATGGTTGAATATGATGCACTCATTGTAGGGTTTCATCTAGTGGTATAATGGAACATTCACCATTTACTAGTTCATGAAGATTCCCAAATAATCGTAAATCAAGTCACATACCAGTTCCAGACCAAATATGATAAGTTGGAACTATATAAGGCAATGGTGGGCATTCTCTAATAATATATTGCTCAAATTAAATTTGAACACATACCTCAAGCCAATAACAAGATAATAGATGCTATGGCTACCATTATTTTTTTGATCCATAGTACAAATAAGGAAAGAGACTATTAGTTCCTTATTGAACATCTTATAGCACCTGATCATAAACCCTTAACCATTGAAATGATATCTGATATTATTGGTCCCAATTTTATTTGGTATTGTAACTTATATAATCACCTCCATAACTAAGTCCTTTCACTAGACCTTTCATGTAAGAAATAAAGATCTTTCACACACCAAGCCTCTCAATACAACATACTTGGCCTAATATTTTACCAAAGAATATTTTATGGAACTCTGATTCATTGTTTAAATTCAAGAGAAGCCATATTGGCATTGACGGAAGTTAATAAAAGAGTTTGTGGAGCCCATACCAATGAGGTCATCATTGCCAAAAAGCTCATATGTACTGGTTATTATCGGCTAACCATGGAAGCATATGCATATGATTATGTGCAAATATGTAAAAAATGTTAGAGGCATGAAAATTTGATTCATGCTCCAGTAAGAACACTTAAAATAATGACTATGCCATGACCATTTTCAATGTGGGGACTCGATCTCATCAAGAAGATTAACCCCACCTCCTTAGATGGCCATAAGCATATCCTTATTACCATTGAGTATTTAACTAAGTGTGTTGAAGTTATACCCTACACTTATGTGATTAGAATTTTTTTTTCCAAATTCATCTTCAATCATCTCATCTATCGCTATGTTATCCCATCCAACATTATATCTGATAATGGTAGATCATTTTAGAATAATTATGTCAAAGACTTTGTTTTGATTTCAAAATTACCCAAAATTTTCCCACTACATATTTCCCATAAGATAATGTCCAAGTAGAGGCATCTAATAAGACCATTGTCAATATTCTTAAGAATATTGTCAATGATGTTAGCCATGATTGGCACTTGCAAATCTTTCACACCCTCTAGGCTTACCTTACTAATTACCATACTCTAATAGGATCCACACCATATTACATTGTCTATGGAATTAAGGCAATTATTCCCTTCAAGGTCAAGTTTCCTTCTCTATGTATCTCATTAAAGAACATCCTTGATGATGATCATTAAGGGTAGCTCCATTACAATATCTAGAGTTACTAGATGAAAAATGCATGGTTGCTATAAACAATATTTAAGCATATCAGAACCGGTTATGTGGTCAATATAATAGGGATGTCAAGCATAGAGAGTTTGAGCTTGGTGATCTTGTCCTCAAAGAAAACTATAAGAACACAATGGTTGATAAAAATAAGAAAGGAAAATTCAAGACTAATTAAATAGTCCCTTACGTCATTATTGCTAATTATGGATCTAGAGCTTACATGTTAGATAAATTGAAAGGAGATGAACTTGATGAGAACATGAACATAATACACCTAAATCAATATTTTTATTTAAGAGACCCAAGGTATTTTATATGAGGATTGTGGACATCTTATCATCATCTCACCTTCCTTGTACCATACCATATACTGTTCCTTCCATAACTTCCCTATTTGGCAAAAGTTGTTTTATCTTCCCTTACCCCACTCTTTTTAACCTTGGTTATGATCCATTGGTACTTTGTTAACCTTTAGAGATGGTATTTAGATTAAGTTTCAATAGTTGATTCAATATTTCATAATGAGTTAGTATCTTGGGGTAGTATGATACTGGTTTATCAATTACATTATTCATTATTGTCACGTTCTATCTTATTATAGGTGTTACTAATTATAATCACATTTGGAAAAATTAGTATCATTGACCCATAAAATTATTTATTCATTATAACCACCTTTGGAAAAATTAGGAACAACCCCATTTTTATCCGCATTGACACATCACTATTCTATACTTTTCCATTTGCTTATTCAGGAATTTGATGCTACCTAATTAGATTCTTCCACTATAAGGTGTAACTATAGTAACTTGAGGTCTTATTTGAGACTATGTAGGTAGTTCTAAATTTACATTAAGGTTAGATAAATCACCCCTTTCCCATGATCTCACCATTTTGTGAGTAATTTAAGTCAATATGCTTTCACTGTTTTGTTAGTAAATTTAAGCCACACTCTAACCATTTTGTGAAATAACCCATTCTGTGTCTCATAATTCTACATTGAGTTGATATTCCTAAAAAAACCCAAAAGCATGCTTTGCTTCAACATTGGGTCATTAAGATTGTATCCTCACCACTCAGGATGTGCATCTTCTAGTTGATAGGTATAACTAAATCATTCTCATGGCTTTCATAATGACCATTTCCATTTGCCTAGTTCATTTTTCATTAGTGTTCATCCCATTTCTAGGAGAACTACGTTCAACCTAAATTTCACATTGGATCTTGTGTCCATAGGAATATGTATGAAACATCCAATTACCTAATGCATTTGGATTTATCTCAACCCAGTTTGGTGATTTATTTTATTCATCATCCTCTTGGAACATTCCTTACTCTAGGTTTGTCTCCAAAATGATCTCACTATTTCGTGATTTATTTACACTCTCACCATTTTGTGAGTCATGGACCTTTTTACACTCACTATTTTGTGATCTTATTCTCATTCTCAAGCTTAGTCGTAGAAATATTTATGAACCAAGTTCAAGTGTGACCACTTGTATATTATATTTTAGTGTGGTTTTATCCTAAACCACACTCTCATTCTTTCACAATTTATTGGTGTTGACACTTTCATGATTGTGAATGTCATCCCCCTCTCATTATATGCATTCACCATTTTGTGAGATCATTCCTAGTTTCCTCTACATGTTAATCATGTTTTTTATCATCATTTTTCTTCTATCTTGTATCTCAGAATAACTATATTTGGCTTGAAGTTCACATTGGATCTTGTGTCCATGGAATTATGTAGGCAACATCCACTTTCCTAGTGCATCTAGAGTTAGCTCAACTACTCGTTCATTTTATTTTATTCACCTCATTTTTATTTGTTTGTTTCATTATCTCCTATAGCCTATGAGAAATCTTTGCCATTTTTTATGTATTATTATTCCCTATATCCTAGGGGCAACCTTGTGCCTTTTGTTCCTATGTTGTTATACTTATGTCATTGTTACCTAGCTTAGGGGTCACCTTGTCACCAAGAGTAACACCTCTATTACACATGCACAAACAATTTTTACTCTATTTTTACTAACATTATAATTAACCATTGTTTGTATATTGCCTTTTTCTATTTAGATTAGTTTGTTTATTTACACTTTTCTTTTCTTTGGATTGTTTGTTTTAGTTAGTTGATTTTATTTGTTTACGACCTTATTTGTTTATTTATTTTCTTATTTATTCTATCTATTTTTGTTTGTTCTATTTATTTTGTAGGTTTTGTTTGTGTTGTTTATTTGAGTCTTTTTTCTCTTGCCTTGGTTGTTTATTTTTATTTATTGGTGTTTTATTGTTTGTTTATTGTTTGTTGTTTTTTATTAGGTGATTTATTTATTTTGTTTGTTTGTTTGATTTTTATTTGCCTTTTTTCCTTTTTAATCAATTATTGTAGGATTCATACACTTTATTTACACTTAAGTCTTGATTACCCATATCTTGTACTTGTGTTGTAAATTAGTGTACATTCGTACACTTATTTTATTGTAGTATATTCACTTGGGATTTGGTTATTCATATATTACACCTAAGTGATTTGTAGTTATATCTAAACTGAGTTTTCTATGCTTTAGATACACATTGTTATTATAGCTATTTATAACTAAGATACATCATGTCATAAGCTATAGTAACATCAGACCAAAGGATCTATTTGATAATGTAGTGGGTAATACTTCTCCTTGTTCACACCTAGAAAATTCCAAACCTACCCAAAAACTACCCAAATGTAGATTAATTGAACAAATTAATGGATAGTAATCCCTGCTAGTTAGGACATGCATCTCCATAATAAATGGTAGCCTAAATTCATGCTTATCCTCTATGTTATCTTACTATTACTCTATGAGTATGGATTTAGTACATAATCTCCCTTTATTGATTTATCATACTGGGGAAAATCATGTAAACCTTCCTTGATCATATCTACCCTAATAGGGAAAAGATGAATTATATCACACTTCCATATGCTCTATTAGGGAAAAAGCTTTTGCCAATGATTATAACCACCTTTAGTCAAATCAATATTTTTAATCCATATGCCCTATTAGGGTACCTTTCTATTCTAATGATTATAGTTACTTTTGGGAAAATCATTATATTTTGATCTATCCATGCTACTGAGGCATTTTTCACTGTGAAAATGATTATAACCACCTTTGGGAAAATCATTATCACTCCTTTGCCATACTAGGACACCTCACTATGCCATTGATTAGAATTGATTTTGAGCAAATCAATATTTCCACCCCTATTGCCTATAGGTTTCATCATTTCCTTATTTTTGTGGGAACATTCACTGACTTTATTTGTTGCCCAATCCTTCAAGAGGGCATATAAGGATCATTCATTTCCTTCTAGGTCATTAGCCAAGGCATTAATGAATTTTTCATTCTTTAAGAAGATGTTATTATGCATGTATCTTATAATACCTTCCAAAATAGGGGAAAACTATAGACACCACATTTTGTCTACAATTTCATTCCAACTGACAACTAAACTTCAGATTGGTTTCTAGAAAATAGTGAATATTAAGCATAGAAATAATTGAATGTCCCAATTTTATCTGCATATTAGACATTATTACCCATAACATCCCTATTTGGGGTATTATCTTGTATGCAATAGTAACCCTTCATTTTCATATCTAACCAACTTGAGACCTAACAAATTAATAGTTTGCCTTTGGATCCATTAATCCTTGTACTTAAACAATTACTAAAGTGCAAAAATGCTAAGAAAAAAGAATTAAGCAAATAAAATTAAATGATTAAGTGGAAGTTCCATGTGCAATTAGTGAAAATGAATTTTATAAAAAAAAATTCTAATAAATTGAGGTCATGATGATGTCATCATCTTCAAAATCAAGGAATTTAAAAATATCTCCATTAAAGACTTAAATTCATAAATGGAGAGCCATGCTTAATAAATGAGATATGTATCTAAAATATTAATTGCTTGTCCCCTTCTTAACTCAAGTAGGGTAAAACTAAACCTAATCATGGTTAAAGCTAACCTAACTACACTTGGATTAGGATTAGTTTGAAAGGATCTAAATGGTAATGCCAAGGCCATTCTAAAACAAGCTCTCAAGACAAAGTTATAATGTTCAATTATTCAGAGATAAGGCATTATTGTAAGGTTATAATGCAAAAATATTGATAAATTGCTACATCTTGCCAAATCCAAGCTAAAAATTACCAACGTGACAAGGAAAAATGATGTAAGGAGAAAAATTATTAAAGACTCTTTGAGCACATGACTGAGCACATTCCTCCGTGGCCAACATGCAACTCTTGATCTCAAGGAAGGTAAAGAATACTTGTTTTGTCTTTTATTATTAGTTGTATTTTTCTCTTGCTTCTTGAGTGTCTAAGCTTGATTTGTTAGATATATTAATGTGTTTTTATTGGTTTTTATCATATGAAAAATTGACTAAATCCCCTCTTGGATTCTTATATCAAAATGGCCATAGTTCAACCTTACCATACCTAACATGATTTGTCCCAAAAAGACATAAACTATAGGGATAGGTCTAATAGGAGCCTATATCTTGAATAGGGATAAAAATTTCTATGATAGGTATGTTTGCATGACATTCACAATGTTTACAAGATAGTGAAGGCTCTTTTATATATTGTGAGTTAGAGAAATGGAGAATAGACCAAGAAGTGTAATTATGTAAAGAATAACCATTGTCAAACATTTTCCACCACTTTATTTTAGTGATGCAATGAAGTGAAATTAATAGAGTTAGTAGATTCAAACCTGAGCATGCATACACACTTTATATAGAAATACAAACCTTGATTGTGTAACATGAATTAATTTAAAACCTAAAATAGTACCAATGAAATTAGTTATTATCCATATTTGAAGACTGAAAATTCAAAATTCAAAATTTTAAATTTATAAAGAGAGCAAAGAAAGTATACACTTGAAAGAATGTGCAATAGTTTTTCCTATAATTTGAAATTAGAGAAGTGTTTGCCCCTTGTAAAGTAATTCAAAGAAAATTTTAACCTATGGAGAATTGAGAGTGATCAAGTATCAATTTAAAAACCTTTGAATGTTCTTGAGTTGGAAAGTTTGTATGCTCTAAATCTCATTTAACTGTGTAGAGTAATATGTAAAATAATTGAAGGGATGGATCCACCAAATGTGTCTCATTGCATCTTTAAAAAGTGAAACCATAGAATTTGAGTCTCACTAGAATCTAGTGTGGCCCACTTGTAACATGAAGATGAATCACACTGCTGTAGATTGATTTAGATTCTATTTAGAACTATACAACTTTTCAACTTTTGAAATGTCTTTAATTTATGAACTTTACCATGTAGTAATTTATGCATGAATGAGTATCATGCCCATGTATTTTAATGAATTGATATTGAATTCCATTTTGAATTTTGCATATATTAAAATTGGTATTTATAATTATTTAAAAATTTCACTTTATATCTTTAGGAATGAGTACACACGTATGTGACATGCCCCCATAATCTAAAAATTCTGAATCATACTATAATTTTTGAAACTATTTAGTGTCATAAATATGAAATTTTACTCATGTAGACTTGACTTCTTAGGAAAATCCCATTGTAATGGCCCCTTTGAGATGAGAGATATAGTTTACAAGTTGCTTAGCTTAAAATAAAATTTATGTAATTGTGAATGATATAAACATGTAATATCATTTGAAAATTTGAATGTATTTTTATCATATTTTTTAATATAACATTAAATTTGCATATGAGGATGTATTATAAAGTTGTATCATTGAGGGGCATAAGTAGGATGTGCATGATATGCATCATGGAACTAAAGTAATAGAATATATAAGTAATGTATGATATAAGTCATGACACTATATTACTAGAATATATAAGTATTGCATGATATGAATCATGACACTATAGTAACATATAATTATATACAAGTAATATCATATAATGTCAAAATTTTGAATATGATGTGATACACAAAGGCCCAAAGGCCACATATAAGGGACATGTGAATGTCACTTAAGCACACAAAATTTAGGGCCACATGTCAATGGCATGATGAAGCCATAAAATCAATAATTTTAACATATAAGGACAAGGGCCACAATGAAAAAGTAAGCAAGTTGTAACATTGAGTAAAATAATAAAAGAAGCATGGAATCAATGAAACTCATCTACATACACTATATGGATTCATGCCATTGTTAGTGAATAGAATTTGTATGTCACACATGCATAGTATGAGTGATTATAAAAAATATTTTTATGACATATAGCTTGACATGGTAAAAAGGTTTTGGATTAATACAACTTGTTAAAATGTTCATAGAAAATAAAGAGATTCCTCTAACTAATTAAGGTGGTTTGGGCATGAGAGAATCTCTAACATAGAAACCATGTAAAATTATGTCATGTATCACACTCAATTACACCATGAAAATAAATGTGTATTTAAAAATAAAATCTATTTTTAATCTAAAATATAATAAAAAACATATGTAAATCAGTTTGCTAGTGATAATTGAAAATTCTTTATAGGTACTAATTTTGGTTTTTGAATATATATATATATATATATATATATATATATATATATATATATATATAATATAATCATATATTTAACTTTTCCATTAGGACCATATACATCCTTATATAGCTTAAGTATTCAAGCTACATTATTATGACTCATTTACACATACATTAGGGGCACATGGCTTACCTTCCATCTTATCACATAATGTTTTCGTACCTTATTAAGGATTATTCAAATCTTTTTTTCATCCTCTATTTTTAAAAACTTAATCCTTAAACAATTTTTAATTCCAACATTTCAAAAATTCAAAAAGGTATATGGAAAAAATTCAAATATATGTAAATAAATTTTAAATATATATATATATATATATATATATATATATATTTAAAATTTATTTACATATATTTGAATTTTTTCCATATACCTTTTTGAATTTTTGAAATGTTGGAATTGAAAATTGTTTAAGGATTAAGTTTTTAAAAATAGAGGATGAAAAAAAGATTTGAATAATCCTTCATAAGGTACAAAAACATTATGTGATAAGATGGAAGGTAAGCCATGTGCCCCTGATGTATGTGTAAATGAGTCATAATGATGTAGCTTGAATACTTAAGATATATAAGGATGTACATGGTCCTAATGGAAAAGTTAAATATATGATTATATAAGTGAAGTGAAAGTTATATCATGATAAGTATGCAATAATGATCATTGAAAAGCATTTATAATAGATTTTCTTTAGATTGTTTGAATTGGTTTGAAATTAAATCCAAAAGTGCCCAAAGTGAAAAATAAAGTTGAGGGATAGAAGAATCCTTGGATAAGGGATAAAATAATTAACAAAGAAATAAAATAAAAAGAAGTTATGTAAAAATGGAAGATTCAAGTAATTTAACTAATTAATTTACTATAGGAAAATTCCCATTGAGTTCCTGCATAAATGGTATATTCATTTACTTCATATTTTGGTACACCACCAATTGGGATATGGTGTCATTGTGTAGAGCCATATGATATATTATACTAAATTTTAGTCATAATAGTATTAGAAGGATTTATAGGAGTATGATTTGTTGTGTGTTCTTGTGTTGAAATTATGTTCTCTTTTGAAATGGTGATCATTGCACATTCTTACTAAAATGTTAGAGAATCATAGTTGTTACTTAATTTATCTCCCCCTAATACCCTCGATGATATTCCAAGGAATGAAATGTATTAATATAAAGTATAATTAATGTGAAATAATATTGAACATGACTTAGGATAAAGTGTGATTGGTAATGTGATAGACATAGTGCAATTCATTGGTTTTATAACTTTATTAAGATGTTGTGTATCATACTTGAGATATCTTAGAAAAGATAAACTACATATATTAGCTTATTATAAATGACTAACTATAATATTAGTTCATTTTTAACCATACATAATTGGTTTAATAATGAGAGTCTCTAGATTACATACCATTTAGCTATGCAAGGTTTTCTAAGCATAACTTAGTTATTCCCCTTACCCCTTTCCCGACTTTTCATTTGATTTCTATATTGTTTAATATGAA
Organism: Torreya grandis; assembly: GCA_037957365.1. Lineage (NCBI taxonomy): Eukaryota > Viridiplantae > Streptophyta > Pinopsida > Cupressales > Taxaceae > Torreya > Torreya grandis. The sequence goes on along the minus strand of JARHVA010000706.1, from coordinate 2,926,710 downwards.
ATAATAAGGGTTTATGTTTCACATGTGTTCCACACATCTAATCAACTCATAATTAGAATTAGTAAACCCTCATTTACAAGAACATATATCTAGATCAAAAATATAGTCACACAGTCAATCAAGATGTGGACTTGGTAAATAAAAAAGGGCACACTACACCTGTTTAACCCTAAAATGGATCTAGATTTGGTGTTATCTATATTATTAAAGGGGTATATAGAAATTAAATGGAACAAGGGTAATAATTAGATCCAAAGTAAGCCAATTAGATGTTAAATTCAAATATAAACATATATTGAATTTATTATGCTGAGATAGTCTAAATATAGAAAGTACAAGTATGCTAAATATAGAAATGACAAAGAAGTGATGTACTTAGCTTATGTTGATGATAATATATTTCTAGATCTAAAACAATTTGAATGTAGGTGGGAAGGATATTCTATTACAATTGTTAGATTTTGTATTTGATGCTTCTGACTCTCTAAACAATAACACTAGCCTAGGATGGTTGCATTGATGCTATTTTATAGGTTCAACTCTAGTGTAATATATATAATATATGCTAAAATAGGATGTGACCACCTAGATGATTTTGGGTTTTACTTTGTCTTCACTCTAGTGCATTCAGATCTAGGTCATGGATATTTGCTCCTTATGAAATGGTAAAATCATAGCTTTCTATATTCAATGTGACCTTGGGGGAAATGGGTTAGTGGGCACACAGTCTCAAACTAACCCTAATGACCCAACTATCAAAGGACACTATTTACATAGCCAATACTCTAAAGAGGGCATCAGATTGATTTAGTTATCCCTTATGTGTTGTCTTGTGTGTGAATCGTATAATACATGCAAAGTAAGTACAATAGTGACCTAGCTTGTAACTTTGAAAATTAGGATATTGGGCTACTTTTTTAGTATTTCAGACCTATTTATGTGTAGTGCCTATGATTGGTATGGAAATAGGAATAAATAGGGAAGCTTTATTTAATTGAATTCTTTTTGGTCTTTTTATTGGGTGTATCTAGGTGAGGAATGAATGAGGGTTGATCTTATATTTATATCAATCATTTTAGAGTAATAATTCATAATCAATTACTTTAGGTTGACCATTAGGATATGTTTTATTTTTAAATTGGATTACTTTAGGGCACTGAACACTTGCATTAGAACAAGATAGTAACATCAAAACTATTATCTATCCTGGATGTTAGTGTTTAGGGAGTAAGAGAGTAGGTATAGGTTCTAAACTTGCATAGATGGAATATAAGTACATTTTAAGCATTTTGGGAAAGATAGAAGACCTAGGTCATCAACATAAGACTGGTCAGACTAAGAGATATAGACTAAGGGCTATAAGGTAGAGAAGATTCAAGATTTGTAGAAGTGGGAAATGCATATAACTAATAGGAACAACCAAGGTCTAAGTTTTCCAAGTGTATAAGACTAAGGTTCTATATAATCATAAAATATCATCTGTAATACCATTGCCATCCTTTTGAATCCTTATTTAGGCATAGTTTATAATTTTGTTTTTAGATTCAATATCAGTTTTAGGTCTTTTAAATTAGTTTTTATTCATGGTGTAGACATTAGAAAACTGCACATGACGGTTCTAGATGTCGAATTGACCCTTAGACCACCTCAGGACTATCCCATAACCTTTAAACCACAAACCTAAATTGAATGACTTTAACTAACTTAACTTTTGACTTATCAACCACCGATGATCACCCTAACCACTGATAGTTAGGCTCGATCATCGATGATCAGGTTTTGACCACTTGAATAGTTAAACTCCAGCTTAACTCTACCTTGCTTTTTATTCTTAGATACTCACATAATTATGAATGTTAAGACTAAAATTAGATGACCCCTTGACACCTTGTTGAACTTATTATTTCACCTCTCCCTTCCTTTTATAAAAAGAGAGGAGGAGGTGAAAAAAGGAGGAATAAAGCATCAAAGATCATACAAAATTGTCAGAGCTTCTTGTATCAGAACTTATTTTATAGGTATTATTCTAGAAACTAAGTCAAAGATTCAAGGTGTTGTAATTCACCAGTCACAACCAAGATACCCTTACTCTATCAAAATTGCTATAGACTCCACTATTTTTTTTCAGCCAACTACCTCTAAATTCTTTAGGCCAACAAGCTAAGTATTTATCTTTTATCAGATTTAGTAATTAGTTTCTCTATTTTATCTTCTATCCCACCTTCTACAATCTATTCTATAACCTCATCAACTAGCTTCTTAAACCAGAATAAAACCCATAAGAACTATTGATAGTCACCCTAATCATTAATGGTCATCCTAATCACTAACGGTCTTACCAAACCATTGATGGTCACTATGTGATAATTACAATAACAAGCTAATTTCACCTATTAAACCCTAACCAAATCTCACTTTTTGACCTTCTACTTGAGCATAAAACATCACCCTATTTTATGAACCATACCAATTTATTTGGGATTAATATCCAATCATTTATTACTATAATTAGTCAAATTCATCTCTTTTAAGCAATTCTTGTATTTTATTTCAGTATCTTTTATTATTTATGCAAGCAATTTATGTTTTGTTTTCATAATTTGATTATTTAAAAGTGTGAATTGATAGCCTCCAAGGAAGCTTGTGCTTCTTGGATCTAGATTTTTAGGTAGTCCACCCTACTATCTAACTAATGAACCATATTTTTAGTGCTTTATTATCTACATGTCACTCCTCTTAATCCCAAGAGGAGTATCTACAACCATTTAGATCACATAAAGCAAACTAAATCTAGGTTATACTAACCCCACCCTTCTTTTAAGTTTTACAACTTTCTTCTAAGAAATAAATAAAAATTTATGTGAAACATTCTAGCATTCTTGGTGGGACCCTTGAGTCTCTTTTTGGGTTTATAATTGCATCTAGGTGCTTCTTCTTGTCTTTCTACTCATACAATGAAATCAAAATTTCATTTTAGGCTTAAAATTAACTACATCCATTATTTTCTTGCTTATTTTTTCTCACATAGCTTAATTAATCAAGTGAATTAAATGTAGCTTCACTCTTATCACACACATAAGACCAAACCACTTACACGTAATCAAGCATAAAAACATTGACATAAGGCATGACTAGGATTTCATCACCTAGTGGTCACCTTTCTCGACTATCATACTTAGATTTAATCACCAAGGGGAGAACCAACTTAGTTCACTAGCTAAGTATAATCTCCAGTGATTGGTATATCTTGTCTAAGCACCCAATACCCTTATCATTATAATGTGTGAAGTGAGGGGGTAGGCCCCAATGTCAAGCTACATACTGATTTCTAATACAGATCCCTTTGAGAGCCTAAACATAACCTAAAACCAACCATAGACTTATTTTCTAGTACCTGCTCTACAAGCCAAGTTGAGTCACATAATTCTTAAAGCTTAAGGCATAAGCCACAAGAGAGACTAAAAAAAAAGAACCTTAGGATTTAACGTGCTTTAGTATGTGTTTTATTTCCTTGAATTTTTCTTTTCTTCTATTTGTTTGCATTGTGAGATAGATTATACCTTCCTCTTTCCCTTATCTTCATAGTTTTAACTAGGCAAAAACTAAGAAACCAAGTAAATCAAGATCCACCTCCTAATCATTCATCTTCCTCTTCTCCCTCATCCATGGAGTCTATCTCAGATACATAGAGTTCTCACCATCATTTTAGAAGTCCTAACATCCCTCAAATGATTGTTTAAAGTGATGTATATTTTTCCACCTTTATAGATAACAACCCCATAGCCCTCCAACATTACCTTAACACCATATCTTACCATACCCCTACTTTGGTTCCACCTATTGACCTATCCTATGGCATGTCATCCAACTTTATGGGTGACACTTCTATTGCCACCATCTCCATGAAACCTTTAGTCACCTAGGCATTATATTATACTAATAATCCCACTGATGACACCATTCAAAACCAACCCACCAACCAACCAAAACCCAAACAACTTCCACCCAAACTAATAATCCTTTTAGTATAAGAGCAACCCAACCTTTGGGCACTGGTAATCCACTTACAAAATACCCTCTACTGGTGTCACCACCATTCCTCTCATTTCCAACCTACCTAAATCCACTCCATTCCAGAGATTGGTGGTTCCCATACCTTTTACCCTTCACCCATCAGTACTAAAGTTACCACCTACCCTCTATCTACTAACCCAACCATACCTCCTACCCAACCTATGTTAATCCCTCAATAGGTGCCCATTACACCAAACCTAAGCTACATCCCTAAACCACAAGGGTATGTGCCTCTACCTTCTACCCATCCACCTATCTCCATGTATTCATATATGACATCATCCCAACTGTGATATCTTATAAACCCCCCATAAGCTATTCATATGTTACACCTACCCAAACCTCAAATAATCTACCCTATAAATATGGGGGTGCACAACCACAAATATAACTCATTAAAATGTTAATGGATAAAATGACTACTTTGGAGTCATCTATTTATGGTGCTCATAACCTCCTATCTTATGAACAAATTTTTAATGAATCAATTGATCCATCTATCCCCATTCAACCTTATCCTCCTCAATGGAAACTTTCAATTTTTTTAAAATTTCATAGCAAGGAAGACCATCAACAATATCTAAGAACATTTAGGCATTTTTTCTATTTGATTGCCTATAATGATGCTCTCCTTCACACCTTTCCCATGTCTCTATCAGGTCTGGCACTAGATTGGTATAGTGCTATTAAAAATCAATCCCACTTTTCTTTTACCCAATTAGCTTAGACTTTCTTAGATAATTTTTATATAAACATATCTAAGAAATTTTCCATGATTGATCTCTACTCCATTTATAAATTTGATGATGAATCCATATCCAACTTCATAGCCCATTAGAGAAGCTCGATAAATCAACTCTTTCTCTTTGCCCCAACCCAAACTAATTGAAATCTTTGCTCAGGCTTGTGCCAAAAACATCTCCTCTACTTTATGGGTTCAAAGCTTTAGGACCTTTGATGAATATTTCACCATGTCATAGAAATTAGAAAATAGAGCCATTGATGAGGGGAAATTTAAATTGAAAAACAAGAATTTAAGCTTCAGATAAAATAAGACTCCCTCCTCCAAACCTAACAATCAAACCAACACTAACTCCAAAAACAAGGGAATCATGAATGTGATTATCCTCAAAACTACTCCACTGGTTATTAACCAGTCCAACTCTTATAGCTCCTCTAATCAGAACATGAGAAAGCCAAACCAAACTAATAAAAAAACAATTTACTCTACTAGGGAAGTCATATGCTTTAGTCCTAGAGAAGTTGTTGAAAGTGAATATCATACAACTACCACTAATAAAACCTCTATAACAATTTTATTCCTCTCATCCTATGCCTGATTGATATAAGGAGAGAAAATTATGCACCTTCTCATTTCATTGGATATGAAGTTAGTAGGTGAAATACATTCAAGAACTTTATCCAAAATATTATTGATAAGGGTGAACTTGTGTTATATAACCCTAATGCACCCCCAAATAAATCACTTGACATCTTTAGACAACCATTTCCCAACCATGCTCCTTTTGTGAACAATGAAAACAATAGAGTGGAATCCTCTCACAACCAAAAATTCCATACTGTTAATGTAGTTCTTAGTCAACAAATTGCTAAGGAAGCCATTAATGAAACTACCTTCCCTTCCCTTCCACTTATTAAGGTATTGGAGTCACTCTCCATTCCTTTGGAAAATGAGACCAAGGAAACGACCCCTCCACTTTCTCCACTTATTAAGGCATTTGATTTGATGACCTCTCCTTTGGAAGATGTACCAAAAGAGTCAACCATTACCACCATATCCTTTTCCTACATCATACAATAATCCACTCTTCTTTTAGAAAGCATCCCTAAGGGAGAGATCACATTACCTACCTCTCCCATAGGAGACTCATCTTCCCAAACCTTGGATCCTTAGATTGAGGAAAAGGATGGGGTAACCACTTCTCTCTCTCTACCCATGGGTTTAACCTTTGAGCTTAGTATCAAAGGGATCATAACCATCTATAAGCCCTTATCTAGACTGGTTGAAAAACTTGGAGTACTTATCCTAACCCAACGTAGATCGAGCCATATTTTGGTACCATCTTGGGATTCCTTACCAAACCAAGTAATAATCTCCAACCACACCACTATCATACCAAAATTCCATTACTATAATCAAACCCACTTTCAACATAAACAATACAATAGAAACATTTACCAATCAAACCATAATTGAGCCATATAAATTGACTCTACCTAAAATAGCTAGATCACCTTCTATTATTCCAACTAAGCCCACCAAAACCCTTGGTATACTCTTTATTTAGAACCTTACTCACCCCTCATTAAAATTAGAGTTAACTCCACCAAACATACCAAAGAACCCCCAAACCAAGCCAACAAAGAAGGTGAAACCACCCAAGATTCTAAAAACTAAAACTCTAAGCCCCCTTTCCACTTTACCTTCTATTTTGGGATCTCATCTTTCTACCTTAGTGAGGAAACCAACCTTCCCAGACAAGACCCAAATCCAACCACCACTTTTTTTTACACCATCACTCCTATTTTCACCCTCACCTATTTTCACCAAACCTTCTATAACCAAACCACCTACTTCTCAAGCATCTACCCCAACACCATTTGGCTCCAAATAATCCACACCAAAACCATCCACCAAGAATGCTCCTTTGCCCAAATATCTTACCATCAAACCCACCCCTAAAAGGGATTATACCTTATCTACCTAACCTAAGACCTCCATAACTTTTCCACCTTTTACTGAGTCTTACTCAACCATCCTAAAGAGGTTGTTGCAAGCATATTGATTAACCTTTCCACCTATCAAACCGTTTGACCCATACAATCCTAAATCATCTTGGTATAATGAAAAATTAATATGCTCATATCATAGGATACCTGGGCATGATACAAAGAACTATAAATCTCTCTAAGTATTAGCCCATCAACTATATCATGAGGATGACTCATTATCAGATGCACCTCTCATGAGCCCACCACTAACCCAAGAACTAAGAGATATCAACTAATACCTACCTACTCCCCCACTCTCACCTCAGAGTAGAGTGGAATAAAAGAAATCCTCTAGCATAATCCTTCCCCAAATCCATACCATCAATATGGTCACATGATCATAAGCCCAAATAAAGGATAAGGAAAAGTAAAGGTGTCTATTTTATGGACATATCCCTCTTCTACCAACCAAACATCCAACCAAACCCAAGGTGTCCATCTTAGGTTCCTCTCCATAAAATCATTTTGAATTAATCCAATGAGTACTTTTGAAACAACTTCACCAAACATTGGTGAAGATGAGTTTGTATGAACTAATCAATACTTCACCCCATCATTTCCAAGTGATGATAGAGGCTTTGCAATCCATAGATGTCCAAATAGAAGACCCATAATCTCTAGTAGCCTTTGTTAGAGCTCTTCAAATTTCCAACCTTGTTACCTTCAAGGATTTAGAAATACTCTCCATCCATCTAGATGATCTAGATCTTCCCCTTTTCATTACCACGTACATCAAACAAACCCACATCAAAATGGTTATGATTGATGGGGGAGTTAACATCAACATTATCTCCTCCCATGCATACAACCAACTCAAATTACCTAATAACATATGTCAAAAACCTTAGTGGTGCTTTGATCATTCAATGATAACATGGCCATGACTTTAGGAACCATTGTCCTTCACATTTGTCTAATACCCCACACACTTCATAAGCTATTCTATGTAGTATAAGGCAAGTTATAGTATAAAGTTTTATTGGGATGCCCTTGGATATGTTCCATGAGTTGTGTGCCATCCACCTTGCACTAATTCATCAAATTTGAACATAAAGGTCAAGTTGTTACCATAAAAGATGATCTGAGTCCTTTTACATCATGCAACATGACATACTGACCTAATAATGTTCTCTTTCCCCCATCCAACAAAACTTCATGAATAAAATATGAAGCCCCATCTTATTTTACTCATGAAGAATCTATCAGTTCATCCATCCCTTCTACCCAAACCCCTATAATGGACCCTTTGGAATAAACCTTCTAGCATCTTTCATTAGGGGAGTATCACCTTTTGACACTAGACACTTTTCCTACTCAAGAGTATGGATATCTTGACCAACAACTCAGTTATGACCCTAATATTGGAACCATTATTCTTTTTGGGCCCTCAACTTATCAAATCAATTTCATCTATGGGGGACTTAATAATCCCCTTGACACTTTCACCACCTCTTTTTCACCTCAACCATTCACCTCCAATTTCTCCTACCTAGATAAACTAGAGTTTACCAAGTCATATCTTTATAAGTGTGCTTGGAATGGATTTGGTCTAGGCCAATATGAACATGGGCTACATGAGTTGTTTCTAATAAAAACCTAAAAACCTTATGAAAAGCATGGCCTCAATTTTATGCCACCTAGAAATCAAACCAACCCACCTCCCATCACCATTGTTGAATAAGACATCCCTTCCTTACCAACCCCTTCTCTATCAACAACTGAAGATCCAAACATCATCCCCCCTAATTTTTTTTATCAACATGATCAACCTTGAATCCATAACTTATCAAAAGGATAGGGCAATCATAACCATTCCTCTAACCCATCTTGAGATGGTAGGAGATGACTCTCTTACCATTAATACCATTCAATGTCAAGAAAATAATTCCATTCTCACATATCTTAGTGCAAAAGATTCCTCCATTCACAAATCTCTTCCTCCTAAGACTTTAACCATGTTGAATAAATCTACCATGGATATCAACTTGGGTACTCTATATAATCCATGCATTATCAAAACTGGCCAATCACTAAATCTTAAGGAGATTCAAGAGTTCCCATCCTTATTGTAAGACTAAAACATATCATTTACTTGGTCTTATAATGACATTCTAGGAATCGATCCCTCCATTACTACCCATAACATAGTCACCAACCATGATGCCAAGCTAGTTAGGCAAAAACTTTGAGGAATGCACCCTCACATAGCCCTTCTCATCAAAGAAGAGCTTTAATGTCTCCTATATATAAACTTTATTCAACCCATTGATTATCCCCAATGGGTCTTGAACATTGTACTTGTCACCAAAGCCATAAGGGGATTGTGCCTTTATGTGGACTTTTGTGACCTTAACCTTGCTTGTCTTAAGGATGACTTTCCTTTACCAAGTAATGACTAGCTTGTTGATATTATATTTGACCATGAGATGTTATCTCTTATGGATGAATTCTTGGGTTATAATAATATCTTAATTTCCCCCCAAAATCAACACAAAACCACCTTTATCATCTGACAGGGGAATTTACAGTATAGGGTCATGCCTTTTGGATTGAAGAATGCTGGTGCAACCTACCAATGCAATATGACCTAAATCTTCCATGACCTTATTCATAAAATCTTAGAAGACTATGTCAATGACCTTATTGTAAAATCCAAATGTCATAAATATCATTTGGCTATTATTAATATTATCTTTGAATGACTCATGCATTACCATGTCTGACTTAATCCCAAAAAGTGTATCTTTGAGGTTTTATTAGGAAATCTCCTTGGATTTATCTTCTCCCTTTGGGGAATAAATGTCAATCCTAATAAATTCAAATCAATCCTCAACATGTCTCCTCCTACCCACCTCAACCAACTCTATAGCTTGCAGGGGAAGCTCTAATCCATTTATTGATTTATCTCTCAACTCTTGAATCGATGCCAACCTTTCCACCACCTTCTGAAGAAGGATGTATCTTTTAAATGGAAAAATGATTATTAGAAGGCCTTTGATTCAATTAAAGATTACCTTCTATCCCCACCCATACTCATTCCTCCCAAGGAATGTCAACCTTTTTACCTTTATATCTCTACCGCCAACCACTCTTTAGGGGTAATGCTAGCTCATCAAGATGAGAAACATAAAGAATAAGTTGTCTACTACATTATTCATATGCTTGTAGAGTATGAGATTCAATATATCCATACTAAAAAACTTTTCCTAGCCTTGGTCTTCATGGCCAACAAACTTCACCACTACCTTCTCAACCACAATACCTATGACATAACCAATGTCGACCCACTCAAGTATATGCACTCCAAACCATACCAAAACCAATGTATGGCCAAGTGGCTCATGATTTTATCTGAGTTTGACCTTTAGTTCCTTTATTAGAATTCAATTAAAGGATAATTCATTTCCAACTAATTGGCTAAGACACCATTATCATACAATTGACCTCCTCCTCTTGAGTTTATAGATGAGTCTATCGTAACCCTCTCTCAGGCAGACTTCACCTATCAAGTGACAATGCTATTCGATGGATCATAGTGTCAATGTGCTGAGGGATCTGACATCATCCTTATTCCCCTTCATGATGAACCTCTTCCTTTATATTTCAAGATATATATGTTTAATGTACCAATAATATGGTTGAGTATAAAGCCCTAGTGATAGGCCTCCAAATTGCGTTAGCCTTGGGAGTCAAAATAATCAACATTTTTGGTGACTCTTAATTCATGGTCAATAAAATCAATAGCTCTTATAAATAATTATCTAACATACTCTTAGCATCATTTGAACACTACTATATCTAAACCACTCCACGATCTATAAATAATTTTTTTAATACAATGGCTTCCCTCGCTTCTTAGATCCCATCTACACCATCTAACTCTAAGCTATATGTCATTATCTATTGACTTACCCAACCCTATTATGTAAAATCAAACTCTCCCACCATATTCAATGTGGAGGAGACCTAACCTGACCTTTGGTATCAATAGACCTTCAACTATCTCAACTTTACCATCATTCCTTCTGATCTTTCCAGGAATGCTCAAAGAGAATTTATTTAGAGCACCTCACATTGTACTATACTATGGGGAATTATTTATAAACATAGCTTTGATGGTCTCCTCTTCCATTACCTATGTATCCATGAAGCCTCTCATGCTATCAGGGAAATGCATGATGGGATATATGGGGACACTTTATTGGTTTAGATATCACTAAACACATCCTCCACCTTGGCTATTATTAGTACACCCTTAACCAAGATTGCTATGATTATGTGAAAAAGTGTGTCAAATATCAAAAAAATTATAATTTAAATCATATACATAGCCATAATCTTTGGGTATCCAAATATTTCCATCCCTTCTCACAATGGGGTCTGGATCTTATTGGTGAAATTAACCCCCATTCTTCACAATAACATCATTCTATCATCACTGTGACTAATGGGTAGAGGCTATTCCTCTTATCTCAACCAAAGATGAAAATATTATCAAATTTATCAACCATCACATTATCTATTGTTTTGGTGTTCCTCATAAAATTATCACTGATAATGGTAAATATTTCAAAAACAAACAAGTTTTAGGTCTTTATGATGCATTTGGTGTCAAGTTAATTTTATCATCACCCTATCATCCACAAGCTAATGGATAGGTGGAAGCCTCTAATAAAACTCTCAATAACATGATACATAAAATGGTTAATGTATCTGGTCAGGATTGGCATTTACACATCCCATTCACCTTATGGGCCTATCATACTAGAATTCAAACCCCTTGGGTCCTACCCCTTTTTATTTAGTTTTTAGAGTTGAGGATGTATTGCCTCTCAAAGTCCAAATTCCCTCTCTTTACATATCACTACAAGATCTCATTTCTGAGAGTGATTATCATCAAGAACATTTAGCCTAACTTGAGTTACTTGATGAGCATGATTTAACTATGCTTACCCACCTTTGTGTTTATCAAGAGTGAATCAAGCATGATTATAAAAAACACCTTAAAGTGTTAGAATTCAATATCAGAGACCTTGTCCTCAAATAAAATCAACATGTCACCAATATGGAGAAAAGCAAGTAGGGCAAGTTTGCTTTCAATTGGCTTGGACCTTATATCATAACACACAATTAAGGATCAAGATCTTACCAATTATCCTCTCTTTAAGGGAACCCAGAACCTGAGCCCCTCAATGCTTTGCATTTGCATCTGCATTTGCATACTTTCTTTTGTTAAAATGAATCAAGCTCACTTTTTGTCTAACTTAAGCTCATTCCTTATTTTCAAACCACATCTATGCCCTTATTTTAGGGACAACTAATTAAAGCTAAATCATGTGATTATCCATCACAATCATAGCCTAATCTTGAATAATAGATATGACATCTCTACCCATGGCATGATTCTCATGGTACTTTCCACCCATTTTATAGATGGATTTCCATGGTCATCACATAAACCTATTTTACAACTCATCAAACTTCTTGTGCTTTAGTTTTGCCTTCATAAAAGGTGAACATTTAAGCCTATATAAGCAAGTCCATGACATCAAAAGCAAAAAAAAAATCAAAATAAATAATATGGGTCATTCTCTCACATCCACAGACTACTCCACCAAAGGACAATTGCCAAAAACATATCAAAATACTCAATATAATGTAGACTTCTCCTTTGAAGGATAACTATCAAAAGCCTTAAACAACGCACAAAAAATTAGACCACTCCCTTGAAGGATGGGTTGGTCAATTATTTATCAACACATATCAATTTATTGGAAGCTTCCCACATCAATCAAATTGCCTCATCCCTCCAAGCACTATCAAAATATCAATAAACCCATTATCAAAATCAAAAAAAGAAAAATCAATTTTGGAATCCATAATCAGCTTTTATAAGTAGATTTCTCACATCAATTAGTCTACACCTTATATGACATGGGCTCTTTTATTCTCACTCTTTGGTGGCTTACAGAAGAGGCAAGCTAGTCTCCCAAGATAGTTCCATTTTCATCCCTCTTCCCTTTTATACACTCTACAAGCAAGGGATTTTGAACTTACTTGACATTATGTGATCAAGACACCTTTTTAACCAACTAACAAATTTTAATACACAACATTCAAATGGTTTATGTTTATCATCTAATCCAACTATAGTTTATTTTTGTCCTTGCTAAAGAAAAATCATCATACCTTCTTCTCATTATCTCATACTAGTTGATACATTCATTAATACATTTGTCTTTTGGTTGTCTTCTCTTTTTTTTTCTCATACTTAGTTTCATTATCCAACCTACTCTATGTGTTTTTAAGATTACACCACCTTCATCAAAATAAATGCATTTAACCATGTATTCTTACCTTAATCATTTAAATGTTTTTAACCATAATAAAAATTTAATGAATTAACATCTCCTAAAGCAAACATCATGTAGTGATAAATCACATCAACTAAACCATGTATCATATCTACCATAATTTAATCATACATCAAAAATAAATGAGTCATTAACACATATCCACCACATGTCTAAATCTAGATGATGAAGCATATACTCATTAAATTTTAGCATGACCATAATCATCACTGTCATCATAACATCCAATAATAAAACATCATCATAACATAACCATATCACACACATCATCATCACATCATCATCATCTTATCATTTATCACATCCATATAACTATGATCCATAAAACATAACCATAACAACAATCACATAACATCATAGCCATGCCCAATAATGCATAAGCATCATCATATAATAAACAACATCCATCAAATATCAAAATGATGTCATGCACATAATTTAAGTCACCATCACATTACATGTCTAGCTAAGTGCATCCACATTAACCATCATATCAAATCATAAATAAGCAACATGAACATTATAATAATGAACCAAAAACCATATACAATAATCATATCTATATATCATGAGCTCATAATTAACACGATGATTGTATATACAAATAAGTGCATATCTCTCATAATATGTATACACCTCACTACATCAGCTCACATAATAGTATCAAAATCATATACTACATCAAAGTTACAAAGTCTCATAACAAATCTAAGCCCCTATAACACAACTGCCTCCTCGACCCTACACTCTTACACCTGCTTATCCTCCTATAGAGGTGGCCCACTAACCTAGAATTACAATAATATCACCTCCAATGATCCTAGATATTACTCACCCCATTGGGGCTCATCTGGTAAATGACTAAAAACCAAGGCCTTATAATAATCCTCCACTATCACTATGTATCTCACCATCAAGATAGACTTTGATGGTCCCACAACTATTGGTACTCCTCCTCCTACTTGTTAGAGAGAATCTCTCTCCTACATAACCATAACTAGTTGAGCTCTAGCTTGATCTCTCTCCTATAAGAGCAACCACTTGAACCTATGCTACTACTAAGGATGCTTATGATACTACCAAGGATGCCTATGATATGGATAGAGATGCTCATGTTTGGTCCCTCTGAATGATCACTTCTTGCATATCTAGACCACTAATTCCCACCTATTAAACACCCCCATCTAAGTCAACATCCATGTTTTGTCGACCACCATCATCATCTCCAAAATCAGATGCAACTTAGTGTGCCTGGTACCATGAAAGATAGGAATATATAAAACCTAAATCATCCACATCAATCCTTGTTGGTAAAAACTCCTGATCAATGAACTCATGAACTAGTTATGGAGTGGGTAGTAGAAAATCTACATCCTCCCTCCTATACCTCAAGAACACCCTGGGTATATCTTGCATGAGGCTAAACTGTCTCCATACCTTTTTAAATGGAATGACCTATATCTCATGATCCCACCTCCCATATATCCATATGTATCTCTAAAGTGATAGGGTATGCCTCCTATAGTGTGCCCATCCTGGAAACTTGACATATGATCTCTAAATCATGTCTCTCACAACCAAGGCATCTAGTTGGTCCTTGTACTAGTTTATGTTGTGTGCCCCTGCTCTTGGTCTTGAGAGGGAATAATCAAATTTTCACATCATATATCTAACCCTAAAACCCATTTGAGCAAAACCATTGCATGGTAGCCTCATAGGTCATAGTACCCAATGTGCTCATAAGCTTAGCAATGTAGAATGAATCTGACACTAATCTCATATCTCCCATGAGCTCAGAATCCCCATATCTCATGATAAATATGAGATAATAACATAGGATACCATCTAAACACTATGAAACCCAACCACATATCAATGAGTACCTCTAACAAAAAGTAAGGGAACCTCCCATTACTAGAATCTAGTAACACATAACACGTGATCATTATCATCATAATAGTAAATAACCACCTCATAATCTCATCCATTTGATATAGTGGTGTGTAGTGGAAACCCCATGAATGACACCTTAAATACTCATGGTCCTATCAATACAAGAGATCCATTTTCCCATCTTGCTCATCATTGTCAATATGGTAGATTGGCTCACCTTGTATGGGTAGTCATACGATCCTATGGATATCCTCAGGCAAAATGGTCATCTCGCCTATCAAAAGTAAAAATGTGTTAGGGGTAGGGTCCCATATCTTGATGAGTGCCACTAAAATCATTACATGCCAAGGTACATGATGATATTACTTCATGCTACCTAAGTCTACCTCAGTCATGTGGTCCCAGTCTACTTCTATCATGCCTCACTATATCTCATCCAATATCTAGGGCACCTAGTCTCTCATATGTATATCCTCCTATGCCTATAAGGTTTGAAATTAGTGCCTTAGTTCACATAATCTAACATACTTTGCCTATAAATTTTACCACTTACCCCTACCCCCATTTTAAACTACTCACCTCATTAATAATAACTCTATCTCATTCGACCCATACACAAGACATGCCTATCTTATCAACTATTTTACCTTTCTTATTTACATCACTAACCTTAACCTAAATCACTAAATTAAAACATTAACTACTAACCTCAACCACTACCTAAAACATCCAACCAAAATCTTAAATTTAACCTTCAAATTACACCCTTCACCAAAAAACCTTCACTATTACCTAATATCTATTCACCTAATCTACCTATTAGTTACCTAATCACACCTACCAAGCCAATCATTTATTTCATATTATCCTCCAATTACCTTCACTACACATGTACCCACTAACCTACACAAACATCATTAAACCTTCCCACCATTACTCTACCCCATCATTCAACCTTCTTAACCTATACCTTTTATCTTGACCACTAACTGTAACCCTAACTCCTTGACCTTTCACAACTACCATTAAAATTAAAACCTTAGCCATTACCCAAACCTTTCAATTAAAACCTCTATCCCACATTTTAAACATATTCCAAACCACCGATGGTTGAAGGTTGATCAGTGATGGTTCTAAAGGAAACATCATTGATCAACCATTGACCATCAATGATTAGGCAGTTGACTGATGATGATCACCATAGTTACCATTGGGAGGTCACCTATTGACCATCATTGTTCAATAACAACTAATGATGGTCACTGTATAGTGACCACTGATGATCCTCAAGCCTTAGGGCTTGACTAAACTCTTCCCCAATCTAATAAATATGCTAACAAAACCTACACATACCTATATTAACATGAAGCACCTACTCAACTATCCTATTTCAACCCTAATTTTCACCCAATAACAACCAAAACAAAACCCTAAATCCATCCCTAGGTCAACCACACCCACAATAAAAAAAATAACAAAAATAAACAAATTCAACTCTCAACCTACCAAATCAATGATAAACCCTACCTCATTTCTTGATCACCATTATGGATGTAGCCTAGGATTTGCCACCTAAACTCACACTCTACCTTATCCCCTTTTCATCTTTGATTAACCTCACTCAAACCTTGATCACTCACCTCAATCAAATCATGAAACTAGCCAAACCATCATTGATTATCTCACTTAAGCCATGGTGGAATCAAATGATTAAATGAACAACTAAAAACCCTCGATGGCCTTATTATCATCACCATTTTAGGGCTTATATATGATCATCGATGGTCACTTTGACCATCGATGATCAAATATTGACCATATTAAGATATTTAAACTCCCACTCACCATATTTTCCCAACCAATATCACAACACAACAACAATCTAACTACCTACAACTTGATCTTACCTACTCTACCAATCAATCAACCACATCAAACCTTGAAATTGGCCATTTTGACCCAACTAATGGATGTTTTGTGATGACCTTTCCTTGGTCATTTTTATCACATCAAATATTTCCATATTAAACACCTTAAACTCATACTACTCATGCATGACAACTAATTTGTGTCTTCTTAGGATTACTTCCTAATTTAGATACTTGTGACTATACTAACCTTGCCTAAGAGACTTGCATTTATGAGTGAAACCCAACCATCATTCCTAAATGCAGTCATGTGTTTTACTTGTCACTTGTCTTTCTAGTGCCAAACTTATTTTTACCAATCATGATAACCTAGTCAATGCATGATCTTTTCTATCACACTTCATCATACTTTGTGTGTGTGTTTGTACTTTAGTACCCAACCTATCACCACCTTTGTCACTAACTTACCCAGTCATCAAACCCACACCCAATTTAATTTTATCTCATCACTTCTTGGTTTGAGGTGGAACACCTCCTCCAATGCCTGGGGTAGCCTAAACTTTGACCCATAATCCATTTTTATTTTGTAGCTTGTTGATACAAATTGCATAATAAAAGGGGCAAATGTAGACACTAGAAAACTACACAGGATGATTCTAGATGTTGAACTAACCCATAGACTACCTCAAGAACCCATAGGGACTATCCCACAACCTTTTAACCACAAACCTAAATTGACTAACTTTTCCAACTTAATCTTTTTCCTATCGACTGTCGATAATCACCCTAACCATTGATAGCTAGGCTCAACTATTGATGGTCAATTTTTAACTACCTAAATAGTTAAACTCTAGCTTAACTCCACCTTGATTTTTTATTCTTAGCCATTCATGTAATGATACATGTTGAGACTAAAATTATATGTCCCCTTGACACCTTGTTGAACTTATTATTTCACCTCTCCCTTCTTTCTATAAAAATAGAGGAGGAGGTGAAAAAAAGAGGAATCAAGCATCAAAGATCATTAACAATTATCAGATCTTCTTGTATCAAAAATTATTTTGTAGGTATTCTTCTAGCAACCAAGTTAGAGATTCAAGGTGCTATAATTCATCAATCAAAACCAAGATACCCTTACTCTACTGAAATTTCTCTAGACTCTACCATCATGTTTTTCATCCATCTAATTCCACATTCTTCAAGATAGAAAGCTAAGTATCTATCTTTTATCAAATTCAATAATTAGTTTCTCTATTTTATCTTCCATACCACCTTTCAAAATCCATTCTAAAACCTCATCAATTAGCTTATTGAACTAGACCAAAACCCACAGTGACCACTGATGGTCACCCTAACTATTGATGGTCTTACGCAACTTTTGATGGTCACTGTGTGACAATTACAATAACAAGCTAATTTCACTTATCAAACCTTAACCAAATCTTACTTTTTGACCTTCTACCTGAGCATAGAACATCACCTATTTTTTTGACCATACCCAATTTATTTGGCATTAATATCCAATAATTTATTGCTTTAATGAGTCAAATTTGTCTCTTTTAAGCACTTATTGTATTTGATTTTAGTATCTTCTATTATTTATGCAAGCAATTTATCTTTCATTTTTAGAACTTGATTGTTTAAAATTATGGATTGACAACCTTCAAGGAAGCTTGTGCTTCTTAGATCTATCTTGCTAGGTAGTCTACCCTACCATCTAACTAATCAACCATCTCTTTAGTTATTTCTTATCTGTAGGTCATTCCTCCCAAACTAAAGAGGAGTATCTACAACCATCTAAATCATAGAGTGCAAACCAAATATAGGTTCTACTAACCCCACCCTTATTTTAAGTTTTACAACTTTCTTCTAAGAAATAAATAAAAATTTATGTGAAACACTTGGTTGTATACACATAATATTTTTAAACTTTATCATTTATTGAGTCTTTCTCTTATGCAACAACCTATCAAGTTTTAATCTCCCTGAGTGCACTCCATAAAGGGTGCACTAAGAAAGGGGTGGGCATATTTATGGTGCTTAGTGAGATACATTATTATCTATCTATCATGCTTATATCCATTATACTTCCCTTAGAGTTGATCCCCTAATCAATCTTCATCATTATGACCCCTAACTATACCAAGACCCATAATTTTTGAATATATTGGCCCAACTCAATGTAGTATTCTTGACTCCTACCAAATATCAAACTAAGTCATCTCAAGTAAATGTATTCTAAAGTTTTGGTAGATGTTTCAACTAAGTTAGCCTTTACCAACCTAGTTTAAGGGTAAACCATCATATTTTTAACTACATCAAGGCTAGTTTTTGAATTTATTCTCTTTGTTTGGATTCACCTAAAAGCTATGTTTTGGAAGTTTTCAAATTAATTATCTACTATTGTGAAGGGATACGTATTATTATGTTTACAATATTTATATATTTTTTTTTACAGATATTGTGACATGAGGGACTTACCCCAATACTCATAGTCATAGTATAGATCTATTCATGAACTTTAGTTTCCATGTACCTCATAGTAGGAAACACTTAGGATCCCATTTTTATTGAACCCTAGGAAGCCATCCATTTATTTGATTTTATAGTGCACTAGTTAATGGTTAGCATTGGGAAGTTACTATCAGTTTGCCCTTGAAACTGTGTTTAGTGGGTTATGGAAAAAATATTTCTTCCATAGTTAGTGCTCTGAAATATTGGGCTGAAAAAATTAAATAGATAAATAAGAATATTTGAAATTATATAAATTAGTCAAACCCATTTAGTATATCTACTTGATCTTCCTTTTGAATAAATAGTTAGCAAAAATAGTTAAATTTCTAATTTGTTGCTTGTTATTATATTTTGTATTATAGAATGTACCAACTAGCATTAATATAGTTATATGTTGTGTTTAAACTACATTGGCCATCATATATAAAATTATATATGTGTGGATAGACTATATTGATCGGGTTTGACATAGTCTATAGAGCTTATTTTCCTTTTACCTTTATTTATCAGACTATATCGACCAGGATTGACATAGTTTATTCATAATATTGATATTTCCCCCTTATCTGAATACATCAACTAGGCTTGATATAATCTTTATTTAACATTACGTTTGTGTAACTACATTAACCATAGTCAATATATTACATTTTCTTACCATTTTACCCTGTATTTATTACATCGACTAGCCTTGATATAGTATGTCTTTCACTTTTTAATTTATGTAACTACATCAACCATGATTGGTAAAGTATAATTTTTTTATCATTTTACTCCTTATTGACTACATCAACTAGGCTTCATATAGTCTTTCTTTCACACATTTATCTATGTAACTACATTGACCATGGTTTATATAGTACATTTAATAATTTATTGAAATGGTCAATACAAATTTCACTTCAAAATCTCCATCATACAATATATCTTTGATGATTCCAAATAAAGAACACAACATAATATGATAGATTTGAATGACTCCCATAAATATCCTAAACATCATTTTCATATTATCAATAATCAAGATAAAATTAATATTCATGTAACTACTAGAAAAATGAATTATATTTCACTCTCAAAATCCTAACCTCTAGATCATTTTCATTATCCTCCCCACATGCCCATGGTTGTAGATGAGAGTGATCTTGAATACACTACCATTTTTTTTTTCATTAATGAAAATACTCAACATAGGGGAAAGTATTCTAAGGTCATATATAACCTCATTATGGGACCCACATAGGAGGTCCCTCATCACCTAAACATACTATTTTAATAGGATTTGGGGCAAGTCAATATGTGACTTCTTCTCTTCTTTCCTCTTCTATTATGCTAGGTATATCCACTTCTACGATTAGTCTCTCCTCTAGTGGGTCTACTCAAAATTTCCATATTACTACTCACATTGATGCTATCACTAGGGCATCCCAAGATGCTTCTACTATCCAATAAACTCTAAATACTAATCAAATATTGTTACAATCCATGAATAAAATGGCTACTTTTTAAACTAATAATTCCAACCAAATGACATAAATGCAAAAATAACTCTTGAAATTTCAAAATTATCCTCAACAACACCAATGGGGAATACAATAATCAAATGCTCCCCAACCCCCCACCCTAGAGAGGCATAGGGTAATATTATTCATCAACCCCCACTTCTTAATAGAGTCATGAATTATCTTCAAAATTAATCATTAATCCATCAAATTGTAAACATATACCTAGAGGTATCACTCCTACTATTACTTATAATAGATATACTAATCATGATTTGCATTCTAATGTTTTTGGTAACCTTTAGAAATATTGAATTAAGCTAAATACATTCATTTTGACCAAAATTATAACCAAAACCTTTTCAGGTGATTACTGTAGACTCAATTTCCACCCTTGGAGAGAGTTATTTAGACTCATTCCAAATGAGCTACACAATGGGAACAACCCCAGGCTATGGGTCACCTATAATGGGGTTGAACCTCTAAAGAAGGCTGAATTCCTCTTGATGCTCACCTAAAATAATGAAAATCATTGAGAAAAAGGTTAGAAAGGGTTTAAGGGCTCCTAATAAGGCTAAAAGGGTAATGCACCAAAGTTACATGGATACTCATATAAGCTTGAACCCACATTAGATCAACATAGACAACTATAGCTCACACAACCTCACAATCTCACTAATTGCATAAATATTTAATAAAATAGGTTCAAATAGAACACTAATCTAGACCTAAAAAAACTTGAAAACACCTTTAAAGAGGCAAGCAAAAGGACAATGGATTAGGAAGATTTTCCTTCACAAATTCATCATACACAAGCATACTAATCACCAATCAAAAGGAAGAGGTAGGCAAAGAGTTCATCCTATTACTTCAAAAGGTAGTTATTACAACATTTTGATATGGTTTAACTATATCAAATTAGCACACTTTTGAAATAGTCTCAATGAGTATCCTTGTCCTAGAAAAGAATGAAAAATTATAAGGTCTCTCCACCACTTAAATGGGAATGAGACTAGGATATATACGAGAAGGGAGAGAGAGAGAATATGGGAGCATGCTATCAGAGAGGGAATACACCATCCTAGATCATTAATTGAGTTTGAATTTCTACCTTTTAGCTTGAATGCTCCACCACCTTTTGATCAATCAAGACACTGCTCATGGCTTACCAAGTGGGAAATTCCTTATAGACTTTGAGTATGCATTGAATGCTCTTAGCTACAAGTCCTAACCACCAAGTCTTTTTATTTGATCCTTCATGTCATCTCCCACATGAAGACAAAACTTCAATGCTCATGGGTCTGATAGAATCATGGATTTGTGCATTTTAGGTTGATGTTTATAAAAAATAAGACCATTCTAAAGGATAAGGACCCTCTTCATGATCCCAAACATCTACCCTTGATCAAATCTAGACCCAGATATTTTCCATAGATGAAAAACCTATCTCCTTTATTGGTTTTCCTATAACTACTAATATTGATGTTGACCTATAGATTACATAGGTTATTTTGATCTCCGATAGGTCCAAAAGACCCTTTTTTACCTTTTATCATCTATAGAAAATAAGGACTCACCATATACAAGGATCTTTCTCTAAAGAATGGTGAACACAGTTGTAGAATGAACCCTGTATGCCACAAACCTTCAAAATAGAGGTCTATATTTAGCTTCAATGGTGCCCCTTTATCACTGATCATCTTGACTATATTAACATGTCCTTGTAATGGAATTTAGTTTATCTATAATTGTATAATGGTGACCCTTGAAAGACCTAATTACCTTGGTTCTACCTCTTATAAAAATTCCCCTAGTTTTTTGACTTTGAACCTTGTTCATTGATTTTTTTATACGAGATGCTTGTAAGCCATTGATTTTCTTGAGAACCTAATGAGCTTATGCCACTTGGAAATATCTCACCTATCCCTAAGATACATTGAACCTATTTACCTCACTCATACTATTATATCATAATGTATGAAAAAACATTAGCCTTCGATATACCTAGGCCCACTTTCCTATTAGTTCTCATGCATTTTTAGATCTTTTCTCAGTGAATTTGCACCATTAGATCTCATCCAACTTGTAGCCTTTTAAGGGTTTTTAACCTAGGTACCTTTTGACTTGTTTGACCCCAACATGAACCATTAGATCTTGCTTTTCATAATATGATCTCAAGTATACCATTAGATATTGATCAATTTTAAACCTTTTAATGATATTCAAATCTAAAAGACTATTTTAAGGGGTTCAAACTTGACACTTGCATGAATGTCTCATTCTAAAAGTTTATCATTGGACACTTATATATTGATATAGAAATCTCATATAGGCATGAAACTTATAGATCATGCTCATGGCATAAAGAAATTCATAGCACTACAACCTTTTATCTTGTGGGACTTTCTGAGTGGACTTATAAAATACAAAAGTGAATTGGTTCATTGATTTTTTGCATGATGTCTTGATGATGGATTGGTTGATTTAGACTTGTGCTTGATCCTTGATTAAATCTTCAAGGCTCAAATGAACTCTTGAGGCTTATACAAAACTTTCTTCAATCTTATAAATGTTATGACCACCATGGAGACCCAATTTCTTGAATTTAGACAATCTACAGTTTAATTTAACTAAAAGTGTTTCAAAATATTTATAGGCTACATGAGATCTCTTCTCCTACTATTAGATCCTTTGTTCAACATGAAGTCTTCTCAGCTCCTTGTTCCACACCAAGACCTCTAGAATTTTTACTATAATGTCAAGTTTTGTATGTAGGAAAAAAATTGGTCAACATTTTTAGTGACATCCTAGGGTTGCATTCCTATTATGCAAATGCTAGTGGCCTTAAACTGGTCTATTTGGCATATGGAGTCTCAAGTCTTCTCTCAAATTTTCATGAGGATAACACAAGGCTATCCCTATTTTAGAACCTCTCTTGAAATAAAAAGGATAAGGAGAACAAAACCAACAATGTACCCAAAGCACTTAAGGAAGGGAACACACAACTAAAAATATGTGCACAAGGAACTTAGAAGAGAACAAAAAAAATATACTAATATGTACAAGGATGAAACTTACAAGTACCTTCATTATAGATCAAATGGGAAACATTTAACATCATTCACTTGTAATGGACTCAAATGAAAAATACTTATTTTTGAGGCACCAAAATTGGTGAACTAGGCTAATTGATTTCCAATCTTCTTGACATACTCTCTAGTTTATGAAAAGGGACAAACATGTCTCCAATGTAGACATATTGGTCCAAGTCTTCAAAGCTTGCTTCATGTTGGACTATAAGAGCACTAAAAATATTCTCACTTGATGGCTCTTGATTTGACCAATCTTCTTCAAACTTGAAAATATCAGTACTAACTTCAAGTGACACTTCATCTCATGATTGATCAACTAATACAACCTTATTCACCCATGGCTGATTGAAGTGGTATATTTAGATCTTAGTAGCCTCTTGAGGAAGTTTCCACTTATTCATCCACTACTTCTAACTTGATAATTAGGTCATCAAGAATACCTCCAATTACCTTAGTTAACTCATAATTACCTAGAAACAACATATAAATTACTTCCAACACTTCTAACAAATATTCATAGTTACCTTGTTCAACCATTTCTTGCACATTTGAAGCATTATTAAGGACATATGGTTGTAAGTGAACTACATAAATCTCTTGAACCTCACCAAGATCTTCTAATAATTTCTCCTCTATTTATTTATCTTGCTCATTTATGACATTTTTAACATTATCAACTTGAGGATTGGCCCCTTCAGG
The DNA here is from genome assembly GCA_037957365.1 of Torreya grandis. Lineage (NCBI taxonomy): Eukaryota > Viridiplantae > Streptophyta > Pinopsida > Cupressales > Taxaceae > Torreya > Torreya grandis. Next base: position 2,901,901 of record JARHVA010000706.1, on the reverse strand, counting down.
CTCTAGTTCATTAGTGTCAAAGCCATGCCAAGAAGGCTGGTCCAAACTTGATTTTTCCTCCTCTAAATGAAGTGCGATGCCTATCATGATATCTTCTTCATACACACTTGTATTGTCCTCTTGTGTCTCACCTGTGATTAAAATATCCTCCTAAATCCTTTGTAAAATAGGTTCTTTCTCTAAGAGGGAGATGGTGGGAAGGTGAAGAAGTTCACCTTGCTTGCAGCTTAAGAGAATGTCCTTCCAACTTGGTACCTTGAGTGGTTTCTTTAGTGGCTCTTGAGAGATAGAGAGAGTCTTATAAATATTGCAGGGAAATATTATTGAGCTAAGATAAAACCTATTTTTTATTCTTTTCAATCACTAACTCCTTCTCTTGAATTGGTTCTTGGACTTCCTTAACTTTTTTTCTACTCTATGCCTTTTTTAACTGCTTTCCATGATAGAAATATGTAAGATACAACCACCTCCTCTTGATTTTTAAACTCTTCCACCTTCCTTATATTTATCTCTAAATTTTTGATTTACCTATCTATATTATCTTAGAATATCTTCTCTTTAAGGTGGTTAGTGGCTTCATGAAGATAAGGAACACAAGAGGGATGGTATGAGATACAATAAGATTCTTGAGGAGGGATGGGATCTTGGATCTCAAAAATAGGTCTCTCAGAAATAGTATCTTTTCTTTTAAATCTCTCTTGGATTGAAATAAAAGAAGAGAAGGTTTGAGGAACACATAAAGGACTTGGAACACTTGAAAGTTCACTTGGAATGGTCTCTTAGGGAAGAATGGGTGGCATATATGAGGGCATATAAGTTTGATGAAGTTGGACCTGGTATTCTTCTTAGATTCTTAGCTTATCTTTAATGCTTTAAATGAGACCACTCACATCCAACATCTCACTTGAGAATATTTTCCAAATTTCTCTCTCAAAAGGTAACCATTCTCATCTCATTTGTTATAATTCATCTATCATGTCATGAATGATGTGATTAGGGATATCTTAACCATATCCCATTTATGTATTAAGGTCTATCATGTACCTTTGATAGCCTAAGAGATTTTTCTTCTAATTTGAAATGTATTGGTTTAAGGAGTAACTAGGGGTCTCTTGGGATTAATAATGCTGATACATAGAATCTTGTGATAAATCATGACAAGACTGATAAGGATTATAGAAATGCTAGTATGGATGACCATGGGGTTGAGATACTTCATCAAATTACATGAAACTAAAACAAATATCAACCTTATCCATAATAAACTCATTGAAGAAATAAAATGAAACACAAATTACTTGAAATGAGTGATTAGACTGCTATAACTAGATGATCATACATAGAGTCACCATTGATGTTTACAAACGTGCCTCCAAAGGCTAATTACACTAAAAAGCAACACCAAAAACCTTTTAGTGAAGTGGAGAAAAAATAATCCCATTGGGTGTGCTAAAAACTATTATGGCTTCAATTTGCACCCTTGGAGGGAGTTCTTCAGTCTCACTCCATTTGAGCTACATAATGGGAAAAACCCCATGCTATGGGTCACCTATAATGGGGTTAAATCTCTGAAGAAGGATGGCTTCCTCTTGATACTCAACTAAATTAATGAAAATCACTAAGAAAAAGGTTATAAAGGGTTTAAGGGATCCTAAGAAGTCTAAAAGGGTGATGCACCAAAGTTAAATGGACATTCATATAAGCTTGAACACACACTGGATCAACATAAGACAACTATAACTCACACAAACTCGCAATCTCACTAATTACATAAATATTTCATAGAAGAGGTTCAAATAGAACACTAATCTAGACCTGAAAATAACTTGAAAACACCTTTAAAGAGGAAAGTAAAAGGACAATGGATTGGGATTCCTTCACAAATTCATCATACACAAGTATACTAAGCACTAATCAAAAGTAAGAGGTAGAAAAAGAGTTCATCCTATTACTTCAAAAGGTAGTTCTTACAATATTTTGATAGGGATTAACCATATCAAATGAACACACTTTTTTAAGAGTCTCAATGAGTATCCTTTTCCTAGAAAAGAATGAAAAATTCTAAGGTCCCCCCACCCCTTCAATGGGAATGAGACTAGGATATATAGGAGAAGGGGGAGAGAGAAAGGATGTGGGGGCACATTATTAAAGAGGGAACACACCACCCTAGATCATTAATTGAGATTGAACTACCACATTTTTACTTGAATAATCCACCACCTTTTAATCAATTAGGATACTACTCATGGCTTACCAAGTGGGAAAGTACCCATAGTCTCTAAGGATGCATTGAATGCTCTTAACTGCAAGTCCCAACAATTAAGTCTTTTTCTTTGATCCTTCACATCATCTACCACTTGAAGACAAAACTTCCATGCTCATGGTTCTAACAAAATCATGGATTTATGCATTTTAGGTGGCTATTTGTCAAAATAAGACCATGCTAAAAGGTGAAGACCCTCTTCATGATCCCAGACATCTACCCTTGATCAAATCTAGACCCAAATATTTTCTATAGATGGAAAATCAATATATTTTATTGGTTTTCCTATATCTACTAATATTGATGTAGACTTATAGATTGCATAGATGCCTTTGATCTCCAATAGGTCCAAAAGACCCATTTTTGCCTTTTAGCATCTATAAAAACCAAGGACTCACCATATATATGTATCCTTCTCTAAAAAATGGTGAACATATTTATAGAATAAACCTTGTATGCCATAAACCTTCAAACTAGAGGTTTACATTTGGCTTCAATGGTGTCCTTTTATCTTTAATCATCCTGAATATATTAACTTGTCCCTTTAATGGAATTTTGCTGAACTCTAATGGTAGAATGATGACCTATACAAGACCTGCTTGCCCTGGTTCAATCTTGGTCACATGTTTGACCTCCCATAAAAAATCCCCTAGTCTTTTGACTTTGAACCTCGTTCATTGATTTTATTTGTATGAGATGCTCATGAGCCATTGATTTTCATGGGAACCTAATGAGTTATGCCACTTGGAAATCTCTCACCTATCCCTGAGATACATTGACCTTGTTGACCTCACTCACACCATTGGATAATAATGTATGAATTAATGTGAGTCTTGGATGTACCTAGGACCACTTTCTTGTCAATTCCCAAGCACTGTCAGATCTTTGCTTGGTGAATCTTCACCATTAGATCTCATCCAACTTGTAGCCTTTTAAGGGTTTTTAACCTAGGGACCCTTTTACTTTTTTTACCCCAATGTGAACCATTATATTTTAATTTTTAGAATGCAATCACACAAAAACCATTATATCTTGATCAACTTTAAACCTTTAAGGATTTTGAAATCTAAATGACTATTTTAAGGGGTTCAAAATTGACACTTGTGTGAATGTCTCATTTTGAAATCCTCTACTTGGACACTAAGATATTTATATAGAAATATTTCATGAGCATGAAACTTTAATAACATGCTCCTAAAATGAATAAATTCATAGAATTTCAACCTTTTGGCTAATGGGTATTTTTTAGTGGACTTATAAAATACATAAGTGAACTAGTTCATTCCCTTTTTGTGTGATGTCTTGATCATGGTTGGGTTCATTTGGACTTGTGTTTGATCCTTTTATTAAATCTCCAAGGCTCTAATTAAATCCTAAGTCTTGTGAAAAACTTGCTTCATGCTTCTAAATGTTATGACCACCATGGAGACCCGCTTTCTTGAATTTAGACAATCTACACTTTAAGTTGACTTAAAGTGTTTCAAAACATTTATAGTCTATATGAGATATCTTCTCCTACTATTGGATGATTTGTTCAACATGAACTTTGATCAGGTCCTTGCTCCACAACAAGACCTTTATAATCTTTATTGTAATGTCAAGTTTTGTATGTAGGCCAAAAATTGGTCAACAGTGATGCCCTAAATTAGTACAATCAACTTAAGTTTCATATTATCTATAGTTTAGAGGAATTATTTAATTAATTGGTTCAATAAATTCAAACCAATGATATACTTATAAATATATTATCCCATTTTATTAATTATAAACAAGCAAAATCTGAAACTACTTAATTTTTCATTAAAAGATGGAAATTTATATCTAATAAAGATAAACACATGTCATAAGATAACCTCTTCAATTTTTTAACTAATGATATTCATTATAAACTAAAATATAATGTGATCTCTTTCTCTCTCCAAAATCTTTATAATAATTTCTTAATCAATCTAAATGCCAATATTTTCCCATAAGATAATTTGAGCCTTCCCAACCTTTGGTGGGCACTCATATGCTTATGAGATATTAAAAAAACATGCTAGAAATGATGGTGTTATAGACACTTATGATTATATACATGCAATTCATGTTATTATTTATGATGGCTCCAGTGAGGCACTTCCTTCCCCTAGTTTCATGGAAATTTCCTCCCAACCACTTCCCTCATCTTCATCATATATAAATAATGTTGTTGTTCATAAACCTTTTTTCATGGTAGAAATAAAAAAATGTATTCCTAAACCTTTATAAAGATAAATTGAACCTAATTTACCTACTAAACATTGGTATGATCAACACAAATTATATTTATCTTATGTAAGTTGTGGAAATTCTCATGAAAACTACAAACACTTGAGGAACTATGCTCTTGAATTTCTCCTTGGTCATAAATTTTATCATGAAACTATGATTCATGAGCATTAAAAATAATATGAAAATGTAGATAAATATTATGATTCAAAATACAAGCATGAAGCTATTAATTAAGCTAATTCTCACCTTACTATCTATAAAGATCCATTTCCAAACCATCAACCTAATATTATTCAACCTTTCACCTTCAATGTTGTGGAAACTTCAATTGACCCTAATTCTCTAACTAATGATGAAAATGTAGTCAACATGAAAAACATGAGGCATGTAGTATCATATAATTATCCTTGTCCACATTTTAAATATAATAAAATTCCTATTTTATACATTATTCAAGATACTTATCCATCTCACTTCATGGATATTGAACATATAAACACACACTCTGCTCCCTTACTATATATCCAAATTGTATCAAACATCATGATACAATTTAATTATCAACCTTCCATTACTATGTAATATATTAATTTTACACCATAAGCTTCATTCCATTTAGACCTAACTTCTTTAAATACCATGAATCAGTCTAATTATGTGCATGTATCTCCACTCATAACACCAAATACCTCAAGGGAGTCAATTCTTAACCAAACTAGACCACAAATGGCATTAAACACATCAATGTAGTTTAATCCACATATCCAACATAAATAATCCATGTCCAAACAACATACTATTATTCATCATCAATTTATGTTCACTTTTGATCCTCCTTTAGTGGACTTGATTCAACATTATGCACCTTTATCAAATATAATTTTAACTAGTTATGATTAATGGGATATTATAATTGAGATTTCTCACCTCCCATATCAAATTCCTTTTATATAACTCATGAGGACTTCTCCTCATCACCATAATCATTTCATGCAAATTTTATTTGAAATGAACATCCCTAGACCTCCACACATGGGGAAAGAAGATATCTTGTTTAGTTTTGAGGATAGTTTTATTCAACAATGTGATGAAATGTCTATACATGTTGATGAAAACATAGATGATTCTCTCTCACTCAAATTTTCCATTACTTCAATGATTCTAGATGAAATATTTCTTTGTGTGGATTATCCTCCTTTATTCAGTAGTGTCAAAATAGGTTATATTCAAGTCAAAAATTCCTTAATCAATGAGGGATACATCACTTACATTTCTTCCCTTAATTTCATTAATATTCTTGGATACTTTTAATGCAAGCTTAAATCTACCCAAATCACATTCTAGGTTATGATAAAAAACAAATGCTTCTAGTTGCTTGTGTTTAGCTTCCAATCATGGTCCCTCCCATCATGGGTAGAGTTAAGGTTATGATTTCTAGTTCCATGCTATCATAAAACATCTCACTTGGTCAACCTTGGAAACATCACATGAGAGATATTACCTCTTCAACATGTTATTATGTTAAATTTCTCCATAATAATGTTATATATAATATTCAAGGAAACAATAATCCTTTATATTTTACATAATTTCAAGATTGTGGTACTTTTTAAAATACCTACCCATGAACCTTTGCTTAACATTCCCTTTCAAAAATATCAATGATCTAATTATCCCATCAATTCTAATGGTGGTTATAATGGACACCCTAAACTTATGGGTAACATCCCTCCTAACCTACTATAGGCACCCATTTTGGTACAAGTACATAGATTTATAGTCTTATTATATGCATATACCTTTTTCATAGATAATTAGACATCTAGTGACATGGTCTCTCATGAACCTCTTCAGTTCCATCTTATTTCACTTGATTTATCTACCCCTTCGGCCTATATGTTATGTCTATTTATCTTCATCCAATGTATATCATGGATCCATATCTATTGTGCCTATTTTTTATGTTTTTATCCCCTAGACACTTGTGTTTATCCTAGACACTATCATTAACACAATTGTCCAAGCTTATCTTTTTATTTTTTTGTATCTTTCACTTTGTGACCATTTTGTTAGACCTTTTTGCCCATCTTATGGTTGAATTTTTGTGTGTCACTAGGTTCTAATTCAAAGTTAAGAGGTTCCTATATATACAAAGGCTATGGTTTAATTAAGACACCTAGCAATTTGATAAGATAATTCTCTAATTATAAATTACTTTCTATTTCAAGCTATTAAATTACACTATAACACTGAATCAAATATATGAAGCATTTAAAAGGTCAAATATACTATTAAATCACTTGTAATAAGGGTTAATAAGAGAAATAACATATATTTGCACTATTACAATTCCAAAGACATGCATAAGAGGGATAACTAAATGTGATTCTGAGGCCCTCTTAGGAGTATTGGCTATGTAGGTAACACTTAGAAATAAACAAGGTTGCTAGGTATAGATCGATTCACATTACTAACCCATTTTTACTAAGTTACAATAGGTACAATTCAAAGGAACTAAGTTTGCTTATTATCTAGATCTAGAATATAGGTGGGCATAAATTATGGCATAGAAAAATTACATAGGTGGAAGCATAAGCTTAGTCTAAATTTGAAGTCATTCATGTGTATATCTCTCATTGGACACATACATTAGAGGTAGATATAAGAATTAATGTTATTATCTTAGATTGACGTAACTATCTAGAAGTTAAAAATAGTCAAAATAGAGAACAAATAAATTTTACACCTACAAGATAGTCTTATGATGATTCCTGATCACTATCATAGTTCATACAAAAATAACAAACAAGATATGCTCTCTTTGTCTCTTAGTTTCTTTGTACTTGTGTTTATTACACATATCTAAATAAGATATATTGTCAAAATACTATGCTACATTTTAAAAAATCTAAACAATACTTGATTAACATTCAAACAACTTTATTTATTATATGTATCTCTTAAATTTTCAAAAGGATTAAAACATTTGGTGAACCCATCCTTTATTTTTTGAATTAAAACCCTAGTTTTCATATTAGGTTTTTTGTCTTGTTTGAAAGTTCATCTCACATTTCTATAGTTTATTTTTAGAGATGATTTCTCCATCACTTATATGGGTATAACTTAGGAATTCTTAGTTACATTCTTGTTTTGGTCCTCCTAGTTGTGTGCTTGGTAGTCATCTTAAATTAATTTTTAACCTTCATGGAGTTCTTAATGAAAGGTTATTCATGGAAGCTAAATTATGATCATTTATTTAATCCACTAGAGGATCAGTTTATTGCTTATGAAGACCTATAAGGATACCAAAAACTAGATAAAGCCACTTTTACTTACAACTATGACAATGAAAGAACTAATGATGCAAATGCAAATATAACTGAACAAAGGTAGTGATCATGATGTTTCCATGTTGGTTATGATAGTGATTAAATGATCCTTGGTTATGACACCTCTCCTATTCCTATATTTTATGATACTGAAGATCTAACAAATATGCAAAATGATACCATTCCTAATGTTGAAAATAAAACTATTGCATCCATACCTTCTTTAGTTATTTTAACAAGTGAGTGTGATTCTCCCCTTTCCAATGTTGAAAATATGAAAGAAGTTGAATGTTCCTCCACTATATCTCATAATTAAAATATTGATAAAATCAAGTATGTCTCTCCTACAAAAAATAATTCCATATTTGAAAATGCCATTACTTATTTGAATTATTCAAATGGAGATATTCAAATTTATTCTTCCCCTCTAATTTGTGAGGAACAAATTACATGTCTGATATCTCCTATTATGTTGATTAAATAAAAAATGAGAGTGCATCTAAAAATCTTAAGGAAAAAACTACACAACTTACATTGTTTAAGGACATAAAAAAAGTCCTAAGTATGTCTGAGGTATCTTTTGGAAAGGTTAAACCATGTAAATTCAAGCAACAAAAAAATGTTTCCAAAAGGCTTCCTAATGAAAGAATTTCCTAAGACAAATAACAAGGATGCAAATGATAGTTATGTCAATATTCATTTCTCACATAATAATGACAAATGTAAATTAGAAAGCAATATTGTTTTAATTACTCCTCTTTCTATAGGATGTGACATTAAGAATAAAAGTGAAAGTGACATCCTTACATCTCTTGATGTGGTACACGACATAGAAAATGTTTCTTCCTGTTCTTCCTTTGCATTTTATTCTCAAAAGGAGATTGTGAACAAAAATGAAATTATTCCTCTTAATCCTCTAGTATGTCACAAAATTTCAAAAAAATGTATCACCTTAAAATGATAAGAATATTAAAATTTGTTTTATTCCACAAGATCTACCTACATCTTTATACATGGGTGTTTTGTTACCAAATATTGAAAAATCATGTGATGAGCCTATTTTATAAAATGATAAAGAGTCTAACATTCCTATGTTATATATGAATGGTATTTTAAAACCACTATAAAAATCCTAAAATTATTCTTATGACATGATATATATTATGACCACCATTGGATATTTGTAACAACAAGACGATACTCTTACATTACAAATTTCTTCTCATGAAGCTATTCTTGAGGAGAATACATTAATAGAGCAACCTATTACTAGGGATGTGTTTGAGTATCCTTATCCTTCAAAAAAATTTATGCCTAAGTTATCCTCCTTTGATGGTCAAGGGGATCCTATTATTCATTTACAATAATCTATACACTCTTTTGAACATTGGGCCCAAAGTGGAAGCATGCTCTTAAATGCTTTTCATCCTATCTTAACCCAAGGGTCTCTTTATTGGTTTTATACTTTTCCAAATAATTCATTATCAACTTTAAAACAACTTGAATATGTATTTATATCATATTTTCAAAGTTATACCTTACATAAATTACCATTGAAACACTTGAAAACATTGACATAAATAGAAAATGAGCCTATACAAGATAATGTTATCCAATTTAAGGATGTTTTATATTCCTTGCATTATCCACCCTTAGATTTAAAAATATAATTCATATTTAATAGAGGTATTATTTATCCACTTAGATAAAGATAATTACATAATCCATTTTATTCATTCAAGATATTATATTAGGATGTGGACAAATGTGTGTGCTCTAATGAATACATAGATCAAGTTGCCTATTCTTCCATTCAAACTCAAACATGGTAAAAATATTATTTCCAAGGTAAATAAACCAGTTACAAAAACTCTTGAACCATTTAAAAATACTTATATAGAACCAACCCCATATATCACATAACAAATAATAAAGGTATTGAACAAAAGAATGTAACATGATTATAAAAAATATCCCATAGTTAGACCATATACTAGTACTAAACACCAACATTTTTAGTTTGAATAGCACCAATATAGGCCACATTACATATTATAATTTTTTTTGGATAAACAGATGATCAAACTCCCTCCTCATGCACATTACCTACCTCAAATATTTGAGAAATAAAAAGGACAACACTTATGCACTTATCATGGAATTAATGGTGATAGATATAATGAGTGTATTTCTCTCAAGAAAAATCACATAAAGTTAGTTGATCATAAAATCATTGCATATCAAAAAGACATATCTATACCTACTCTACATACTTTTCCTAGATGATCATATAATAAGGTTGATACATCCCATGTTGATCCTTGTGAGGAACACATGGTCCATTGGCATTCATATAAGATGAATTATAGTAGAAGTCCCTCTCTCAGTGCAATCTCTCCCAAGAATGATCTCTCCTACATTGATCCTACTGAGGAAGCATTGGTTGGTTAGGTCCTTCATAAAGAGACACTGGGAGAAGGTAAACTTACAAAGTAGATATGGGTACCTAAACATATACATAAACCTTCACATGATATTTCTAAAAATACTTTAGAGATTACTACATAAGCACCATCTATGGTCCCATTTTCCCTTGATCATTATAGTCTGACATTCTTATAACCATCTAGATTTCATTATATTAGTGATATATATATATATATATATTGATAATATAATACATGCATTTTAAAAATAAACATACTTTTTATAAAACAATACCAAATCCTAACATTAAACATAGAAATAAATGCAATATAAAAAAACTATATAAGGACCAACATAAAATTAAATAGTGAAAATCCATTTAACACCAAATAAAACCATGTGAATAATGGCATATAGATAAGTTGATACAATGTTTAAACAAATAATCATATCAATCATAATTTGGGGGAATATCCCCTAGGGTATACTCCTCATCACTATCAACATCTACAAATCTAACACCTCTAGATGTAGATGCACCAAGATCAAACTATGGTCCTCCTGCCCATGATAGAACGCTTACTTTTTCCTCAAAATCACCTAGTTGTTGTAATGTGTCCTTATGCTCCGATATAAAATTATCATAGTGATTAATGATCATCTAAAAAATATCATTAGAACTCCACTGTGGGATGTCCTTTCTATCCATCTTTGCATGTAACTCCTCATGTTTCATGGCTATAATGTGGTATGTTTCCATAGCTCTCATAATATAATTAAAAAATAGTGCATGTAAACCAAAAATGTTAACATATATCTAAATAAATTCATCTCTAGCTACATCCATAGGCACACTATGAGTGAGGGCCTCTATCACCCTATCCACCATGGTTGACCACTCCTAGTTACCTACACACATTCAAGATACAACACCAGTTAGTGACATATATAAAAACCAAATAATTTTATAACCAAATAAAATGTAAAACTTAAATATATGGTACTCAAATGTGGCTCTAATGATGACCTCATATATTAATGATGGTCTTACAAGAATACCATCTCCATCCTCACCACCTATCTCTTCTCAAACCACCCAACAAAAGTCCTATAAGGAAGTTTCATAATCTAACCTAGAGATAACCTATACAAATTAACATGGTACTCCATAATGGTATGAAGTATACCACATGGGAATACCCACTACTCAACAAACACCTATGGATGAGCCCATCTAGAGAGGGGATAACCAATTGGCCATATCATTATGATATGTTGATAAGCCCAAACATGAAATAAAGTCACTACTCCAATACCCCACCATGACTCTTCAATGTTAAATTATAGAGATCCATGTATAAGTGGACTAGTATAGTATAGCCCCATGAATACCTAGTCTAATCAAGCTCAATGTGATGCACTACTTGATAGATCCGATAAGAAATACCAATAGTCTCACCCTCTATAGCTATAAATGATGCCAAAAAAATGTAAATAAAATTACATAGCCATGGAAGATAACCTTTAATAATGTTATCAAACCAAATAATCCTACTCATATCTTCACCAAGATCCCTCTAATGGTAAAATACACATGGTAATTCTGAATACAACATCTCTAGCAACCTAAATCCTTTCACCCCTAATCAAAAAATAAAAAATCTAATACACATCCTCTAAGGTGATGGTCATCTCACCAATGGGAAGCTATAATGTACATGTATCTATATTCCACCTATTAGCTAGGTATGTGAGAAGGTGGATATCATATGGGATCTATCCCAAATGGGCCATGTGACCTAACCCCACTTAATTAATAATATCCTAGTCAACTACATCTAGACCTAGCTCTGCTAATGTCAAATAATATCATTCATGCCAAAACCCTCAAATGTGAATATCCTTCTAAGATCACAAAAAAATAATAAAAACTTGTTATCAATTATATTTTCATGCAAAAATACATAAATAATAGTTGATTTTACACAAAATAAAAATACCTTAGCATTGTATGCTAGCATCCACTCAAGATAGAAATGTCAGATTCTAATGTCCATTTTAGATGAAAACATTAGATGATAACATCTAGTACTAGACACTTGCATTGACTTACCAAAACAAGAATCTAGGATGTCAACACAAACATTTGAAATCTTATGAAAAAATTCCTAAAAACACATTCAAAATGAAATAAATTCCAAAATTCAAAATTACCAATAAATTATAAAAAGCCTACATACCAACTCTAAAAAATCATGGCCAATTAAGGCACTCTAGAGCACATATAATCACATTGGGTGAGGGGCCTTTATGCATGGAATTTTTATTCTTTAAAATCAGATCTTAAAATTCACAAAAATTAAAAATACAAATGATTTCAAATTTCTGTTACAATGCACCTAATATACCACTTTTTACTCAAACTTCAAATATGCATATCTTGAGCCATGGTTATCCAAATTCAAAACCACACATTACATTGAGATATATATAATTAGACCTTATATATTATACCTAATTTTAAATTTTCCAAACATTACCAAAACTCACTATTTTTTTTGTTCCACACATATATTATGATAGATTCTAAATACTACCAAATATAATGTTACACATTATCATACACAATAATTTTAGAATAATATCAAGTAAAATATATCAAGGACATAATCCATTTCCATTTTTATAGGATATGGATAGAGGAAAATATATCACATCCTCCCAAAATGGGGGTATATCAGTAGGGACATGTTTATAAACATGTTATATATAATGAAACATAGTTTGCACATTTTCCACATTCAGTGGGGGCATGATTTAGAAGCATGGTCTCCACACCTATTCAACATCTCTAGATTATAGTGGGGGAATGTTTTGGAAACGTGTCCTTCACATTGTTACTTATTTCAATTTTCATATTTTCTCCATGCATAATGGGGGAATGCCTTGGAAGCATGCTATCCATACTTACATAGTTTCCAAATTAGAAAAAAACATACGCAAGATATGATTCATATTATTAGTTGTGACAACATTATATACATTGGTACCATTTTATATACATATTTTTAGCATGAGACATATCCAAGGTACATATGTTATAAAATGTACACCTAATATTATAAAATACAAACCAATTTAAGATTTCAAAACTCTTTTATGTATTGTCATCACAACACAAATTTTTATGTAATAATATCCTGACTTATTGATACCTCAGCTAAACTTTCATAGAATATATTGAGCCTTACCCATCTACAATAATTGGGTGTTATTTTAAGTGTGATTAAAAGGATTAAATCAAATAATCTCACCAAGTTCTTAGGTGAACTTTATTACATCAGTCACCCTATAATAAACTATACATGTACACATATTTTACACTTGAGTTGTGATCATCAAGAAATGATACTCTCAATACTTAAAGCACCACTCTTTCTATTCTAGGTTGGGGGCATGATCACATATAAAATCTCCCTAATCTAGGTATAACACCACCAAATTATGACACACTTGACCAATTTTATGATCACTAATCTTTATACCTAAAATATGGATGAGGTTGTAATCCCCATGTCTAGTTCTTTAGTTTCCAACACTCTAGAACCATTTACCACATGACACATACACAAGTGTACTCTATCCATGATCTTTCTTTATGCTAATTTTCATTATGGATTATGTACAAATTATATACACTGATTTAATTTTTTGGCATATTATTGGTTACAAGTAATGTTCTAAATGAAATATTGAAGAAACACTCAAGCAAAGATAAGGTGTGTTGTCTACACCATGGTATGCATTTTCTTTTCCTTTAAACTAGTAATTCCAAATTTTATCTTACATTAATAAATTAAAGGGAGAGAAATGTAGACACCTAATTTGGTATAAGTACACATATTTATAGTCTTGTTATATGTATATACCTTTTCATAGAGAATTAGACATCTAGTGACATGGTCTCTCATGAACTTTCTTGGTTCCATCTTATTTCACTTGATTTATATACCCCTTGGGCCTATGTGTTGTCTATTTATATTCATCTAATGTATTCCAGGGATCACTACTAATTATGCCTATTATATATATTTTAAACCCTAGACACTTGAATTTGTATTAGACACTAGTGTCAATGTTGGTGTCCAACTTTGACACAACTATTCAAGCTTACATCTTTATATTTTTCCATATCTTTCACTTTGTGACCATTTTTTATCCCTCTTTGCCCTTCCTATGGTCATATTTTTGTGTGTCACTATGTTTTAATTTAAATTCAAAAATTACACACACACACACACACACACACACACACACACACACACACACACACACACACACACACAAAGGCTATGGTCTAATTAAGACACCTACCGATTTGATAAGACAAGTCTTTAATTAGAAAGTACTATTTATTTCAAGCTACCAAATTGTACTACAACATTGAATCAAATATCTAAAGCATTCAAAAGGTTAAATTGACTATCACATAAATTATACCAAGGGTTAATAGGATAAAGAGAATATATTCTCACTATTATAATTTCACACATGTGTATAGGAGGGAAAACTACATGTGAGTCTAAGGCCCTCTTAGGAGTATTGGCTATGTAGGCAATACTAAGCAATAAATGGGGTTACTAGGGCTAACTCAAATCATGTTACTAACCCTTATTACCAGGTTATAATAGGTATAATACAAATTAACTATGGTTGCTTATTATCTAGATCTAGCTCATAAGAAAACATAAATTATGGAATAAAATATTTAAAAAGGGGGAATTAAAAGTCTAGTCCAAATTTAAAGTCATTCTTGTGTATATTTCTCACTACACACCTATGTCAGAGGTAGACATAAGCATCAATGTTACTATCCTATATCGATGCAACTATACAGAAGTAAAAAGTAGTCAGAATATATAACAAATAAACTCTAGACCTATGAGACAGGCCTATTAAAATTCTTGATCACTACCACATTCTAGAACAAAATAACAAACAAGGTACACTCTACTTATACCTTAATGACTTTGTACTTGTATTTATTACACATACATAAATGAGATATATTGTCAAAATATTGTATTACATTGTTAAAAATTTGAATAGTACTTGATTAACATTAAAACAAATTTATTACTTATATGTTTCTCTTATGAATCTAAAATCATTAAAACACCTATTAGATTTTGATGATGATGAACCCAATAAGATCAATTTAAAAATAAAATATTATAATCTTTCTTCATACATACTTATTCAATTACCTCCTTCTTTATGACCTAGATCTCATCAAAATCCAATGGATGGAATTCATGCCTCACTACTTAAGCCTAAAAAATCAAACCCTCATTCTTATCTAACCAATAAAGTCACTAATGTTTGTATTATTAACCTTCATACAATTGATTATGATGATGGTTATTCCATCGATGATCCATTCCTAGTTGGCTACACCCAAGACAAAGATGCAAAATTTCTTTATTATATATATTCTTTATAGTATTATTATGAGTCTACTTTATATATAAATAACATTCACTTGGTAGATATAGTCTCTTCTCCTTATATTTTACCTAACATTACTTATTCTTCCATTGATGTTCACATGTTTAATTTGGAGTTGATATTATCTTCTAATCACTATAATATGGTCACCTCTGAGCCTGTTAGAGGCATGCTCCTAGATCATGAAATGACATTACCTTATCTCTTTTATATATTTTCTAATCCTTAGATCACCCTTCCTATAGATATGTCAGATACATTAATCTAACTTACATCAAGGTTATCTCTTATAGCTATAGATCATACTCAAGATCATACTCATAAATTCATGGATAACTATGATTCATTTGATTAAATTTTCCCACACTAAAAGTTGACCTTCCACCTTGATAATGGGTAGATGAGCCATGTTTTCACTTTCATAAGATATTTTGCCATTGGGCCAAATATTATTGAGCATACCAGAGATTATTAGCATAATAATAGATACAAAAATTGTTTCTATCATAGATAGTATACCTCATCACTTAGTTACTCCAATGCACAATTATTGCTTCCATGGCATGCCTACGCATACTTCAACACATTGTCACTAAATTTGATAGTACATTTATATGCTTCATCCTAAAACAACACAACCTTATATTAATAAGATTTTTAACCCTCCTAAGATATGTCCAAAATATATTCCCAAATATGAGGAAGTTTATTTCTTTTGGAATCAATTCACTACACATCATACATATAGATGTAGAGTACTCCAAAAGTATTTCCATGATTTTCCACTGCCTACACCTTCACCTTCATATCATCACCACTAGGATCATTTTTAGATAAATGTGTGACCTTATCCTAGACCCATGCATCCTCATAAATTAGAGAATATTAGTCATATTCCATTACACATGCCTCATATTGATTATTCTTCAAAGGAGGTACCATGTATGCCTCCTCATTCTTACCAATCTCCTAATTTTTTCATAGATCTTATGCATTAGGAGGTCCTCACACTACTCTATGTGAAGATCAATGAGGCCATGATCAGAGCTAGAAGTTAGTTATAATAGGATTTATCATATGTTACTGATGGTGTATTTTAAGATATATATCAATAGTTATGATGACATTTTTATGCAACATATCATATTATTATTATTCACATTATCATATTATTTGACTTGGTGCCTTAATTTTATTATGAGCATTGATGATGCCTTCTAATTTATATGTCATTTATATCATGTTTTTATTTTTTAGCATTTTACTTTGCATTTATGACATCCTATTTTTATTATTATTTATTTCATTATAACCTTCTTGTTAAATATTATAAATTGAGTAAACACCTTTGAATCCTCTTTATCAAGCTTCACTTTCATTTCTTGATTTTACCTTCTTGTTGATATGATTATTACTTTCATAGGTACCTTTTCCAGCTCTTAGGTAAGATAGTATAGTCTTTGAGTGACTTGGATATATTTATTATAACCCATGTAATTTTACATAACACTACCTTACATGTTTGTGATCAATTAAAAGTATACCCATCATTGTACCATTCATTCCATGAATACATATTTTATGATATCCATATTTCATTTTCATTTCCCTTCATTAGAAACATTGTTTAAACCTAAATTGGATAATATAGATTATCCTATCCTTTTATGGTTTAAGGGTTAATAATATAGAAATGACAATGCAAAAGTGTAATAATTAGATCTATAGAAGGCCAATTGAGTGATAAAATCATATATAAGCATACACTAAAGTTATTTTATTGAGTATAGGCTAAATATAGAAAGTAAAATTAAGCTATGCATGGAAATGACAAAGAATTAATATACTTATCTAGTTTTGATGTTAACATAGTGTTGGATTTATAACAAGTAAGAAATAGTCTAGAAGGATATTTCATAACAATCCTTAGATTTTAGATCTGACACTTCTAGTAATTTAGACACTAACATCATCCAAATATGGTTGCATCGATAATACTATCTAACTTTGACACAAGTGTCATGTATGGAATATTTAATAAAAAGTGATGTGACCACCTAGATGTTTATATGTTTGAATTCACTTCATTTTGGTACATTCATATTTGTGTCATGTACTATCATTCCTCATGATTTTAAGAAACCCTAGTTCTTCATCATCATGGTGACCTTAGGGGAAAATGGGTTAGTGGGAACAATGTGTCTAATAAACCCCAAAGAACTAAATATTAGAGGGAGCTACCTACATAGCCAATAATCCAGAATAGGGACTCATACTCATGTAATTATCACCTATATGTTAGATTATGTGTGAATCATGCAATATGTGTAAAGCAAGTACAATAGTGACATAGCTTGTAACTTGGCAAATCAAGCTCTTGGGATGATCCTTTAGTAATTTAGACCTATAGATGTGTTGTACCTATGAATCATATGGAAATAAGGAAGCATTGTTTAATTGAATTCTTGATAGAGTGCTTTTGATAAGTTGCCTTGGTCTCTTTGTTCTTTTGTTAGGTGAGGAATGAATGAGGCTTGATCTTGTATTTATATCAATCCATTTGGAGTAATAACTCACATTAACTTACTTAAGACAACCATTAGGATAGATTTCATTTACAAATTGAATGAATTTTGGTTACTAGACACTTGCTTCAGGTCAGGATACTAATATCAATGTTTATCTGTGTCCCATACATTAGTCTCCCTAGATTAAAAAAGCAGGTACATGTTCATAACTTATAAAGATAGTTTACATTTTAAGCATTTTGGGTAAGTTTGAAGACATGGGTCATTAACATAAGACTGGTCAGACTAAGATATATAGGATAAGGGGAATAATATAGAGTAAATATGAGACTTATAGAATTGGGAAAAGGTATAAAACTAAGAGGAACATCCAAGGTCTGAGTTTTCCAAGTGTACAAGACTAAGGTGCTATATGATCCATAAATATCATCTACATTCCCCCCTTTTAATCTAGTAATTTAATTTATAGTTTAATGTAAAGGAATACATTCCTATGTGTGTATAACACACCTTATCTTTGTGTGTGTAGAACTTGAATGTTTTTTGGTGACTGACCTACAACCAAGAATATGTTATAGTATATAATCAATGCATATAATCTGGGTTGAAAGTACTTGAAATAGATTGAAATTAAAAGAGCAAGGTTTAAGAGTACACTTATGTGTCAATGTAACTACATTACCTATTAGTTAGTTGATTTGAAAAGGATGTATCATTTTAAGGCTCTAAAACTAATATCATGATAAATATAGATAAATATTTAAAGCACGTATATCTAAAAAAATAGAGAGATTGGAAGGACCCTATCTCCAACCTTGGAACAAAATTTAGTTGAAACTTGGAAATTAAGATTATCTCAATTTTACAACCCAATGATACTTAAAAAATAGTGAGATTGGATGATACAATCAATTCATACCTAAAAACTTGGCAAGATTGAGTGATTTGATCACCTCAACCATACTAAAAAGTGAACCAACTAATGCAATAGATTGGCTCAATAAAAACCCTTAAAAGTCCATGGGGTATCAGTAAGAAAAAGTTTATGATGTGGTAAAAATCTATAAAAGCATTTTAGAATCTAAAACTGATTTGAATTTTGCAATATTATGTTCACATTGCATAAATATGCACCTTAGATATGTCTCATGCAAAAAATATGTATAACAATGTTACCAATGTATATAATTCTACCATAACTATGAACCCAAATCATATTATTATGTGATTTGTCCAATTCACATGTGTGGAAAACATGTTTCCAATGCATGCCCCCATTATATATGGGGAAATTGAAAATTGATATAAGTACCAATGTGGAGAACATGTTTCCAAAACATACCCCCACTATAATCTAGAGATGTTGAATATTAAATAGGTGTAGAGGACATGCTTCCAAAGCATGCCCCCATTGAATCTAAGAACTATGAATGTGTGGAGGCCATGTGCATATGACATTCCTAAAATTTGATATAAGTACCATATACTGAATGGATGTGGAGAACATGCTTACAAAGCATTCCCCCACTGAATCTGAAAACTATGTTGATTATGGAGAACATACCTATATGACATGTCCCATTAATATTCCCCCTATTTGAGGTGAGGGAATGATAGTAAGTGGTATTTAACTCACCTCAAAAGGATAAGATAATTATATAATATGTGAATGTAACCATGTAACATATAAAAGGAACATGTCTAGGGAGATTTAGCATTAAAACACATAAAACCAATGTGATCACATGAAGGCCTAAGATACATGATAAGGATCATGGTAACGTATATATAGTTATATTAAATGTTTAACAAGAAAATATTCACACACACAAGATCACTCAAAATCAAGTTAAAAGGTGATGATGGTCCAAGGAGACTGTAAGTAAGGGACATGACTTAGTTAGATGTCCATAAAATCAAGGATGACATATTCAAATATAAAAAAAAAATTACATATGAAAATGTCAATTAAATTATACATAAGAACTAGGGCTACAAGTGAAGGATCATATTCAAATGATCGAACAATGAATACAATAGTAATATAAGACACTCAAGGAAGTGCATAAAGGGAACTATAAGCAACCAGCACAAACATTTCATAGTATCACATGGATCAATGTGTTAGGGAAAAAATTTAAATTGTATAACATATCTAGTAACTTATGTAAGATTCAATCATGGATAAAATCATGTGTAAGTACATATGTAAGATCAAACATGATAATGTAGAGTGATCATCAAATCATATAACATGTGTGCATCAAGATCAAAGAAGTAGATGCCTACCATGTCCATATGACATGAGTAGAGGGAAATCCCAACATATGCAAATAGAAGTGGATAATGTATCTGTGTATGCTTGTATCATACTCAAGTATAAATGTGACACACATGTGTGTATGTAGGATTAACTGAGTATGCCATCCATTGACATGAAACTAACACATATATTCCAAGGAGTTAATATAACATGTAGGTGCTAAATATATATATATATATATATATATATTAATGTTTATTTTATTTTATGGTATTTTAGAATATTTAAAAAGGAAACATCATCCTATGATGCCATATAATGGATGGTAATAGAGATATCCCCACTATGAATCTAGTGTAATAATATTATGATGCTATGAATGAGAATGTATAGGCTCAATATTTATCACAATAGTTTTAGTGATGCTCCATGTATGTAAAATAAGACTTAGTGGTCATATAACAGTAGCAAAATTAAAAGGAGTAGAGGTATATGGAAACCATTATTGTGTGGTCTATGGTTTCTTTAAAATAATAGTAATAAGAACATGTGTATGTGTTATAGATATCTAAATGATTTAAAATTTTTAGGAATATTGGAGTTTTATTCCTAATTTAGTTAAGGGTTTAGAATAAGTAAATTAGTAAATAATATTGAAATAATTAGAGTAATAATTTTTATAATTTACTGTGCCTTTTAAACCTTTCTAAAAATATCAATAAATAAGGAGAAATTCAACTTAGCTTAAAACTAGACTGAGATGGCTAAGACAGAGGTTGAAACTAGCTATGTAGGATTAGGATAGTGTTGTGAACCTAGATCTAGATTTCATGTGGTGAAAGGATAGGATCACCACAAATATGACACTTTAGGGTCTAATGTTATAGTCTAGGTTTTATCATTGTTTTCTAATCTAGTCATAGAGATTTGAGTTTTTTAGGTTTTGTCCACTGTCCCTGTGTGAGCCTACCTATGAAATTTTAGATCTTAAATGTTGATGAAGCTCCTTGTAAAGGTGATTTAATATCCAACCCTAGACCTTCATAGTGCCTAAATAAAACTTGAGAAAGAGAGGGGGGGTTAGTGTGTGTAAGATGCACTGAACATGTATCCAAACCCCTTGTGTGGGCACACTACCTACATACCAATATTTTGAAGAAGGATCAAGCCATATGTAGTTCTCCCACTTGATGTGCTTTGTGAAATAGTGTTATGTAGATGCAAAAATGACAAATTGAGAGTGCTTGAGGTGGCTAGGGATTGGTGTGAGGGTTTGAATATGTTGGTAGCTATATTGGATGATTATATGCATGAAATAGAAAAATTTGCCTTAGTGGTGTTGATTGTATTCTTGCTTACTTTTGTAATATTTTTCAACCCCTTCTAAATGAAATTTGAATGGGATTTTATAGAGATCTATTAGTCATGGATTAAATGTATTCATATCAGGCTGACATAATGAATAATAAGAATCAGAAGGAAATAGTCATTTGGGCTCAAAATGTGATTAGATAGGAGTACTGAAAATGGGACACCCTAGGGTCTGGCACTATAGTCCAACCCAATTACTCCTATCCTATAGGATTAAGACCTAGGGGGATGGAATTAACATGGAAAAATCACCTTATTTGAGCTAGAATCAGGTCTCAAAAGTTTATGAATGACTAGGAATAAGCAAAAAGGTTTCTAAAAGGTTTATGAGCATGAAAGAGGTACCTATGGGTTGAGTGTCACAAGCCACACTCAAGATACCAATTTTGACATTTTATATGACTATATTTGGCCCCCCTTTATTTTAGTAATGTAACAAAGTGAAATACTAAGATAAAGGAAAAGTAGAAAGTGTACTTGAACTTACCTACAAGGGTGAAGTTCATGAAGCTATGTGATGTTGGGTGTGCACAGAGAGAGCACATTGTGAAGTATAAATCTAAAAGATAAAATAAAGAGTAGATCAATTATTACTAGATATGTTATATCTAAAATAAGAATGTACATAATTTTGGTAAGAGAGAGAAAGAGAGGAAGAGAAAAGAATAAATACACCTTATCAGGTACACAAACCAATACAAAACTTATTATGATTCTAAGTAATGATAAATGATTTTAGATATGATGTATATGTGTTTTACCAAGGATAATATCATGAATGGAGATGAGTGCTCTATTTTATGAGAATGGTTTAAGAATGCAAAAGTTGGCCATTTGGCTCTATCATCACCCACTAAGTGAAGCTATGTTATCATGCATATGTAAATTGATGTTTGGACTATGTGTCTAATACCTCTGAGTAGGTAGCTCAAGAATAAAAAGGCTAACTATTCATTTGGATCCATCATTTACCACTAAGTGAAGCTATGAACTGATACTGATATGAATTTGTGTTGTATGAGATGGCTCTTGAAGCTCATGAATGATCTACAATCTAAAAATGTGGCATAAGTAGCCAAATGTGTGTTGGAAATTAGGCCAATCTTGGCCACTTTAAAAGGAAGAAATGATCCAAAACTTAAAAGATTTGGTTGAAAGATAATTCAAGAAATAAGAAAAACACAATAACAATAATGCTATCTCTGAGAAGAGATGGTTTATTCATTAAACTTTTAGACCCAAACATATGCCTATCTCTAAGAAGAGATGTCTGATTTCCATTTTAGGTTACATCATTTATACATGTTTTGAAGGTAGGAGGATGTGGAAGGTCACAAATCTTGAGGGAGATTAAGTGATTCAACTTCCATGATTTACAAGAATATAGAATTTGAGGAATTACTATTTTTAGATTACACTACTAAAATTGAAATTTGGGGCACTTCCATTGGGTTTTTGGGGGTCAAAATCCATCAAGAAAATCTCCATTCCATTTCACCATGTTTTCCTCATTCTTAGCTTTCCAACAGTTCAAATGGGGAGTCAAACAGATCTATGGTGAAAAAGTTATGGCTCTAAGAAGTTCTTCCACCAATTAGGGTAGAACCATCACCCGAATTGTCACCTAGAATGTTGCTCAAATCAGGAGATTAGCCTTATATGAAAGCTACTTTGAAATTAGAAACTAAGATTATGTGGAAGCCACTCGAGAATGTGGAGTTTAGACTTGCATGAAAGGTACTCTAAAATGATGCCAACCACTTGCAAATGGAATAAGGCACACAACTACTGAGAATGCTTGGGTAATATAAGAAAAGAAGTCAAATGTGCCATGCACATTACCCCTAATCACTAGTGTCTGTAACATGGATTTTGATTTGGAAGTATACCAACTACCCAATCTAAAATTAGAAGAAAAATACATCATGTCATGCATGATGCCCACTATATATATATTCTTTGAGAAAAAAATCACTAAAATTGATGAATCTAAACTAATTTGTATTGGCAAAATTGTAGCTGAGATTACCTTTCTACCTATTTCTAGAAAGTATAGGTTTTTTGTTGTTTGGATAGGAGCCCCAAAAATATGACACCCTACTATCTAGCACTATTTTCCATGTCTGATGCTGTTGTCTTCTACTGAATCTGATGACTGTTATGTAATTATCACTTTTTTTCTATTTTGCTTAGTTTGACCTTTGATTTTTTTTTTGAGTGTTCTAAAAACTAATTTTTTGACTAGTAGGAGCTATGATCTTTGTGACAAAACCCTTGTTTATTGTCCCCTCTTATGAGGGTAGGAATGAATACCCTACTATGATTGACCTCAAGAAAAAGATCCCTACAAGTGTGTTATGCTATAAAATACATGATATAGTAATGATAATAAAAAATATGTCTCAAGATATAACATAGTTTTTATTGGAGATTATTAGATCAACAAGGGTATGCATAGATAGATATAACAATGTAATATCATGTGTAATATAATAAATTGAAACTAGAAATGGTAGTTGTTAGTTTTCAAAGAGGGATGAAGCATGATGTCCATCATGGCATCCAAAAAAGCAAGATAATGCATGATGTGGATCATGGAATTGCAAACAATGAGAAGTAAAAAAGCAACAAGCACACACAAGTCAAGAACAAGAAGCATACAAGAGTGGCCAAGGGGACAAGAAAATAAGGGACATGGGCACGTGCCACTCAAACTAGAAAGTATGCATACAAGGCATGTTAAAATTCCACATACACATATAATTAAAAACAAGCTAGGTTGGCATGAGGGCCATAATCACATATAAGAGTATAGGTAAAGGACATTAGCAAATGTCCTAAGGCACACACATAAATATAAAAAAAAGACATTGAAAAATGCCCTAAGGAACATACAAGAGACAAAATAAGAATTGAGAAATGTAATCACATCTAGCTATGAAAAAAAAGAAAGGAAATCACATAAATACTAGAATTACAATCACATATAACTAATCAAAGCAAGAAGTGAAAGTATGCAAGACATGTAGTGCAAGACTAGGTATATGCTAAAAAATACACAAGTGCTATATACTAGTGAGTATCGATAGGGTAATATGTTTAAGCTAGTAAATAATGTACATCATCATGATAACTAGAGTGTGTGGTGTAGGAATGACATAATCTGGATGGTGTAGTCATGTAGAAGATGCCCCCAGTGGGTAGATATATTGATGTATGTCTTGAATATAAAAGTAGGATGCCCCCTCAATGGGTAGAGTGAAGCAATCATGGATCTGGATGTCACTACACACACTCAAAGAAGATCAACTAAAGCATGGAAATGTAGATAAAGTGATAAATAATAACATAGAACATCAAAATGTAAGTCTACCATGGTAGTAGAAATGTAAAGTATGGATAATACATACAAAATAAATGTTTTTGGTGTTTTTGATTTATTTGAATGTTTTTGGATTTTTGATATATTTTAATGTTTTTGATATTTTTAAATTTTGTATTGTTTTTGGATTTTGAGTTATAAGTTATGTAAAATCAATCATAAGGAGACTATGCACAAGAATTTTAAAGGAAGCTATATAAAATCAAGCTAAAATATTATGTAAAAGAAAACTGAGAAATTAAGTACAAGTAATACTAAGAAGAAATGATACTAATTGATGAGTCTCATGGGAGATTCCCTATCATAGTGTCCTATATCAAAAAAAAAGAATCATGTGTGATTATGAGACATGAGGGAATGGTTATGAATATGACTTTGAATATTCATATTCGTTATTGGTATCTTAGAGATCATAATAACCTGTATTATTCCACTCATTATTATCATCTTGATTTTGAACCAATAGAATACTGATGCTGAATTTTGTTGTATCTGGATCTTCTCCTTTGATAAATTATGTTTGTGAATGATTTGCCTTAGTATGTTCAATAAATCCCAAACCTTGGTGACAAACATTATCAACTTCTAGAATAGTAGTGATGCGTTGAACCTGCTTGCCCAACCCTTGACCTTGATAATCAAACTATTGTAGATATTTTTGACCAAACCCATACTAATTTGAAAATTGAGCCTCATTTTGGAGAGGTATATTTTCATCTTTTTCATGATTTACCTATGATGTTTTTACTATTTCTTATTTTTATTTGGCTTTTTGATCCTTTTGTTGTTATGAATTATGCTTTGGTAACCACTTTTATATTGTTTCTAAATTTGACCCTTTATGAATGTGTTCCTATGTAACTATGGATTGCTTAACTAATTTACCTTGTATATGATTCTCATCAGCAATTATCTATCATATATGTTTTTTTTATGCCAAACATGAATTTGTGTGATGCCCGTACATTTTAGGATATGCACAATAATATTTGGATCTTCTCACTGGATGTAGAGGAGGTAGTTTGATCAACTTAGATTTGATAATTTTCCTTAGGACCTCATGTGAACTCTTATTTGATCTTTGAATTCTTGTTGAATCACTACATGTAGAGTTACTTTGTTATGATTTCTTGTTTTGATATGTAACATTGCTTGCAACCAATTGACTAGGTGTAGGTGCATATATGTGATTGGCACCAAGGTGCCTTTGAAGATTTTGTATTATAATATGATTTTTAAATGTTGTGATATTTTCATGTAATAATTGATTTTATGTTTTTAAATATGAAATTAACTTGCTCATATTGGTGATTTGATCACTTAGAGTCTCACAAGTGCAAACCCTAGTTGCTTTCGATTGAACATGTAAACACATATGTTGAAGAATGTTTGAAGAAGTTATAGGCTAAATGTATGTATTAGTAAAAATAGTATAAGGATTTTGGAGGGGTGATAACATGGACCTAGTTAGAGGGAAATTATTTATCACCCTCCTGGGGGAGAGGAAGAGAAGGAAATTCTTTCCTATGCATAAAATATGACATTGAAAATTGACAGGTGGTTGTTAGCATATGTAGTCGATCCTCTACGTATGTAAGGATTTTATTCTTAATTGAATTACACATTATAGAGAGATATCATGTTAAATAATGAAACCTTGTGTTAAGGAAAGGTAAACATTACTTTGAAGAAAAAGGATCTAAACATGTTTAGTAGTACGTTGCTTCATATCATCCCATATTATGAAAAGTAAGCATGAAGCTTTGTATTAACATATGGTAAAATTCATCATTCATGTACATTATAGGATCAAGTATGGTCTCCTTATTATTTGAAAGAAATGCAAGAAATGTTTTTAAATAAATGAGATCCATTTTTGTTTTTATGTGAAATTTGATTTTAGATGCAAGGTGATACCTTAAAAATAATAGGACCTAGTATATGCAACTAGGGTTTTGAAAAATGGTTATTTTAAAAAAATTACTATGGATTTTTAAAAATTAATATTAATTTTTGATTTAAATATGTAGGTAAAAAATCATAAAAAAATTAGAAAATTATTGATTTAAAGGGACCTTATATATGCAGCTAGGGTTTGGAAATAAATGATTTTTTTAAAATTACTATGGAATTTTAAAAATTAAAATGAATTTTTAATTTAAATATGTAGGTAAAAAATTAGAAAAGTATTGGAAAATTATTGATTTAAAGGGACCTAGTATATATAACTAGGGTTTGGAAGAAAATGATTTATTTTTAAAATTACGATGAAATTTTAAAAATTAAAGTGAATTTATGATTTAAATGTGCAAGTAAAAAATTAGAAATTTTTTGTAAAAATCAACAAGGAATTTACCCTAGGGTTTCTATGGTTTTATGTGTAAACAAAGTAAGTTAGGTTCATGAAATGATTCAACTGTTTTGAGAATATTAGAGTTTTATTCCTAATTTAGTTAAGGGTCTAGAATAAATAAATCAGTAAATAATATTGCAATAATTAGAGTATTGATTTGTATAATTTACTGTGCCTTTTATAGATTTCTAAAAATAGAAATAAATAAGGAGAAATGCAACTTAGCTTAAAATTGGACTGAGATGGCTAAGATAAAGGCTAAAAATGGTTGTGAAAGATTGGGATAGTGTTATGAACCTAGATCTAGATTTTGTTTGGTGAAAGGATAGGAGCATAAAAAATATGATACTTCAAGGTCCAACATTATGGTCCAGGTCTTGCTGCTATTATCCAAACTAGTTACAAAGATCTAAGTTTTTTGGGTTTTGTCTACTGTCCCTATGTGAGCCTACCTGTGAAATTTTGGATCCTGAATGTTTACAAAGCTATTTGTAGAGCTGATTTAATATCCAACCCTAGACCTTCATAGTTCTTGAATAAAACTTATGAAAAAAGGGGGGGGGGGTTAGTGTGTGTAAGATGCATTGAACATGTATCCACACCCCTTGTGTGGGCACACTACCTACATACCAATACTTTTAAGAGGTATCAAGCCATATGTAGTTCTCCCACTTGATGTGATTTTTGAAATAGTGTTATGTAGATGTAAAAATGCCAAACTAAAAGTGCTTAAGGTGGCTAGGGCTGGTGTGAGGGTTTGAATATGCTAGTAACTATATTTTATGGCTATATACAAAGAATGGGAAATTTACCTTAGTGGTCTTGCTTGTATTCTTACTTAATTTTGTAATATTTTCCAACCCCTTATAAATGATCTTTGAATGGGCTTTTATAGAGATTTATTGGTCATGAGTTAAATGTATTTGTGTTAAGCCGACATGATGAAGAATAGGAATCAGAAGGAAATAGTCATTTAGGCTTGAAATGTGATTGGATAAGAGCACCAAAAATGTGACACCTTAGGGTTCAACATTATATTCCAACCCCAACACTTCTATCCTAGAGGCTCAAGACCTAGGGGGATGGAATTATCATGGGAAAATCAACTTGGCTAAGATGGATTCAGATCTCAGAAGTCTACAGATGATTGGGAATAAGCAAAATGGTGTCTAGAAAGGTCATGAGAGCATGCAAGAGGGAATTATGGGTTAGGTGTCACAAGCCACATTCAGGCTACAATTTTGACATTTTATATGACTACACTAAATACAGTGCATAGTAGATGAGGATTTCATGAAATCCACTATATATGTTTAATGTAATGGTCTCTAAAGAAATGGATACCTAGTAAAGTGGATTACCTATTGCTTACCATTTTGTGGTTAATAAGACTTAGTAGGATTGGTAATTTATTTTATAGGTATAATTTTCTCTTGTTTAAGAGGTTTCTCATATAGAATTTTAGAAACTATAATTACCCAGTTTATATGAATGTATTTAACACACCCATATACTGTGTAAGGTATTGCTTGAAGTGTATGAATCCAAGGTCTTCCCAATAAAATATCAAATATTATTATGGAATGTATGACTAAAAAGGTAATAAAACCATGGGTGGGACCAATCTATAAAGGTAGGTCAATCTCACCAAGAACCTTCTCTAGGGTCCCATCGATTGCTCTAACTGATCTAGTAGAAGGATATAAATCATTATGAGTATAACCCAAGTGCATAATTAATGTCATGGTGTAAATGTTATCTCTTACATCATTATAAATTATAACACTGTGTATAGGGTGTTTATAAAGGTATGATCAAATGAATAAAGAATGAAGATCAAGGTCATCATCCTTAATCTCCCTGTCATCAAAAGTAATAGAGGGTATTTGAAACATAGGAGGCATATATCATGTGTAGGTACCAATAATTCCATCTAGTGTGTGTCAATAATGTGGTAAGGGAGGATGTGCATTATATGTCATTTGAACTTTTGGTTCCTTCTTATAATGGTCTTCTAAAGGATTGTTAAATATTTTCTATTTATGGTGATCACTAGGTTGTGACCTTGATTCTTTTATAGGATCCTCAAATTTAAGATATTAGTCATTGATAAGATCTTATATCTTGTAATTAAAGGTAAATAATCTACTTATAGAATTCCCTAGTCCTTGATGATAATCACATTAAGCATTGTATCATATCCTTTGGGTAGAGGTAAACTCATATCAACCTTGATGAGATGAGGGAGAGATATAAGATGACACTATAGTAACTGCAAGAGTAATGAAGATAGGTACTTAGGTAAATGTGTAGATTGTATCCTTGGTGTATTAGATAAGATGAGTTGATTAAACTATTATGAAACTATGTTAATTGTGGTGGTCATTTCCTTTTTAGGCTCAGGGGGTTTTACCTTATACCTTGGTTTGATTATAACTTGTTGTTAGATGTGGATGTAATTGGTGTGTTTGCTACATACTTGAGATTATTCAATGACATAAGCTTCATTTCATGGTCCCATACAATATGGCATAAGTCATCAAAAGATTTTAACTTCTTAAAAAAAATGAAATTATGTAATGAATCAAGCAAACTATGTTTGAATATGTCTTGTAATTATTTATCTACCATAAGATTAGTCATTTTGGATATCTTTGTCTTATATCTCAAGTCATATTCATTGATAGGATCATTAGTTCATTATTTTATTTTGGAAATTTGAGCATAGGAATTTTTTTTAAAAATATTATGAAAAAGTGTGTAAAAAGCTAGTCTATAAGAGGTTTGAATGTTTTTATAGTTTTTAGAGGTAAATCATAGAACCACATTAAACAATAGTATTTGAGGCTTCTTGAAAATAATTTGGTCAAAATTTTATCATTGGAGGCATAGTCAAGGCATGTTGCATAGAAGGTTTGAATATGTTAGTCAAGATCACCCTTGACATCATAAAATATGAATTTAGGTGAAATAAATCCAATTGGTAATGGGTGAAAAGAGATTCCAAGTGAAATAGGGTTATGAAACACATGTTGTGAATCTAAAACATGAGGGGATTATAAATATTTTTGTTCAATGTTTGTAACCTTGTCCTATAAGGTATTCATGACTTAAAGGAGTGTTTGAATTGTATACCTAGTGGTATTTAGATTAGTAATTTTAGTAGTCACCAAAGGGGATTAAAACAAGTTTTGAGTAGTAATAGGCATTAAAACTAGTATTTGCATTGAAACAATTCATAATTCCATGATAGATGTAGCAATAATAGTATTAGGAAAAAAATGTTTAAACACATACCCCATGGCCCCACTAGATATATTAGGTTGTAATGTGTTCGAGGGGAGGGATGTTTCCACTATAGTTTTGAAACTTTTTGCTTCGAGTATATTTTTTAGGATCTCATCAAAATATTTAAGTTTTTGTTGAGTGTTCTCATGAAATAATGAAATTGATTGCACTTGAACATGGTCTATTTGATCATTTTAATTTGTTTCATGGTTTTCATTATTAGAATCTTCTTCTATGATAACCCTATCAATACATTTTTCATTGTCAACATGGTGTCATAATGATCCAAAGTATGAGATACATCATTAGTTAGAAACATCTTATATGGTGGGAGGGGAAACTCAATATGTTAAATAGGCACACCTCCCAATATAGGGCCATGTCTAGGTTACATGCAAAATAATAGTAGGAAATTAAAAAGTACAACAATCTAAAACCCTAACTGGTTTAAAACCCTATGAATAAAAAAATAGATTCAAATGAATTAGGTCCACTAAAATTTTAACCCTAAATTGGATAAGAGGGATTATCCTATCCTTTTATGGTGTAAGGGTTAATAATATAGAAAGGATAATGCACAAGGGTGATAATCAGATCTATAACATGTCAATTGTGTTTTATACTTAGATATAAGAATACTATGAATTTATTATGCTAAGTATAGGATAAATCTATAAAGTATAACTAATTTATACATGAAAATGATAAAAAATTAATATATTTATCTGGTTCTAATGCTAACATAGTGTTGGATATATAACAAGAAATAAACGGTCTAGAAGGAGATTCTAAAATAGTCATCAAATTCTAGATCTAATGTTTTTAGCACTCTAGACACTAATGTTAGCTTGGGATGCTTGTGTCAATTCTATTATCTGAGTTTGACATAAGTGTCATGTACATAATACTTTCTAAAAAGATATGAAACCACATAGATGATTTTGGGTTTGAATTCACGTCTAATGTGGTGCATTCATTACCAAGTCATGGAATGTTGCTCCTCATGAATTTGTAAAACTCTAGTTCTTCATCATCATGGTGATCTTGGGGGAAATGGGTTATTGGTCACAGAGTGTCAAGATGACCCTAAATATCCCACTATCATAGGGCGATACCTACATATACAATACTCCATAAGAGTGTCATAGACTCATGTAGTTCTCCCTTATATGTCAAATTCTGTGTGAATCATGCAGTAAGTGGAAATCAAGTACAATAATGACTTAGCTTATAATTTGGAAAATAGGGATCTTGGGCTACTCCTTTAGTACTTTAAACTTGTATATGTGTTGTACCTATGAGGGGTATGGAAATAGGGAAGCTTTGTTTAATTGAATGCTTGATAGAGTGATTTTGATAAGTTACCTTGGTTTCTTTGGTATTTTTCTAGGTGAGGAATGAATGAGGGTTAATCTTGTATTTATATTAATCCTTTTGGAGTAATAACTCACATTAAATCATTTAGGCTAACCATTAGGATATGTTTCATTTTAAAATTATATGAATTTAGGGCACTAGACACTTACATCAAGTCAAGACACTAACATCAATGCTAGTGTCTATCATGGACATTAATGTCTTGGGAGTAGGAAAGAAGGTATTGTTGTTCATTCCACTCTACTCCTTCACATGAAATGCCCATGAGATTGGGAATTACCTAAAGAGAGGAAGGTGGGGACACCTATGAACTTTCATCATCCATTTTAGTACTGATCTAGGATTAGTGTAAGGCATGGCTATAGGTATTTGACTTCATAAATGGAGTCTGCATGAATAGTCTCCAAGAGATGCACTATTACCACCAAAAGTTCAATCTAATGTCTTACACATAGGTCAAATATTTTTATGAGAATTTGAGTATTAAGGTAATTATTTATAAAAATTAGGGGAAAGGGTATTTCAATTATAAAAAACAAACATAAAAGAGAGGGAAGGTTAAGGAAAAAAGGGGTGCCTCTAAGTCTAAAATAAACTCAATGCATTAATAATTAAACCAAGTGCCTCTACCACAATTATACCAATTTATGTTGATTTTAACTAAAGTTATACCTCCAAGAAGATAAAATGGGAAGAGTCTAAGGGAACTGGGAGCATGCCTTCAATATGAGCTCTCACTAATGATGAGTACTAGGAGTTTATATTAGATACACATAAACACTATACAATAATTTGCATATTAACACATAAATTATCAACACTATAAAAGGGGAAATAAATGACCTCACACAATGATTATAATTGCTAATCACATCATAACCATGGCATACTTTAAATAACAAAGTGTTAATCCAATTAACCTAGCATTGATAATCATTCTAACATGAAGATAAAAGAAAATTAAAACACAGAATAGACCCTCTTATAGAAAATAGGGATTGTATTCATTAAAAAAATTAAATATTGTTATAATAATTTATCTGGGATGATTTTATAGTCTAGAGTGATGAAGGAAAAGTAGGTGAAATTTTGACTATAATCTGATAGCACTTTTGAGAAATTTTGGTCTACCTTATAATATAATATGACTCTTCTTTATATAGATAAGGATGAGGTTCACCTCAAAATATCATGAGGATCCCATCTTGGGCCATGATGGCCACTCATTATAGTTATAACCATATTTAAAAATTTAAACAAAACAATCACTACAAACTTTCAATAGATATATAGGGACCACTTACTTGACATGAAGAGATGGCCGAGAGGGTC
The DNA here is from genome assembly GCA_037957365.1 of Torreya grandis. Classification (NCBI taxonomy): domain Eukaryota; kingdom Viridiplantae; phylum Streptophyta; class Pinopsida; order Cupressales; family Taxaceae; genus Torreya; species Torreya grandis. The sequence continues at coordinate 2,868,227 of JARHVA010000706.1, read as the reverse complement.
TGGATCCTAATTGATTTGACTAGGCACTCCTAACTTCCAACATGAATTCCATGATGTTAGACTCCTTATTTAGCTTGTCAAGGTTCATTAGGACCTCCTTGAATATTACCTCGGCTTGAGCTACTAGTCTTTAGTAGACTTGGAAGGGTGATTCTATTGATTATTGGCTTCCAAAGACCTAATTGATGCTCACTATGGACTATGTGGATAGATTTAACACTATTAGAGACCCTTATTAGTTCACCTTGGACACTTTATCCCTCATCACTTGTTCAAATTGACCTAGGTGGACTCTAAATTCTCCTTGGTTGAGCAAGGTGTCATTTAGGTGGAATAACATAGACATATTGACCACTTTGAAGTATGTCAATATCTTCTTCTTTCCCTCTTCCAAGGGTCTTATTTCAATGTGAGACACATCCATCCACTCCTCCATATAGTCCTAATGTTCTTAGTGCATGTTTGTTATAACCCTAAATCTTAGGTTGGCATAATTTTAAGCTCTAGTAACACTCCTTTATTGACCACCACTTGTAACTTTTAGTACTTCCTATTTATCTCTATAATTCTCTTTAAGTAAGCTTTGGTATACTAGATAAGTAGATTAGTCTTAGCTAAAATCTCTACTACTTTCCCAAGAAATGACAAAAGTAGTGGGAGGGTGTCCTTGATCTATCCAATTAGCTTGATGGAAAATTTGCTCTTCACTTGTGCTTTTCAAGTTTAGGTCTATCTCTGCATGTCTTCAAGAATCTTCTCAAACATAACATGGGTATCCTAGAGATTGTATAGTGGGTCCTCAACCATCCTCTCTTTCTTGGTAGAACTCTTCACCTTGGTGATGGAGAATAAATCTTGGTGGGTTTTCCACACCACTAGGTTTCCCTCCTATACAAATATCTACATAAACATTCTATTCATGATTCTAGAGGTTAGGTCAAAACTCCATTACACATTTGGGTTTCCCTAGATAGTCATATTAAATACTTGTGACATTAGGACCATCCATAAAGTAACTATAGGTGTAGGAGGGATGGTTGAAATGATATTGAAGGGCATAAGATTAGGTGGAGGGTAGATGGAGGAAGTGAAAGTATTGAATGAGGAAAGGAGTGGGGGTAGAGTGGGCATGGGAGTGAAAGGAATAAGGATGAAGGAAGAGGCCCATGGGAACATTTGTGTCAAGTGTTATTCTTGAGTTAGGTTCACCTAAGGCAGAATTGACCATGGGAATAGGCTATTAAATAACATGGAAGAGATGGGTTGGTTAAAGGCTAGTCCCATGGTACCTTGGGTAATGGAAAGAGGGGGTTGAGGGGCTAAGAACTAAGATGTTGTAGCTAGGTCTAGAGGAGATATTGATGCCTATGGAGGAAGTTGAATTGGAGAAAAAATCCATCAAGATGGAGATATAGAGTGGGTTGCCTTATGTTTCTTCTTCATCCTTTTACTTGGGTCATCTATGGCTGTTATAGTAGATGGTCTGACTGGGATGAAAAGAGCCATAAAAATTAATGGTGGACTTAGAGTTGTTGAGGGAAGTACCGAGCTGACTAGAGTGGATATTGAGAGGGTCCCTTTTGTAATTTCTATACTCATGAAATTTTTAGTCATGCCTGCTACTAAATGAACACCCAAATGAGGTACTAAGAAGATTATAGGTTTTGATATGGAGGGAGTGGAAGGGAATGAATAAGAAAGGATGCTCAAGAGAACTAAGGCTAGAAGTACTTAGGTGAAAGATGGAAGGGAAGTAGTGGGGAAAAAAGGAGGCACCACTTGGGGAATTTGTGTGGGCAAAGCAAAATTGGTGGGTGTCTAGACTAGGAGTTAGAAAATAGTATGAGTGAGGGGTGGAGGGAAAACATGAGGAGATGGAGGTGTGAGAAGTGGAACCTAGATGGTTGCCTATTAAGAGCCTCACTTTTAGGCTAACAAACACATAAAAACTTAGGGTTTGTGTGTCTTAAGGTTGAGTTGTCAATGGTTGAGTGAGTTTTGCCTAGTCTACCTAACATTGAGTTGCTTAGGTCTAGATCTATCATAAACTAGCTAATAGAGATTCCAAAAGATGCAAAGGAAGAGGTAGAGCATGAGGAACAATGAGAGGAGGAGATAAGGCATGAGGAGAGGGATTTGGAGGTAGAAGTTGAGTTGGAATTAGAGCTTGAGAAGGAGAAGGTGGATGAATGCCTTGTAGGATCCTCCAGGAGATAGTAGGAGCTATTAGAGTTTGGTCCTCTTTGGATCAATCAGGGGATGGAGGATGTATGAAGGGGACCACTTGAGCCTTTTCCACTTCTTTTTGTATGTGATATGGGATGGTACTTCCTAGTCATCAATAGCACCCAGATAGAGATCATCACCATTTTCAGCCTAATGACTATAGTTGATATTGAGGTGGGTTGAGTACCATTCCAAGTAAGATTGGATTACCCCTTTATGGTACCATTGCTAGATATTTCACTTTGAAAGGGTGAAGGATTCTCACTTGAACACCATATTTTAAATTGAAGGGAAGGTTTTGTAGATGTGGTGCCTTATTATGATTAAGAATTGTGAGCACATCTTCTATTGGTGTTGTACATAAAACATGAAGATGCCATCCACCAGTTGATAGGTAATCTCCTATTATTTTAGGTGGTTTGGAACTTAGTATGGTAGGTAGATGGGGTATTTGAGGAAACTCATGATATAGATCATAGTGTCATCCTTATATATCCATTAGTCTCCAATGGTGATGATGTAATCCTTAATTGCATTTGACAACCGACACATCAGAGCCTCATTGATGGTTTGGTAGACTATTGGGTAGAAATGTTCACATACGTCCTTGATATGATATTGTAACTAGTGGCCATATAGCTTGTAGAAAACTATGTGTAATATTTATCCCCTAAAAACACATGCAAGAAAGGTTGAAGGCTTGAAAGAGGGCATCCCATAGACTACATCTAATAGGTAGCTCATCATGTAAAAATTACTCCCAGATTGGGCATCTACAATGAAATTGACCAACTTAAAGTTTATTAATCCTCCCATGTATTGGACCTTTAAGCACATAAGGATCATGTGTAAGAGAGGCACCCCCAACCCATTAATGTGTAGGTAGTCTTGGCCCCTTCCTATTATATTAATACTCATTTCATGGTAGGCATATGGTCACACTCTTAGAGGTTTTTTATTTAACTCCTAATTTTTGACACATGCCATTTTCTCATTAGTCCTCATAATAATGGTTGGCATATAAGCATATATTTATGCTCTACATCACTCCCTTAGGAAGGGTGATGTGTCACCTAGGGACACATAACAAATCTTAAATGGATCTCTAGTCTCATTCATACCATATACTAACCTTCATGGAGCCTTATGCGACTACTAGTTCATCTACATATTAGGTGACATGGTGCCTTCACATTTGGTCATGATCTCCTAAGATCTAACATTTTTAAGAGGTATGGAGGAATGACCACTCTAACACATGGTGATGTGGTGCCTTCCCATTCAATTAGGCTCTCCTTGACTTTGACATTTTTGATATATCTAGGGGATTGGCTGCTTTAACACATGGTGATGTGGTACCTTCCTATTCAGTTGATCTCTCCTAGGTTCTGACATCTATAATAGGTCTAAGGAACTTGATTCTTTGACACATGGTGATTTTTCACCTTTCCATTTGGCCTAGATCTCCTGACCTCTAAAAAATTCACAAAAAGACTAAGTAATAAAATGAAAAGGAACATGATACATTAAAAACTTACTTGTTAGTTATGGATATTTTGATTTATTGTAAATAGTGACAATTCCATTGCTTCAAGAATGGAATGAGACTTTGAATGATTCTATAAAAAGCTGACCTACAACATTAGCTCTATGATTCATAAAAAGAATAAACACTCTTTAGTCGTAAAATAAAATAGGCCTATTTTTTCTTAAGGAAATTATAGTGATGTGTATTTCAAATATTTAAGCATGTGATATCAATGAGAAAAAAAATAAAGGAACCCAAAGCTCTGATTCATGATATTTTTAGAGGGGTCCCCCCTTTAGAAGAAAAAGGGGTGTGTTGGCCACAATAAATAGTAATTTTTATAGGGAAAGTGATGATAAGCACTTAGAACCTAACCAGTTTATTATTCTTTCCTTGCTCAACACAAAGATTGTAAGAGGGATCTTTATTGACCCAAAAAAGACAAGGCACTAAAGTTTCATAATAATAGGTGGCATACTAAGCTTCCACATTATAGATAACCACCAGTGTGTGTAATAAGGTATTTTCATTTTTCATTCAATCTTGGATCTTATCTAAATAATCAAGGTTAGACTAGTTATCAGACTTCATCCAGGGCATTATTAGATTGATGGCTTGTGGGGATATGGCTGGGGTATTGCTCTTCTTCTAGACAAGTGTCCATATCCTTAATAAGGATGCATATGGTCCCATTCATAGACTTACTCCATTTCCATCCAGACCAAAAAGCTTATGTCAGAGATTGCTGGTATAACCCTTTCGAGGTAGACTTAGAATTTAGATTTTGCATGCTTTATTTATTCTTTTCCAAGATTTTTGTGAAAAAGACCATCATTTTTTTATCTTATCCACTGAGGGTTCAGGACCAAGACAAGGGTGAATGGATAATGAGGAAGTTTTGAATAGATAACCAATCTTTGATCAACTTGAATTCTATTATCTTCTTGACGCATTATTTTAAATGGAGCTTAGTGGCTCTATTGGGGTATAGGTTATTCTAAAATCCACTTGTTCTCTCAAAATCATTGGCCTCTTAGATCTGGGATGTCAAAAATTTCCATTAATATCCTAGAATCACTTCGATCAAAGGTTTCAAACTGGGTCTTCATGCTTCTCAACAATCATTTTGGGCTTCGACCACTACCTAAAGCAGTTACTAACAAGGATCATGCATCAAAGGAACATCTTAAAACAAAGAGGGATCAAAAGGGGTAGAATAGAAAACAAAATAAAAACACAACAACAAACATAATAAAATCTAATCTATCTAATATATACATTACCACCTCTAATTGGGATACTTAGGAACTACATTGGAGGGTACATCTAATAAATAGTGATTCAAGAACTACCCATTTACTAGGGTTGTATCTTGTTTCCTTTGATATCCTTGAGATAGAAGGAATTCTAGCCCAAGATTTTTGTTATTTGTTACAAGCCAATCCAGAGGGGATTGAATTTTAAATGTTGGCCATCCTTTTCATGGGCCTTGTCTCACATTAGGACTAGGTTAGATATTTTGAAGGTTTTGATCTCTTCCCTCTTATCGAACCAACTTTTGACTATATCTTGGTGTTTTCTAAAGCTCAATAGAGCTTCATCCTAGGCTACCTCTAACTAAATTAGGTTACGGAGTCTAGAATTCACTTTGTCATCTAGATCCATGAAATTTCTCATGAACTTATAAGTTATCAACTTGAGTGTGACTAACATGATTTCCTCTAATCCATAAACTATAACGAAAGGAGAGATTTTGAGGGCTTGTTTATACTCGATGTGGTCTACTCATAGGGAAAACTTTAAAAATGAGTGTCATTATCAAGGATTTTACCCAATTAGTTTTTTGATGTAATTAATTAAGTTCTTATCAGTGGAATCTACTAATATATTACCTTGTAGGTAGTGACTGCATGAGAACTTTAGTATGATCCCATTATCATAGGCCCAAGTTGTGAATTCTATATATTGAAAGGCAAGACCATTATCACATACTAAAGAAATGGGTACCCAAAAATGGGTGGTTATGGTATTCTCAAGGAAATTGATGACTTTGACAATAGTGATCCTTTTGGTTTCAATTCCCTTAGCCCACCTCATGAAATAGTTCATTCCTATGAGAAATAAATTGTGGCCAATTAATGAGTTGGTATTGATGAACCCCACAAAATATAGTCCCCATTATGTAAATGGTATAGATTCCACAATGAGTTATAGTGGAATTTTTATGTGTATTTATCTCTTAGCAAAGGTCTAGAATTAATTTCAAAAATGGATGTGGGCATAAACATCTTTAAATAGTGTGGGCTAGTATTAACCTAATTGAAGAATTATATGGGCCATGACATTTGTTATGGGATGATCAGTTCCCATTCTTTCATGGAAACTTGCCATTATCTCATTGGCCTCTTCTTTTAATATACACTAGAAATAGATTTATTCATGGTTTCTCCTAAAGATAACTCCCTTCTTTAGCATATACTATGTGTCCTTCAGTTTTAGGGCCCTTCTCTATGTATGGTTGAGTCCCAAGGGTGCATTTCTATAGAGTAAAAAATGCATGAATGGGGTGTACTAGTTTGATTTTAGTACCCTTTATTGGTCCACTTGGTGCACTATAATCTTCAAGTCTATATTTGTTATTAGCTGAGTAAGTCTTTGTCTTATAACTAATTTGGTTGGATTTATTTCCAAGTCATACTCTTGTAATTTCATCACCCATCAACTTCTTATTTCTCTTAGCTCATTCTGCCCCAACATATGTTTTATAGTTAAATCTAAGATAATGGCATGTAATTTGCTATGGAGGATGTAATACATTAATTTTTTCACTACCTTGACTAGGGCATAGGCATGATTTTCTATGGTATAATATCTAAGATAGACATCCCTAATATTATTTCTCATAAAAGTCATGGGGTGTCCTTCTCCTTCTAAGCTTTGGGTCATTCATTTTCTAACCTTTGGGTGAGGCAAGCAGTGATTGTATGCTCTAAAACAAAGGGATAAACATATAATTACCATGTATAGTCTAGGCTAATGAGAACTAGGGATTGCATGATTACATCATCAATATCTAGGAAATATTTATTTGATTGCACATTCCATTCAAATTAAACATATTTTTTCAACATTACATCCAAGGGCTTCACTATTTCAACAAATCCAAAAATAAATTTATGAACAAAGTTGATTTTCCCAAAGAAAGCTTTTAGTTCCTTCTTTTTATTAGGTAAAATTAGTTTAGAAATTACATCTGCCCTTTCAAGGTTAATAGTGATACCTTATTTTTTGGCAATGTGACCAAGAAGCTTGTTACAGAAAAATCTCCTTGTTTAGCTCATGTGCCTAGTCATATGCTTAGAAATCAATCTAGGTCTGTTCTATACTTGATACAACTAGGTGAAAGTATAGTAAAAGTATGTAGTGTACAACATTTAAATGTACTACTACATTGGCATCAATTTCACACAAGGCACAAGCCTTGTGCACTCACCTGAAGTATAGTAGTGAAGGGACTAGAGCCCACATTGGGCTGGTTGAAACATGGTAAAAACTTAGTCTCAATGGGATTTAATCATTTTAAAAATGGGATTAGGTGGTCTATCAACATGTGTCATCTTGGAATAGATTAGGAGGAGCAAGCTAATTCAAGGGCAGAAGCTTTTTGGCATAAGTTCAAGTCTAGTGGGTATGGCTCTTAATGGTACAAGCCATAGGGATATCAAATTAAGTGTCATTAAGTTACTTAACCAAGTCAAGGGAATGGCTCATGTTTAGGTAATCACCCCTTTTGTTAGTGCTCTAGGTGCAATTACTAGGGCCTAAGTGCATGCTAGTTTTAACACTTAGACAATTTTAAAAGTATACCAAAGTCACTATATGGCAAAATGATGCCATTAGTGACTTAGAATAAACATTTATATCATAATACATAAAAATAATGAAAAATAAATCATCATTCACATATAAATTAAGTCACAATCATATAATAGTACTAAATGATATGAAAAGATTCAACAAATAAACAAATATGCAATGTCATTTCTATTAACTCAAAGTTTGTTAAAATAGAGTATAATTTGTATGAAATAGAGCACACACTCATCTAAGTTCTACTACAAGCCTAATGGCTCATAGGTGAGCTTGGGTGATAAATGGTGTTTCTCTAAAGTATTCATTTGGTTTTCAACTAAAATGCATGTATAATCCTAGAGATAATCCTATAGAGCTTCACTACATTAATGGAACCTCCTCCTAATTCAAGTTCAAGATGGGTTTTATAGGTGGAAGGGCATCTCATTACCAAGTCAAATGGGTACACACTAGGTGCTGAGTTATCACTGGGGTCGTTATGACACTGAATCCACTAATATGATACCTATGCTCTCTAACTACCATGTTCAAGCACTCAATGGGATGTCCCTAAAAACCTAGGTGTTAAGAAACTACTTCCCAACTGGTGCAAGATCTTTAAATATTATTCCAACTAATGCTAATAATTTAAAAAAATAAATCATTTTCAATGACTACCATGAAATGAGATATGTTGAGTTGGTATGGTCCACTAGGTATCACAAAAAGTGGCCCAACATTAACCCATACAAAATTGCTAGTCTGCCCTCAGACTTGTCTTTTAATGCCTTTTTTGCATAAAATTTGGACATAATATACTATATCTCTACCTTGAAGTTCTTGAATCCCTAAATGGTGAGCTTTATCTCTTAAGTGGTGCCATCTAATTTTGTCAATGCAACCTCAAGTGCAAGTACATCTATGCTCTCCTTTTCTTTTTCGAAGGCTTTTAGTCCTTCCTTAGCTCTCCTCACCCCACTATCTAAAATGTCCCCTTACTCACTTGAATTTGTTTGAAAGGTGTAGAATAGTGCTTCCAAGTCTTGCTCCTAGGGTTTCAACTTGGTGCTTAAGGTGTTGACCTATGCCATAACTTGCATGCACTCAATTCTACACATAGTGAAAGCATGCTTCATTAGAGTATCCTTATCCTCTTTCACCTTTTGAAGGCATACATTGATGGCTGATGATTGAGTGGAGAAGTTTCAAAATATGGTTTCTTCTTATTTTACACCCTCTTCTAGTTGGTGAAGAGGTCCTCCACCATGTTGATCTTTTTGTTTAGCTCTCTTTAGATGGATTCACAGGGGTATTATTTTTCTTCCAGCATTGGATTCATCTTGGGGATCATTTGTTATAATAGTATGCAAAATTTATCAACCTCTTTAGTTTTTAAGGTATCTACACCATGCAAAATGGATAGCTCTACCTTTTCTACATGCTCAACCAACTACTAGAGTTTGAGCTTCATAACCTTCAATTCTTTTTCTGCCTCTTGTGTGATCTATTTCTACCTTTTAGTGCAAACATCATTGATGATGTTCTTGCATGCTACTAATGAGGCCATCTTAAGGAGTGTATTCAATGAACTTATAGGGTTCATATCCCTAGGATTTACAAGCTAGTAGTTATGTTCCTCTTCTAGTTTGTTGGTGCTTCAGATTGCCTTCTTTGGTACCTTGAATTGAGGTTCATCCATGTAGAAATAAAGAGCCCAATAAACTTGATGGTATGTTAGGGTTATGGAATCTTTTTAGCCTCAACCATCTTAATAGATTATTTTAAAATTATGGCCTTTGTCATTTCTTCAGTTCATTCCTCTAGATCTAATGCCTTCTGTATATCGACATCATTGAGGCAGAGTTTCCTCCATCTTTGCATCTTCTTCTCCAATTCATTTAGAGGGGGTGGAGAGGGGGTCCATTCACTTGATGAGGAGTCATCTTCCATAGGAATGATTTATACATCTCTCTTAATTATTTTTTCTTCTATATCCTCTTCCTCTTGTATGTTAGATAAGATTATCCTAGGCACTACAAGAGGAACCTTCCCCTTCTTATTTTCTATTGTGTTAGGGGAAGCCTTTGGCATATATTTCACATGCTTCTTTGTGAAGGCTGAAGGAGAGGCTTCTTCCTTTGAGGTGATTTTGAGTCTTATTCACTCTTCTTTCTATTCTAAAGTGTCCCCCTCTTATTCTTAGGAGACTTCTTCTATACTAGTGATGGAGTTCCTTCATCATCAATCTAAATTGGATGGTCTTTACTCTACTTGACACTAAGGTCCTTCTTCTATGGATTCATTTCATAGTATAATATATGGATGTGGCCATGTATTATTTCTTCTTTAAGGGTGTGGATATCTAGGTGATTTGATTCATCCTCTTCATCTTTGATGGCCTTCTCATATATGCAAGTGAAATAGTACCTCATCCTCCACCTCTCCAAATACAATTCCTTAACTAGAATGTCTAGTTGCTTTGCATTAGGGATTTGATGTAGTACATCTATAAAGTATCTTTCCAAGAAGGAATAGGGAAGCTTTAACCACCCTGACATGTTGCCACTAACTATAAACAAACACAATACACAATAGTGATACATTATGGAAAAGGTTACCATTCCAAACATACTCTAGGAGAGCCCTTGAGGGATGCACCATTCTAGCCCAAAGGCCTCTATGTACCTCTCATACCACCCCATGATGTGAGTCTTATATTTAGTGCTAGAAAATGGGGCCTCATGAAGTATTTATACTTTTGTGCTAGGGAGTTATGCTCTAGATGGACCTAGAGGTTGTCTTTATCCCCATCTAGAATCCCAATCTCTTCCTTGAAATGAGAATAAGGATGGATCCCCATTTGAATGTCCCTTTTACCCCATATCACTCCTATGCATTCTTAAAAAATTCATTGGTGATGAATTTGGAAATATTAAACTACATGCCTTGTATCATGTGATAGGAGATACAAAGGTATTCCTTAGTCACATCAATCCATTGACTACTTGGGCATAGCTTGGAGATTACAAGGCACACCATCACCCCTAGGTCAAGGTCCTTACACTCTTTAATGAGGAACATTAAACCCCCTTGAAATAATTTAGGAGATGGGATATGTAGTCCACCTCTTCATCATCATCCATCATCTAATGGATGTCCTCACCAGTATTTGAAAGCCTAGTTATTCTCTTTATCAACTATGTTAAAGTCTTCTTGCACCTCCCTATGAAGTAAATGCAGTCCTTATGGATGCATGAGAGTAGGAATTGAACTAGCTCCTCCAACTTTTTGAATCATGGAAACTCATAAATTTGAGTTATGTTTAATGTTTTTAATTTGTCTTAGATTAAGATGTCAAATAGGGCATCACCTTGAGCCATCGTTCACCCTATGTTTACCATCTATTCTTGCATGAGGTTTTGCAAATGACTAGACATGCAGTGATTATATTATTTTAACTAGTAGACATGCATAAAATAGTGTTAACCCTCCCTTATAATGACCTTTGGAGGAAAATACATTACTTCATAGGATATTTTGGTTAGTACCTTGGTTTCCACCTATACCATACTCATCTCTTCTACTCTCTAAGTCATTTTTTGTAGTGGCCACTTTAGGTGCTATACATGCCCATTTTGGGTCCTATTGCACCATATCAGAGGTTGATCCCTTCCATTTATTCACCACCCTAAACTTACCAGTGTTAAAATGTGATAGGTGTAATTTATTAAAGCCTCGAATGGTGGTGGTGCTTTCACAGTTGTAGGATATGTGACTATTCGCTTGACTCTTGAGCTTCACTAACCTTTAATGGTAGTCAGGGTGTCAATCCACTTTTCTAATAATCTAGTTTTTGTAGAATCCTTTCTCCAAACTTCTCTAACTCACTCTTACTATGAATGTAATCCTTATTAGTATGCAATAATTCATTCTTAGTGCCTGAAAGTGCTCAAATTATCACTGGTATAGGGTTTTCACACCTTGGCTCTCTAGTTTTTGCTTAGGTTTGCTCTTAGTCTTAAGTTAATGAAAACTTTGTAACCTAAGCAAGTCAATTACTTGCTAATTTATACCCTTTCCTTATCAACCATCATTAATATATGTGCTTTATGGCATGGTGGTACCTCAATTTCTTGGAAAATGTAAAATTTTGTTAAATCCATGAAAATCCTTTGTCATTAATGCATTAATTGCATATATTTATGCCTCTACCACCACTTAATTGAATGCTCTATAACATTAATTTAGTGAAGTGACATTTAGTTCAATAGGTCACTTCTCACTCAAACCTAGGTGGATGCCAACTATCTTAGATGATTTTTCTCTTGTACTTGTTTACTTGGTGTGAACTTTACCTTCTTTGTGGCAACCTTGGAATAATGCCTCACATGCACATGATTCAACCTCCTTGGTTCCACTTTTTCTTCTATCTATACTTCCATTTCAAGTGTGCTTCTCTATTTTGGTTAGTTTCTTGAGCTTCATTTTACCTTAGCCTATCTTACCCCATAAAAATCCCTTGCACTATCCCTCTAGTACTTCAACTTATCTCTTGGTTCTCTTACACACTATCAAATTATATATCTTCACTTTTTACCTTTTGCCCAACCATGTTGAGCATCTTCACCTTCTTTCTTGCACCTAATTATGTTAAACATCTTTACCTTCTTCTTTGGTGTCTAGCATATGATCAATTGATGTGCCTATTTATAAATGTGGTATAAAGGTTACATTTTTGCTTATGTACTTTATCATTTTGTTCTAAAATATTCAAATTTTGGTAACTTCCTTGTGCCCAAAAACTTAGGCATCTGGCCCTAAGTGCTAAGAGAGCAAATGGGCTTGACTCACTTGACTGGTACTATGCATAGAATCACTAGATTAGTTCATTATTGGGCCTCCAAAATCCCTATAATGTTCACCATGCACACATTTATCTCATGCATCTTCTACTTTTATTTGGCAAGTTTGACATGCCCACCACTTAGATGTCTGGCCTCATGCACTTAGAGGATGCAAGTGCTCAACTCAATTGATTGGAATTATGTGTGAAAGGCTTGAGTAGTTCATGTTCAAGCTTGAAAATGAACTTCATTTGGAACCTTATGAATGGTTTTATATGTGTTTGTTTTTTGAGTTTGATAAGTCTCATGTACCCACCACTTAGATGTCTGGGCTCAAGGACTTAGAAATCACAAGTGCTCAAATCACCATGTTAGAATTATGCATGAGAGGTTAGATGGAATCACTGAAGATGGGTTTGACTCACATGAACATAACTTAGGTATCATAGCCTCATGTTCTTAGGAAGAACAAGTGATTGATTTACTCAACTAGAATGATGCATGAACTACTATCAGATAAGTTCTTGCAGCTATTTTGTACTACTTATTGCCTCTTTACAGTATATAAGGAACAAAGACAAAATATAATGAATGGTTTGGATTGTGCTAAACTATACTCTAGTTAGATCAAAATAAAACTAATTATTAACCAATAAGTTGGTAATATTATGGTTTAAGTTTTAACTTACTACCAATATGACTTCAATTAGTTGCCATTGAAATGCCTTGAGAGCATTTTACTGGACAATGTGCATAACTTGTATGCAACTTCTCTAATATGTGGTCGATGATGTACGGGCCCATCCACCTTATTTAAAATTGGATTGGGTGCTTAAGGTACTTTAAGTCATATAGTAACACCAATGCTCCTTTGATTATCTCCTTGCGCTTCATGTGCTTGTCATGTCAGAGCTTCTGGCATGCCTTTTTGATTTGTTGACTCCATCTTGCTTGGGAGTGATTTTCATCCAAGAAATCCAAGTATTCCAACTTTGTTCTCAAATATTATTTGTTATATAAGTAACTAACACATGCAATGCATAATGATGGCACTATAAATTCCATGGGGATAACTGATTCAACACCAAACACTAGTTAAAAGGGTGTAGCTTTGTTCAATCACTTATATGTCATGTGGAACTCCCATAGTACCATTAAAACATGATCATCCCAATCCTTACAACCAACATCACATATATTTATTAGGCACATTTATAAGATCTTTTTGAAGGCTTCAGTGATGTTGTTTACCTATGGAAGATACAAGGTGGTCTTGTGGTGTGCCACCATGTATTTAGTTAAGAGGATGCATACCACCTCATTAATGAAATGAGTACCCTTGTTGTTAGTCAGACTTAATGGGAACCCATATTAGTTTATTATATTATCCTAGATAAAATAAATAGATATCAGGGTTATGAAGTCCTTTTTCAATGTAACCTCATCCCACTTAATGAAATAGTTAGTGGATACCAAGATATACCTTACACCTATGTACCATGTTACAAGAGTTATAGGTCTAATAAAATTAATGGCCCATTTATTTAATGGCACTTGGACAAGAATGGGGATGAGAGGAATCTCATCCTAGTGGTTTGGTTTCTTAGTGTGTTGGCATATGTTGCATGCCTTGGTGCACTCCTTTGCATCTTGGAATAGGCTTGACCACCAAAAGCCTAATTGTAATATCTTTCACGCTATTGCATCTCTAATGCAATAGCCTCTTGACATTCCCTCATGTGATTATTGTAATATGGAGTCCATTTCATTTTATATAACACACTAGAGTAGGACTTAATCTCTACTTAGTTTGTATAGATCCCCCTTAATAAGGTGGATGGGGGTGATGTGAATTGAAAGATGCTTCTTCTCCTTTTTTGACATGGTTTGGGGTACAAACCTAGATGTTAGGAAAGCAATAATCTATACCAAACCTTTAGGGATGTACTAGACTCTATATACCTACACATTTGGCATGTCATCCTTAATTGACACGGATGCATCATCATAATTGATGTAAGATAAATGGTTTAGCCCCAAGTTCTACTTTCTCAAATTAAAAATAATAGAGAATTGGAATTCTTAGAATAGAACTATCCATCTATATATGCACCCATGTAAAATAGGATTGTTCATGAGGTACTTGAGCACCTCATGATTAGTGAAAAAGATGAAATAGGTTACCAATAGATATTGCCTAAATTTTTGCAAGGCATAAACCATTTCTAGTGCCTCTCACTCAGTGGTGGTGTAATTATGTTCTGCTTATGTCAGTTTCTTATTTGTGAAGGAGATGCGGTGGTCCATTTTGACCTCACCTAGTTGTGCCAATCATAGATTTGGAAGAATCAACATGGACATGGAATAGAGTAATCTAATATAGGAATTGTAGAATTAGCGTACTAGCCAATTTTATCTTTAATTTTTTAAAATATTCCTCTTGCATCTCACCCTAATAGAATGGGCCATATTTGTGAAAGAGCTCCTCTAGAGGTGATAATATATTTTTATATATCCTTATAAACTTCCTATACTATCCATAATGGCCTATAAAAGCTTGAATAACTTTCTATGTTGAAGGAGTCTAGAGCTAAATTATGATGGTTATCTTCATAGGGTCAACAAACAAACCATACTTATAGATGATGTGCTCAATCAATGTCCCAAAGGGGGTTGTGAAGATGCACTTGTTCATGTTTATAGATATCTATAGATACTTGCACATCTCAAACATAAGGTGTAGATTATCATAGTGGTCCCTTACAAGGCCATATACAATCCAATCATCGAGATAGACTTGGAGGAACCTATGGATAAAGTCCTTAAAAAAAGTGATCACCACTCTAGAGAATATATTTGGTGCATTATTGAGTCCAAAGGGAATCACATTATAAGTAAAATAGCCCCATTCAATTTTAAAGGTTATCTTAGGCTTATTCTCCTCCTCGATCTGCACTTGATGGTAACATGAGAAACCATTAGTGAAAGTATAGATTTAAAAACCTATGATTCCATCTATGACCTTATTAGTGAATAGGGTCAGGAATGGGTTAGTGATGTAGGTGACCTTTAAAATATTATAGTTGATACATATACATATGCACCCATCCTTATTGATGCTTATGACCATCAAGATCACCCATTTAGACTCTTATATAGGGTAGATGATGCTAGTGGATAACATTCTATTAATCTCTATTTTTACCTTGGTGTAGAGATTGGGATTCATACTATATTTGTGTTTTTTGATAGGCCTCACTCCATCAACTAGCTTGATGTTAATTTTGCCAAGAAAAGAATGGGTGGCTTTATTATCTTGGTAGTTGCATGGGAAAAAGTCTTGAAACTCCTTAAAGAGTTTTATGATTCATGCCTTCTTTACCTTAGACTAGTAATCACTTATAGTGGTAATATTTAGCTCACCTTCTGCATTAATGTCTACTTTAGTGGTCTTGAGTGCTGCATGGTAGGGTTCACTCCTCTCCTGATGAGATTATTTAACTTGCCTTGTCCCCTCCATTGTTTTAATTTGAAGATGAGTCAGATCTTATTCATCTAGGGATATATCATCCACAAGGTGCACAATTTTTTATCTTCCTCTTAGAGGCTTCTAATTGTGCTCCTTTTAGGTCCCATCATACTCCTAATTGGAGTCACTATTGAGTGCTTTCTCTTCAAAGAACATTGAGATTACTAGTCCTTTCTCCCTGAACATGTCTCTAAATCATTCTTCTAGGATGGCAGTGTCCTCAAACACTGCCCTATGAATGACTTGTAGTGGCTCCAATAACTCTAAGTTTTGTGAAGAGAAGGAGAAAGTGTGTACTAACCTCTCCTTGAGTACTTCTGGTCTCCTATCTCTCGATGTGTTTCATTTATAATTTACCATGCTCATACCCATGTTTTTAAAGTCCTATAGAAGGTATGTACCCACATACTTTCAGGCATGTTCTTATCATAGATAGTCTAGGTTTATTCACACAAGTACACATGCATGATTGGGTCAGGATCACCTAAGTAAGTAGGTATGTCTAAGTCCTCATTACTCTTTCCAAACCTAGTGCATATTTATTCCTTCACATCTTGTCATGTTGGAAATCTAAGAATTTACACTTCCCACCAAAAAGAAGTAGTACTCTTTAAGGTATGCATTAGTGCACCCATTATATCTATTTCCTTTGGATTGCATGCTTCATTGTCATGGACATAGGTCTCTATAGGTTGGCTCCCTCCATATTTTGGGAGGATTGTAAGATTCCATTTACTTAGTTAAAACACCCTTTTTCTTTCCTTTTTGGTGTGGGGAACCCATTTCTTTTGAGTGCAATCAACCCTTATCAGTCCCATTCTTGCTAACCTTGGCTAAGTTACCCACACTAGGTGGCACCTTCAGGTAGTAACTTCATAAGCCTCTTTTACCCATCAATTTTAGGCTATGTCAGTTGTATTAAAAGATTATTATACATCCTCCCATTTAATCACTCCTTGGTCACTTGGGTTAAGCTTCTCAGTGTCCCACACTATGATGTTATAAATTTGGTTGATATCATCTTTAAGATCAACACTTTCCACATATGAAATACCTTGATCACTTGATAAGGGATCACCACCCTCTCTTAGCTAGTCTTAAAAGTCATGTATCAATTTTTGAAGTGCATGTTTGCATTATGTTTGCATTATTAGAATAACACCATGGCTTACCTAAGAGAACTAGATAGTTATCATGCTCTGCCAACTCAATTACCTCAAAGTTGGCTTAGAATTCAACACTCATGATATCTACAATGGTAGCCTTCAAGATCCTAATAGGTTGTACTTGGGTTTTATTGGCCATAAAAAACATATGAGGGGAAGGATTTAAGGGTGGCCATCCCATCTTCTCCTAAATGGTTTTGGTTAGAATGTTAACCTTAGTGCCCATGTCTATAAGGACTTCACAAATAAACCATGCATCAATGGTGGCCTTTATTAGTAGTTCTTGGTCATATTCTATGTTCTGAGTATGCTTTACTTCATGTGCCCACTCCATATGTAGTGCAATAACTTCAATCATCTAAGATGTGGCCTCTTCCTCTGGTCTCTTCCCCGCATGATCTAAAAGCAAGTTTTTTAGTAGGGGTAGCATCCCTTCATATTGTAAGAGGCATAGGATCTCGATCAACTCCTATAATTTAGCCTCCTAGCTATCTTTCTTCTTGCATGTGGCACTTGCCTGTGCCTCATCTATCTCTAGTCAATTGGAGCTCTCCCTAAAAAAATAATATTACACTCATGGCTTGTTACAAGATGTCCTTAAATTCCACTAGGTTAGAGTAGGGTGCATATTTTAGCTTAGGTCACATTATGCACTTGACACAAATTTACTATCCATATTCCAAGCATAGTTCTTGTGTTGATGTAGGAGGTAGCTATGTGGTGAACCCAATCTAAGTCATGGTCTACACCTTTGGTGGTTCCTTAAGATTTTTTTATGGCTTGGGAACCCATGTCTCTTATTTTTTATCATGCTTAACCATGGTGGCACCTTTATCTATGCTAGGCTAACCTTGATTCAACTTTTTATACAAGTCTAGGTAATCCTTGATCGCATGTGGTCCCTAACAATACCCACACATTGGGTGCATGAGGAAGTCATGATGGTAATGCTTAGTTGAGCCACACTTATAACATGATCATGGTGGAAACCTTCCTCCACCATGTCTTTTACCTCACATGTGTGTGATTTGTTGATTCCTATAACTAGTGTTTTTTTGGATATAGGTTTTATTTCCTTGGCTTACCTATCCTTTGGCTATGGTTATTACCTACCATGCACTTATCTCCATATTTTGGTGCATCTCATCAATGACTTGATAATCCATTATTGAATGAGTATAGGTGTCATACATCTTCAAATAGATAGTAATGTTTACTTGACTAGCACATTGCAATAAGGAATGGTTTCAAGAGTCATGCAACCCATGACAAGCTTCAAAACTAAGAAGTAAGCTGTGAACATTTCTTCATGGGAAATTATTATTGTTATGCCCCTCCATCTCATAGTTAGTATACCACAATTTGCTGTGAGTATCATGCATCAAACTAACAATTAGCTTCTATAGCTAAGAGGTCATTGATGTAGTTTGGACCTCCATAAAAGGGCTAATTTTGATGTTATAATTGCCTACTTCTTTCACCTAGAGAGTGGCTTCAAACATTTCATGGGAGTCTATGAATGTCTTCATGGATAATGCTCTCTTGAAAGGTACTATTAGGCCCCCAAAAAATAATTACACATGTTAGAAGGAGTGTATATCATATGGAATCTTAGAAAGGAAGGTCTTAAACCATGCATCATATAGGCATACACTCTTAGATATCCATTGGATAATCTATTTAAGCACCATGATGCTCTATTGCTCAAAATTTGGAATATCAAATTCCTTTAAGAATGTCTCCTTCAGTATGTTATAATCAACCATAGCCTGATTTGGATCAAATTTTTGATACCAAGTATGGGCATGATCTATCAAGGTGGTCATGAACTGAGTCACTTTACACTCTGATTAGGTAATAACTTGAGCACACCATTGAAGTTCACACTTGATCACATGATCTGTGGTATTCTCTATGTTGCAATACTCAAGCAAGTGCATCACCATATTGTAATAAATCTATTACGAGGGTGGTGTTGGATTCTAAGGAATTTGCCCCCTAGCATCTATGTTAGAGATAGTCCTCTAATGCCTTTAGTTATAGGATTGAACACTAACCCTATTGGTGTAGGTTGCTCTATCAAGATAAATGGCATGATTATACTCACTTATGGTGCAGGGCCACTTCTTACAGGTTATTGCCTAGTCAATGTAGTTAACATCCTCTAAATGGGAATGCTTGTGCTTTTATTCTAGATTCTTGGGTTGGTTCTTATTAGTTTTATGGTATTATGGTTTAATTCATTTTAAGGTATCACTTTTTTGATTACAAAGTCTTGGTTCAAATTTTGATGTCTATCAAACTTAATGTTGATAATAAGGTTATTTATCATTTTTCTATCTTTTGGTGGAGAATCTAGCACATGAGTTTACACTTTAGGTTCAAAGCGGGTAGGCACTTCTAGTGCATACTAATTCACTACATCTTATAAGAACCCAAGGCATTCTACACCTAACTATTGATCTTAGTCTCTTACTTCCTCCTCTTATTAGTGTAGGTTGTGTTATCAAGCTCGATGGCATGATTCTACTCATTTATGGTGCCATGCCACTTCTTACAGGTTGTTGCCTAGTTGGCATAGTTGAAATCCTCTAAATGGGAATGCTTGTGCTTCTATTCTAGATTATTGGGTTGGTGCTTACTAGTTTTGTGGTATTATGGTTTAATTCCTCATAAGCTATCACTTGTTTGATTATAAATTCTTGGTTCAAAGTTTGATGTCTATCAAAGTCAATGTTGATAACAGGGTTAGTTATCATTCTTCTATCTTCTGGTGGAGAATCTAGCACATGAGTTTGTGCTTTAGGTTTAAAGGGGGTAGGTACTTCCAATGCATCCTCATTCACTACATATTATAAGAACCCAATACATTTTGTACCTAACTATTAAGCTTAGTCTCTTCTTCCTCTTTTTCATCATGCTACTACAATTCAAGGGATCCTTGCTCATGCCTTTCTCACTTACTATGGGTCCTCTCAGCACTTCCAAGTTTCATATCCTCTATCAACATACACATTTTGTTATTGTAGTTATGCTTTCAAAGCTCTTAGGTGTCTTGTTGCTCATCCCTTTCCATCATGCCTCACCTACTCTTCCCCTTCTCACCTTCTATGCTTACTCATACGTACAAGGATTTTAGCTTTATATTCTTACATTTCAATACCATAATCCACCAACAATTTGTTTAATTTAGTGTCGATTCCTCTTATGAATGTGCCCCTTGGTTCATGAAATAACTCATACTCTACTTCTTTAGGGTAAGATAAGGTCGACACTATGAATTCCAATAGGTAGTTATTCATCTCATCACTCCACCACTTGTCTACATCACTCCAAACATCATCTAGGCTTTCAAACCTCTCTACGTACTCCTTTGTCCACTCAAAGTTTTGGCTATAAATTTATCTTCAAGATGTGGTATAGGCAACGAACCATCGTTACACATGTTCAAGTAGTTCCAAAAATAACACCTCATACAGAGCATCATATAAGTAGGTTTTCACCCATTTTGTTGTCTTCTATCCTTGACATGTTGGATGCTTCTATGCAAAACTATCTTCCACTTGATCTATTTAACACTTGATGTTTTCAATAAAATGTTAGATCGTCACTCTATTTTACCATTTCAACAACAAAATTCAACATGGGTCCTACAAATAGAACCAAAAATGTTGAAGAAAAGTCTCCTTATTTAGCTCAAGTGCCTAGTCATGTGCCTAGTAATCAATCTGGGTAAATTTTATACTTGATATAGCTAGGTTAAATAATATTAAAAGTATATGGCATACAAAATTTAAATGCACTACTAGACTGGCATTAATTTCACATAAGGCATAAGCCTTGTGCACTCACCTGAAGGGTAGTAGTGAAGGGACTGAGTTTGTGTTGGGCTAGTTGAAACATGGCATAACCTTAGTATCAATAAGAATTAATCATTTTAAAAATGGGCTTAGATGGTGTATCATTGCATGTTATCTTGGAATATATCAGGAGGCACAATCCTATTTAAGGGCACAAACTTTTAGACATAATTTGAAATCTAGCAAGGTATGGCTCTTAATGGTGTAAGCCGTAGGGATAGCAAGTTAAGAGTCATTTAGGTGCTTATAAAATTCAAGAGAATGACTCATGTTTAGGTACTCACTCCTCAAGTTAGTTTTCTAGGTGTGGTTATTAGGGCCTTGGTGCATGCCAGTTTCAATACTTAGACAATTTTATAAGT
Source organism: Torreya grandis (assembly GCA_037957365.1). Lineage (NCBI taxonomy): Eukaryota > Viridiplantae > Streptophyta > Pinopsida > Cupressales > Taxaceae > Torreya > Torreya grandis. The sequence continues at coordinate 2,846,860 of JARHVA010000706.1, read as the reverse complement.
ATACCAAAGTTGTTATAAGGCATAATGATGCCATTAATGATTTGGAATAAACCTTTATGTCATAATACATAAAAATAATGAAAAATATATCATCATTCACATAAAACTTAAGATGAAATCATATAAAAGTACTAAACTATATGAAAACATTTAACAAATAAGCAAATATGTAACATCATTTCTATTAACTCAAAGTTTATTAACATAGAGTATAGTTTGTATAAAATAGAGCACAGACTCATTTAAGTTCTACTATAAGCCCAATGGCTCACAAGAAATCTTGGGTGATACATGGTGATTATCCAAAGTATTCATGTTGGTTTTCAACCAAAATGCATGTATAATCCTAGAGTTAATCCTACAGAGCTTCACTACATTAATGTCACCTCCTCATTCAAGTTTAAGCTAAGTTTTATAGGTGAAGGGGAATATTTTTGACAGGTTGGATGGGTGCACATTGGGTGTTGAGCTATCACTGGGGTAATTATTCTATTGGCTCCACTATTCTAACACTCATGCTCTCTAACCACCACATGTAAGCACTCAAAGGGATGTCCCTAAAAACTTGGTCACTATGAAACTACCTACTAGCTAGTATAAGATCTTTAAAGATTATTCCAACTGGTGCTAACTATTTCAAAATAGAAATCATTTACAATGAATATCATATGTTGAGATTTGTTTAGTTAGCATGGTCCACTATGTATCACAAAAAGGGGTGCAATAAAACTTACCTTTAGTGACACTAAACATGCTCTTCTTTGGGTTTAAGGAAATGCCATACCTTCTACATCTTTCAAATACCCTTTCCAAGTGGTGCATATGATTTGACCTATATTTTTAAAATATAGTTAGGTCATACATATAGATTATTAAACACTTACCTATTTGAACCTTAAAATTTAAGTCCATTACACTTTGGAAGGTGGCATAGACATTGATTAAATTGAAATGCATTTATTTATAAGAAAATGTGCCCCACTTAGTGGTGAAATCAGTCTTAGTTCTATCTTTGGGGTTGACAAAAACCTATTTGTATCCTAAAAATCCATGCAAGAAGGACATCATTTAAGACCCACTTACCATTTGGATCATCTCATATAGGGAGAGCAATGGGTATTTATCTTTATCATAGGCCCAGTTCAAGTTTTGTAAGTTCATGCATAGTCATATTTATCCATTCTTATTTTTCATTGGGACCAAGATAGCCACCCAATTAGAATGGTAAAATGAAAAAATTATCCCTAAAGAGAGTAACTTATGGACTTATTTGTGTATCAAGGGCTCTAGGATTAGGTTCACCAGCCTCTAGCTTTGTCTGAAGGGTGTTTGGTTGGGTTTTAAGGGGATAGTATGAGTGATTACTCTTAGGTCAAATACCTTAAGGTCTCCATAGGCCTAGGAAATTAGACCTTATATCTCAACAGTAACCTTTATAACTATTCTAATTTGTGGTCTATCTAATTAGGACCTGCATTGACCATCTAAGAATTCCTTATTAGATCAAGATTAATGAGTCAACACTTTAGATCCTCAAACTAGGTTTTTTGCTTAAAATGTGGGGTATAATACATTAAATGCTCTTTCTAATGATATAATTCCTTTTTTAATCCAATTCCCATGAATATTCAGGATCACATCCTTATCCAACTTATTCCCAGGATTGTCTCTATCTTTCTCATCTATGATTTGGGCCTCAAATACCCCTCATTGCAGAGGAACTAGCTAATTTGTTGGTCATCCTCAAAGACATGGAAGTTTGTCATGTTGTTCAAGATAGAGGGACATCAGATCAGTTTTAAAGAGAATTATTGTAACCTAGTGTCATCTAAAGGGTTTAGGCTTGTTGTTGTAAATGCTAGGGAGTCTGCTACTTGGTTCTCCTTTTGGGAAATAAGGATGATATTGAATATGTTAAACATTTTGATTAAGTATCAAGCCTTATGATTATAAATTTTGAGGTATGATAGTTTATATTGAAACTTAGGATTGATTTAGGTGACCACCAATTTAGAGTTACAGAATACTCTTAGTTTATTTTCCTTGTGTCTCAATGCAAATTGTAATCCCAAGATTAGAGCTTCATACTCTATCAAGTTATTCATGCAAGGAGATTACAACCTATATGATGCTATATTTTTATCCATAAGAGATATATAATCATAACACCATATCCACTACATTTTTTTGAGATATATCCATCTATATAAAGAGACCAAATGTCATGCAGACCTAGGCTATGACTGGTTTGGTTTTTAGGAGGCTTTGTGATTAATGTGTAGATGCCTAGGTATGAAGAAACTAGGTTTATCTTCTCATTAATGGCATTATATTCAGTTATCATATGATTCATATGTGGTTCTCTATCTAAACTTATTTGGTTGGCTACTCCTCTCCAAAGAAGCCACATACAGGATAAATTTATGGCCATATACCCATTTAGGGATTTGGAACAATCTCTATTGAGGAGCATTTTGTAGATTTCTAGGATATCCACCACTTGGATGTCTATGAAGTGTTTAATCCTAGGCTCATATTCTAACTAGATGTAGATGTTTAGTAACTCACCTATCAATTTCACTTCAGACTTATCTAGTTGGACCACTACTTTATCCAACTTTATGGGGGATAGACTGAGTTTCTCACATATGCCTATTAACATCACATTGGTTGAGGCTCTTGAATCTAATAAGTAGTTATGTAAATTATTCATAAATAAATAGATGTTTAGAAGAAAGGTGTCACCCCCATATTTTTATTTTGATTGAGCATGTTGGTGTGTGTTACTCATAGTTTTAGATGGGCTTATGGGGTTAGATTTTGAGTCAATGACTTTAGTAGGAGATCCCATTACTCTGTGATTTGAACAAGATCATGAAGGGTAATGTTCACCTTGATCTTTTTCATATCATCAACTATGTTTTAACCTCATTTAATTTGTATTGGTGGGATTTCCACATGTTCCTTAATATCTTGAGGTCTTAGAGGTGGGGTATCATTCCTAGAATTTTGGTCTGGTAGGGTTGCACCATTATTGGGGGGTATTGAATTAGTAAGGGGTTATTGTTATTTCTTATTATTAAGGGCTTAGTTACTCCTTTGGGACTAATAAAATGCTTACACCTCATTAATACCCTCCTCTAGATAATTTTCTTCTTGGATAGGGAAATCCATGGTTTCTAACACCATAACATTACTAGGGGTTTTACCTAAGATAAAGGATTCAAGATGATTAGGGACCACCTCATATTCTTCCATTTATTTTTAGAATATATTGAAAATAGAACCAAACTCTATGTAATCTAGTTCCCCATGTTTTTTTTTGTTATGTACTCAACACCAATTAGGTAAGTCTATCTCTAATATATTTATCTTGGGCAGGCTATTTAGTGAAGTTTCTAGGGGGTGGTGAGGATGGTTATAGTTCTTGTTTGGTCTCTGATATGTGAAGTTTTTTTTGGAAATTTATACATTAGAGTTAATAACTTAGCTTTGTATCCTTAGGAAGTCATTATTGAGTTTTTGTACCATTTATTGAATAGTAAATAACTTAGTTTTAGTGAACTCTTGAGGTGTGGTTTGGGCATTGTTAACTGCAACTAACGTCACTTGATGTTGAGTTTGGGGAATAAATTCTTGGCTAGTTAGGTTTAGAAAACCCAATTATTGATTTGAAGTGGGGTGACCTAATGGTAATTGATGCGTTATAGGGAGCGGCTAAAGCATCAGGCCATTTTGGATAATATTGGAAAAGAAGTAGCATACCAAGAGTGGGGGTCATTATGTGACCTTGAGGGTTTAGTTGCCTATATACTTTGATATCCCCTACATAAGTTAAGGATAGGTCTGTTATGGTTGTGTCCCTCCTTAAGAACATGGTTTTACAAGGGTATAACACATTATTATACATTTCAAGTGATAGTTGAGGCTTGGGTTGATAAATCATGATTACCTGGCTATACATCTTCTAAAACATAGCATTGAAGTTCATAATGGGCTCATTGGGCTCCCTTTTGATGTAAGGAAACTATTGGTACAAGACATTGGGGTCTATCACTTTCCCAAATTGGGTGAGGAAAGTATAACTAAAATGGTCCCAACTTATGATAGAAACTTTTGGAAGTTTTAAGAATCAATCATATGTAGATTCCATTAAGGTAAAGGGGAAAATACTGAAAACCACAACCTCATGTTCTACATTTAGAAGCCTCAGGGTGGTATTTTAGGATGGTATGTGTTCCTCCATGTTTCATCCCACACTAAGGATTAAATGAGGGAGATACCTTTTAGGATTCTAGGGTATATCATGGAGAACTCTAGGGATGTTAATGGTAGAGCCAACTAACTAGGTCATCTTGGGATGTAAAATTGGGATAGATTGTGGGGATGAGCTGGTATGAATCATGGTAGGTCTAGGTTGGTTGGACCTAGGTTTTCTATGGAAAAGCATCGAAGAAGTTACCAATTGACCTCGATGGGACCTAGCCTTGGTAATAAGTGAATTAGTCTCCAAGATGCTTCACAATAAAATAATAGTTAGAAAATTATTACCAATAATATAATATTGACATACTCATAAAAAAAACCAATAAAAATATGAAGTATTCCAAAAATGGCCCTCTTTCTAGTACTAGACATTGTTCACTCCAATTTGATCCTTCTCATGAAACTCCCATGAGATTGGTCATTCCCTAAAGAGGGGAAGGTGGAGACAACTATAGACTTTCATCCTCCATTTTAGGACTAATCTGGGATTATCCTAGGGCATGGCTCTACATATTTGACTTTACAAATAGATTCTACATGAATAGTCTCCAAAAGATAAACTATTACCACTAAAAGTTTAATCTAATATCTTACACATAGGTCAAAGATTGTTATGGGAATGTGATTATTAAGCTTATTATTTCAAAATATAAGGGGAAAGGGTATTTAAATTCTTAAGAACAAACACAAAATAGAGGGAAGGGTAAGGAAAAAAAGGAGAGCCTCTAAGTCTAAAATTAATTCAATGCATTGATCATTAAACCAATTGACTTTACCACAACTATACCACTATAGACTGAGTTTCACTAGATTTATACCTCCAAGAACATACAGTGAGAAGAGTCTAATGAAACCAAGATTATGCCTTCAATATGATCTCTCAATAATTATGAGTACTATGATTTTATAATAGAATACACATAAACACCATATAAGAATTTATAGATTGACACAAAAACTATCAGCACTATCAAAGGGGGAAAGAAGGAATTTTCATAGTGATTATAATATCTAAGCATATCATAACCATGTCATATATAGAATAACAAAGTGTTAATACAATTAACCTAGCATTGATAATCATTGTAACATGAAGATGAAATAAAAGTGAAACATAGAATAGAACCTCTTACAAAAAATAGAGATTGTATTCATTAAAAAGAGTAAATATTATTAGAATAATTAGTTTGGGCTAATTTTATAGTCTAGAGTGATGAAGTAAAAGTAGGTCAAAACCTAATTGTAATCTAACAACACTTTTGAGTAATTTTGGTCGACCCTATAATACAATATAGCTCTCCCTTATATAGACAAGGATGAGGCTCACCTCCAAATAAATGAGGATCCCATCCTGGGCCATGATGGCCACACATTATAGTTACAACCATATTTCAAAATTTAGACAAAATAATCCATATGAACACATAATAGAGATGTGAATAATAATTAATTAACACAAGGAGGTAGTTGAGAGAGTCTAGCTCTTAACTTCTTTGATTGGGTACTCATAGCTTCCAACATAGCTGCCATAAGGTCAAACTCCTTGTCTAGCTTGGAAAGGTTCATTAGGGCTCCTTGAAGATTAACTCAACCTAAGCTGCCAATCTATGATAGACTTGGAAGGGTGCTTCCATTGATGCTTGGATTTTGAAGACCTAGTTGATGCTTATTGTGGACTATGTTAATATATATAAAACTGCTTGGGCCTCTTCTTGGTTCGCCTTAGCCACTTTTTCCATCATAACCTGGTTGAATTGACCTAGGTGGAATCCAAATTCCCCTTGGTTGAGAAAGGTTCCATCTAGGTGGAATCACATAGAGATATTGAACTCTTTAAAGTAGGTCAATATCTTCTTATTACCCTCTTCTAGTGGTCTTATTCTAGTGTGAGCCACAAATAACCACTCCTCTATTGTAATCCTCATGTTTTTTATGTATGTTTGGTACAACTCTAAGTCTGATATTAGTACAAGTTTAAGCTCTGGGAACATTCCTTTATTGACCACCACTTGTATTTTTTGGTACTTCCCATATATCTCTACAATTATGTCCATATAGGCCTAAGTATGTTGGATAAGTATATTAGTCTCAACCAGAGTCTTCACTACTATCCCAAGTATAAAGAAATGTAGTAGGAGGGCATCTTTGACCTACCTAATTAGACTAATGTGAAATGTGCTCTTCACTTGGGATTATAAAGTTTAGACTTATCTCTACATGTCCTCAAGGAGTTTCTCAAATATATCATGGGTAGCCCAAAGAATTGATAATGGATCCTTAACCATTCTCTCTTCTCTGGTGTTAGTCCTCACCTTGGTGAGGGAGAACAGATCCTGATGGATCTCCCACACCATCAAGTTTGCCTCCTAGAAAAACCTTTGAATCAACATTCTCTTTATGTTTCTAAAGGCTCGATTGAAACTCAATTACACAACAAAGTTAGCCTAGACAATCAAATCTAGCACTTATGATCTTATGACTTGGAAATATTGTCATTGATGTCAAAGGTCTAGCATTGGTGATAAAGGCCTCATTGCATTTAATGATGTTTTTAATATTCATATCTTGGCTAATGTGTGTCAATGTTTATTTAATATTAACAAATATATTTTTGGTTGCATAGAAGTCAAAAGAGGACCCATGGAGAAGTCAAACAGTCATGAGGTAAAGACAAAAGAGGAATGGGATGTATTTTCTCATGAAGAGTCATCTTAAAGAATTACAAGAGTCACCATGTGAATACAAAGGAGGATATGGCACATTTTTCCATGAAGGGACAATTTGAGGAATACAAAAAGTCACCAAGATAAATATAAAAGAGGAAAGGATGCATTTGCTTATGAAGGGTCACCATATGAATTTTCAAATGCAAGGATACAAAGGGTCATGCAAGTTTGGTGCCATTTTACATGAAGTTTGAAGGGTCACAAAGGATGAATGCCAAAGGTCATTTGGAAAGCTATAAATAAAGGCTTGAGAAGCCATTTGTAATATGCAAGAGAATGCATGGTTTGTATTTATTTTAAAAGAGAGAAAAGTAGGAGATATTTTAGAGTTATATCATTTGTTGAGTAAGCAACATTGAGAGATGGTTTTGTTTTATACACAAGAAGGGTTGGTGCTCATAAATCTTTGCAATGGGTTGGTGCTCTTATGAGTTGGTGCTCATAAATAGTTTCTGTGTTGGTGTATGAAAAAGGGGTTAGTGCTCCTATAAATTAGTGCTTGCAAAATTTATAATTTGAGTTGGTGCTCATTCATATACTTGAGATTGTTCTCCATGGTTTTTCCCGCTTTGGGCTTCCACATAAAAATATGGTCTCTCTCTCTCTCTCTCTCTCTCTCTCTCTCTCTCTCTCTCTCTCTCTCTCTCTCTCTCTCTTGTGTGGTGAATATTATTGTTTTAGTTTTATTACATATCTTGAATGTATGATTAAGTGGTTAAAGAAAAGAAATCAAATTAATTAAAAGATATAAAATATACTGATTCACCCCCCTCTTAGTATATTTCATGCTTAACAATTGGTATCAGAGAAGGTTCCTTTGGAAAAAGTTTTACAGCTTAAAGGTAGATTTGGAAAGCACGATGGCTAGATCACATGAAAGTTTTTCTAAAAATAAGGTGCCTTTGTTTGATGGGACAAATTATGCTTTTTATAGCATAAGGATGAAGACTTATTTGATGGTCCTTAGATTTGACATTTGGAAAGTAGTGGTGGAGGAATATGAAGAGCCACAGACACTTGTAACTAATCTGATAGAAAAAAAGGTAATTGAAAATAATTTTAAAGATTTAAATGTTATTTTATGTGGTTTATGTGAATCAAAATTTGTTAAATTTATGTAATGTAAATCTACTCATGAAACTTGGGTACAACTTGAGAGTATTTATAAAGGTGATGGAAAGGTTCAGTAAGCTAAGCTTCAGACTTTCAAAATATAGTTTGAGAGTTTGAAGATGGAAGAGGAAGAAAATATAGCAAGTTATCTTTTGTGGGTTGATCAAATAGTTAATCAGATTCAAGGTCTTGGAAAAAATCTAAAAGAATCAATTGTGGTTCAAATTTTTTTGAGATCTCTACCATTGAGACATGATGCAAAAGTTTTGGCAATTGAAGAGATGAAGAATTTATCCAAGTTAAAGATGGATGAGCTACATAGTATTATTATGGCATATGAGATTCATATTTAATAAGAGAAACCATCAAAGTGAGAAGCTAATTTCAAGACATCAAAGAAAGAGAAGGTTAACATTTTAGAATCAAGTGACAGTTCTAGTGATGATGAAGATGACAACATAGCTCTATTCATTCACAAGCCGAAAAAGTTCACATGTAAATATCAAGGAAAATTACCTTTTAAATGTTTTAATTATGGAAAGATTGGATATTTTTTAGCTAAGTGCCCAAATAAGGGTAATGGTGATAATGAAGAAGTAAAATCTACATACAAGAAGATTTTCAAAGGAAAATTCAAGAAGGGATTCAAGAAGAAGAGTTTTTATTCTAAAGATCCTATCTCAATCAAATATAGTGGAGTCAATGATTTAGAAGAAGAAGAGGTTTTATTCATGGTTTTATATGAAGATGCCTCCACATGCAAAAGTAAAAATGATCAAGAAGAAGAACATGATAAAGTTGAAGTGAATCTATAAGGAGAACTCATTTGTGCCTTAGAAGAGTTACAAGCTCTGGAGAAGAAGAATAAAAGATTAAAGCTTCAGATCAAGAAAAATGAAAAGGAATCAAACAAAACAATTGAAGATCTACAAGCACACTTTGAAGAAACCAAGAAAAATGAAGATGATCTAATGGCATAGTTGAAAAAAGTAAGTAAAGAATGTGAAAGGTATGATATTTAAATTTATTCTTTAAAATTAGATCTTAAGAAAACAAATAAAGTAATCAATGATAGAGCAGCCAATGATTCAAAATTTGAGAATAACACTAATATATTGAATAAGATATTAGAAAGTCAAAGATAAATGTCAAATAAGATAGGTATCAGATTTAAAAAAGAGAAAGGGGAGGCCAATAATTTCATAGATAAGGAAAAAGGAAAGAGCTATGCTGAAGCTCTTACAAAAGAGGAAATAAAAAGGGAAGAAGTTAAGAATATAGAGGACATCTCAAACTAAGAATACTGGAAGGGACATAGCTACAAAAGGAAATCAAGTCAAAGATATAGAAGTAGGTCCTATTTTATGGTTACTATTTTTATTGTAATGCATATGGTCATAAGAAAATAGAATGTCAAAAAGGGCTAACAATTTTAGAAATAAGGAGAAGGAAAATCATGCAGAGTCAAGCAGAAGCCACTACTCTTTTGCTCCTCTATCAAGATTTAATGAAGAGGCCATAATATGTTACAAGTGTAACAACTTTGGATACATAGCCTGATACTGTAGAAGTGTGTTCAAGTCAGTCAAGAAGGATGAAATTTTGAAGTCTCTATTCATCAAAAAGAAAGTTTAGAAAGGTTCATGGTAGAAGAAATAACCTAAAAAACCTATGTTGGTACAAACAACTTTGCATGCAAGAAATGAAGAAAAGCCATGGTTCATTGATAGTGGAGGTTTAAGGCACATAACAAGAGACAAAACCAAGTTCATAATCTTGAATAATATCATTGGTGGCACAATGAAATTTAGAGATAATACTACTACCAAAATTGCCAAAAAAGGTACACTAAATTTAGATAATTGTAGAACTAAATCTGAAAATGTTTTGTATGTAGAAGGTCTTAAGTATAATATTTTGAGTGTAAGTAAAATGTGTGATTAGGGCACAAACTAAAGTTTTATACAAAAGGTTGTGAAATTAAGATAAAATATTCAAATGTGTTGGTTGTAGATGCTCAGAGAATAGGCAATAATTTGTATATATTATCAGACATCAAACGCCAAATATTTTATTTGAGTCAGATTGAACAAAGTTGGCTATGGAACAGGAGAATGGGACACATAAATTTTGATAATATTGTCAATATCAGTAAGAAGTAAGTAGTCATAAATCTTCTAAAGATTGCAAATCCATCCGACACACTTTGTGAACCTTGTCGGCATGGGAAGCAGGCTAGAAGGTGGCTTAAAACAAAAGAGAACTCGACCACTTAGATGTTAGAGCTTGTTCACACTAATCTATGTGGACCTATGAGAACTCAAAGTACTCAACATGAGAAATATTTCATATTGCCTATTGATGATTTTTCACTTATGACTTGGGTAATGTTTTTAAAGGAAAAATCAAAAGATTTCATACATTTCAAAGCATTCAAAGCATTAGTTTAGAATGCAACTAGTTTAAAGATTAAGTGTCTAAGATTAAATCAAGGATAATTCATGTTAGATCAGTCTATTGAGTTTTTTGAAGGCCATGGAATAAAGAGACATTATTCATTAGCCAAAACTCCACAACAAAATAGAGTAGTTGAATAGAGAAACAAAATAGTTAAGGAGATGGTGAGGACAATGCTAAATGAATCCAAGATACTAGATAAATATTGGAGAGAGGTAGTTTCTATAGCAATGCATATTTAGAACATAGCATTATTAATATTCAATAGTTCCAAGACTTCTTTTGAGTTATAGAAAGACAAACCAGAAACAATTGATTATTTTAAAGTTTTTGGTAGCAAATGCTTCATAAAGAGAAGTGATAAAAAACTTGGTAAGTTTGAATCTACAGTAGATGAAGGTATATTTCTTGGTTATTATTGCAAAATTAAATCTTATAAATTTTATAAAAAAATAACTAAGAATTTTTTTGAAAGTGCAAGTGTCAAGATAGAAGAAGATGGAACACAAAGAATCAATGATCTATTAGACATTCCTGAAATCATTAAAGAGAAAGATTTTGAAGAATCAGATGAAGATGAGAAAAAGAAAAAGGATACCAAAAATCCATCCAAATATGTTTAGATAAATCATAATGAAAGTGACATCATTGAGGACATAAATGAAGGAATTCACACCAAAATAATGATGGTAAGTGAATCTGAGCAAGTTAACTTTTCTTTGTTATCCAAAATTCAGCTTAGAACTTTTTCAGAAGCTAGACATGATAAAAAATGGGTTAAGGCAATGGATGAAGAATTAAATCAGATAGAAATGAATGATACTTGGGAATTAGTGCCTAGACTAAAAGATCACAATGTGATAGGAATAAAATGGGTTTATAGAAATAAGTTGAATGAAAATGGAGAAGTGACCAAGAATAAAGCAAGATTAGTATGTAAAGGATATGATCAGATTGAGGGAATATATTTTGAAGAAAATTTTACACTTGTGGTAAGGCTAGAGGGTATTATAATTTTTCTTGCATATGCAGTGTCTAAAAATTTCAAAGTATTTTAGATGGATGCCAAATCTTCCTTCCTAAATGGGAATCTAGAAGAAGAGGTCTACATTGAGTAGCCTAAGGGATTTATTCTCTCAAATATTAGTAGCCATGTATGTAGATTAAATAAAGCATTGTATGGATTGAAATAAGCTCCTAGAGCTTGGTATGAAAGACTTGATAAGTACCTATAGGATCAAATTTTCAAGAAAATATTTGCTGACAATAATCTCTACATCAAAATAGAAGGTGAGCATCAATTAATTATTGTGGTATATGTTGATGACATCATTTTTGGAGGAAACACTAAAAAGATGACAAAAGAATTTTTGATAATATGCAAAAAGAATTTGAGATGTCTATGCTTGGAGAATTGTCATTTTTCTTAGGATTACAAATATTTTAGTCAGATAAAAGAATTTTCATATCTCAAAGTAAATATGCCAAGGAAATGTTGAAGAAATTTGGTTTTGAAGATTGTGCAGCATTTGGTATACCAATATGTACAAGAAATAAGGTGATCAAGGATTGAGATTCACCTATTGTAGATCAATCTTTGTATAGATCTATGATTGGTAGTCTTTTATATTTGATAGAATTGATGCCATGCATCATGCATGAAGTAGGTATGGTTGCAAGATATAAGTTAGCTCCAAAAGATAGTCATGTTCATTTGGTGAAGAGAATATTTAGATATATCAAGGGGACATTGGATTATGGATTGTGGTATCCCACAGGCTGAGATTTCACTTTGGTTACTTATACAGATTTAGATTGGGTAGGTTGATTGGATGATATAAAAAGTAAAAGTGGAAGAGCTTTCTTCCTTAGTGATAGCTTAGTATCATGGCTAAGCAAAAAGCAAAATTTAGTATCACTTTCTACAGCTGAAGTAGAATATATTGCAATAGTATTATGTTGTACTCAAGTACTTTGGATGAAGCAAACTTTGGAAGATATCAAGGTAAAATATGATGAACCTATTTATATTTTTTGTGACAACATAGGTGATATTAATATTTCAAAGAATCTAGTGATGCATTTGAGAACAAACCATATTCCCATCAGATATCACTTCTTGAGAGAGCAAGTTGCATATCAATAGGTTAAGATGGAATATATCAGTACTATCGAGCAGATTGTAGATATTTTCACAAAGGCACTACCAAAAGACACATTTGAGCATCTATGGGAGAAGTTGGGATTAATTTCTTTTACTTCCTACCATTGATGATCAACATTAGTTGAAGGGGAGCTAAGTGTTAGCTCTAGGATAGGAACTTTTCCATTGATGTCAAAGGGGAAGAAGTAAAGAAACAAGTATAGGTGTAGGTGTAGAATAGGTACAAGATGTTATAGTGAGGGGGACTTATTGTATGTTTTTTAGATGGCAGTATGTGCAAGTTTCAAGATGTGGTAGTTTTAGTTTGAGGTTGCCATTATTGACAAAGGGGGAGATTGTTGGAAATATTGTCATTGATGTCAAAGGTCTAGCATTGGTGATAAAGGCCCCATTGAATTTGATATTTTAAAGATTTATATCTTGGATAATGTGTGTTAATGTTTATTTAATATTAATGAATATATTTTTGGTTGCATATAAGTCAAAAGAGGGCCCATGGAGAAGTCAAAGAGTCACGGGATAAAGACAAAAGAGGAATGGGATGCATTTTCTCATGAAGAGTCATCTTGAGGAATTCCAAGAGTCATCATGTGAAGATAAAAGAGGGTATGGCACATTTTTCCATGGAAACTTTAAGGAATACAAAAATTCACCAAGACAAAGACAAAAGAGGAAAGGATGCATTTGCTTATGAAGGGTCACCATATGACTTTTAAAATGAAAGGATACAAAGGGTCATTGGTGCAATTTTTCGTGAGTTTGAAGGGTCACAAAGGGTGAATGATAAAGGTCATTTGGAAAGCTATAAATAAAGGCTTGAGAATCCATTTGTAATATGCAAGAGAGTGCATGGTTTGTATTTATTTTTAAAGAGAGAAAAGTAGGAGATATTGTAGAGTTTTATAATTTTTTGAGTAAGCAACATTGAGAGATAGTTGTATTTTATACACAAGAGGGGTTGGTGCTCATATGGGTTGGTGCTAAAAAATCTTTGCAAGGGGTTGGTGCTCACAAATAGTTGTTGTGTTAGTGCATAGAAAAGGGGTTGGTGCTCCTACAAGTTGGTGATTGTGAACTTTATAATTTGATTTGGTGCTCATTCATATACTTGATATTGTTCTCTATGGTTTTGCTCACTTTGGGTTTCCATGTAAAAATATGTTCTCTCTCTCTCTCTCTCTTGGGTGGTGCATATTATTATTTTAGTTTTATTACATATCTTGAATGTATGATTAAGTGGTTAAATAAAATAAATTAGATTAAGTAAAAGATATATAATATATTGATTCATCCCCCCTTAGTATATTTCATGCTTAACAATGACCATCCCCGAGGTCATGATATGTGTAGGAGGGGTGGCTAAAATGGTAATGAAGAGTAGAGGATGAGGTAGAGGGGAGATGGATGAAGTGGAAGGAATGAATGAGGAAAGGAGTAGGGGTAGAGGGGGAATGGAAGTGAAAGGAGTAAGGATAAAGGGTGAGGCCCATGGGAATATTTTCACCTACCACTATTATTGAGTTAGGTTCACTTAAGGTAGAATTACCCTCAGAAATGGGTCATTAAATAACAGGGGAGAGATGGGCTGATTGAAGCCCAGTCTCATGATGCCTTGGGTAATAGAAAAAGGGGGTCAAGGGGTTAGGTGATGAGATGTTATGGCTAGGGATAGAAGAATTATTGAGGCCTACAAAGGAGGTTGAATCAAATTAGAATGAATTTGGGATGGAATTGGAGGGTGGGTTTCCTTCTATTTCTTCTTTGGCCTCTTATTGAGGTTAATTCTAAATGTTGTAGTAGATGGTCTAGCTAGTATGATGAAAACCATAAAGGTTGATGGTGGAAGACTTAGTGATATTGAGGTAAGTGCTAAGATGATTGGAGTGGACTTTGATAGGTTCTATAATATAAGTGGTATTCTCCCAAATTTCATAGTCATGCCTACTACTAAAGGCACACCTAAGGAAGGCACTAGGAGGATTCTAGATTGTGATATGGAGGGAGTGAAAGGGAACAAAGAGTAAATAATACTCAAGAAGACTAAGGACAAAGGTATTTGGATAAAATATGGAGGGAGATCCATAAAGAACAAAGGAGGCACCACTTAGGGGACTTGTATAAGTAGAGCAAAACTGGTGGGTGTTGGAATTGGGAGTTGGAAAGTAATGGGAGTGAGGGGTAGAAGGGAAATGGGAGGATATGGAGGTGTGAGATAGGGAATCTGGATGGGTTCGTATTAGGAGCCTCACTCTATGATTTCTATCAAGCTACTAGACACATCAAACCTTAGGTTCTATGCAACTTGGGGTTGAGGTACTGATGGTTAATTGGGTTATGCATGAGTTGCTTGGCATCGAGAGGATCGAGTCTAACTCTATTATGGCTTAGCTACTAGATATTATAGAGGAGGTAGAGTCAAAGGTGGAATTGAGGAGTGATTAGATAATGCAAAAGAAGAGCTGAGGGATGAGGAGTAGGATCTAGAGGTATAAGTAGACTTAGACTTAGATCTTGAGGAGGAGAGGGTAGTATAATGCCTTATTGGATCCTCTAGGATATAGTAGGAGCTATTAGTTTTGGGTCCTTTTTAGACTAAGCATGAGTTGGAGGAGGTGTGAAGGGGCTTGCTTGAGCCTTATTATCATTCTTATTTTTAGTCATGATCTAGGATAACACTTCTTATTCCTTGGTGGCATCTTGATAGAGCTCATCATCATCTTCTTCTTGATGATCATAGTTGATATTGAAGTCGGTTGAGTATCATGTTAAGTGATCTCAGATTATACTTTTAGGGTCCCATTACAAAATCTTTAACTTTTCAAGGGCAAAAGAATCTTACCTAGCTACCATCTTTTGAATTAAAGAGAAGGTATTGTAGTTGTGGTGATTTATTGTGATTAGGAGTTATAGACATGCCTTTTATTGACATTTTATGCATAACCCAAAGATGCCTTTCACTATTTGATAGGTAATATCATATTCTGTTAGGTGGTATAAAATGTAATACAGTAGGAAGAAGGGGTCCTTGAGGACACCTATGATCCAGATCATAGTGTCATCCTTGTATAGTTGGTAATCTCTGATGATGGTGATGAAATCCCTAATTACCTTTGATATCTAGGGCATCAGAGTCTCACTAGTGTCTTGGTAGACCATTGGGTATAACTTCTCACATACATCCTAGATATGATGGTATAACTGGTGGCCATATAGCTTGTAAAATACTATGTGAACCATTGAGCCCTAGGTAACCCATGCAAGAAAGGCTAAAGGATTGAAAGAGAGTGTCCCATAGCATGCATCTAATAGGTAGATCATCATGTAAAAATTTCTCCCATATTTATCATATGTGATGGCATTGATCAACTTGATGTTGATCAATACTCCCATGTTTAGGATCTCTGAGTGTGTAAGGATCATGTGCAAGATAGGCACCTATAACTCATTAATGTGTAGGCAATCTTGGACCCTTCCTACTATGTTAATAACCAATGTGTTGAGGTATGTTACTATTTTTGTTGTTGTGGCATAAATTTTTTCATTGATGTCAAGATCAATATGGATGTCATTAATGCTAAAGTTAAAGTTGGTGTTTTGCATGGTGCAGTAGTATGTAACAAGGAGTCTTATGACAAGAGAGAATTTGAAGGAAACCTATTGTCTCTCTATTAAGAGATAATTTCAAGGAAAATTTGTAATTATTCTAAGTTTGATGATGTGTCAAGGTCAAGATGAAGATACAAGTTAAGCATACTTTTGAGCACTAGTCTTAAGGAGCATTGTCATATTATGAGCATGTGTATCAAGATGGTGGTCTGGTAAGATGGATACACACACATATGAATGGATGTTCAAGGATGAAAAATCATGCATATTAACTATGGGAAAGCTAAGGAAATTTTCAAGTTAAACCTATAAGGGTAATGCATTAAGCCTAAGCATACATCCAGACTAGTCCTAGACCTTGCTTAACCTAATAAGGTACCATGAAATGTTACCAAGACTTATGAAGGATATAAATAAGTGGTAGATAATGTGAGAATAATTTGAAACTATTTTAACATGTGTTTAAGGTATATAAGCTTTCATAGGAGATGTCAAGGCTAGTTCATGGCTTATTCATTTGCACAAAGAGACCTAGTGAGAAGGCCTAGGTGTGATATCATGATGAGGTGAGTAGTCTAATGCTTGAAAAATAATATTGGAAGTGTGTGAGAATTGTATGATGTTTTATGAAATTATCATGAAGTTTTGAGATTAATTCAAGTGGTTTTAAGGTATTTTCCAGGTCTAAGTGTGACTGGCAGTTCAAGACCCAATGTGTAAAGAGACCTAGTGTGGCCTAATGAGGGGTTAAGTTTAATTTAAAAAGTAATAGAGATCATGAGATAATTTTTAGAGGTGTGAAAGTTTTTTTCAATTATTTTTACAAAATTTTAGGTCAAATTATGAAGGAAAAAGCATGAAATATGGTTTTGAGGTTTTTTGTGTGCACATAATGAGATGTTACATACTCGAGAAGGAATTTATTGTGCTCATTGGCATGTAAAAAATTTTAATGATATAATAATAAGTTCATGGAATTTTTTTAAGTGTCCTACCTAAAATTTCTTGGCATTTTTTTTGGAGTTGAGGGGCAATCATTTATGAATAATTGTTAAGAGTGGAAACTAGTTTTTAGTGCCTTAAAACCCTAAGTTGAACCCGATGTTAGAGATATGATTCAAAATGGATAAAATGAATTGGAATACCTATTTTTATGATTTTATAATGTATAAGAATCTCCAAATTAAAAATAAGTGGAATTATTTTGTAATAAGAGTGAATGGAAGCTACAAGAAACCCTTTATTTATCATATTTTTGATGTAGCAGGAAGGGTTGACCAGGTCAAAGCATGAAAATAACTAGAAGATGATGTGTGAGACTTGTATTTTGTGTCCATGTAAGTTTTTTATCAGGTTATAGACTTAAATTATGATAAAATGGTCATGGAAGTTGGCCTATCCCTAAAAAGTCTTAGTGAGGAAGGCAATGATAAAATTAGGCAGAAGTGGGAATGAGATTAGGGATGTGTTGAAATGGATTAGGGATGGATCTAATTTAAATAGTTTATTTTTAAATACTGATAACACATATCCATAATGGATATATTTTTTTAATAAATTTGTGTATGGAAGAAAGTTGATCTCAATCTGACTTGTCTAACACAGTGAGGTCTGTGTATAATGAAGACATGAGATTGGTTTATGAGATCAATATTGCCATTTTAAATTAGAATATATTTTTTAAAGATGTTATAAGTATGATTAAAAATCATGTAAACCAATTTTAAGTTCATGAAAGTGATTCTATAGGTGTTATAAGTCATTGTTTCCATGATTGTGTTTTGGAGCTAGAGGCAGTTTTCTCTGTGTGAGTAAGATTGATGTTCCTGAGTCATTATGCCTAGAATTAAAGAATATAATGAAAATTAAATTTTTAAATATGTATAATATTTTTATTTTAATTTATTTTTATTCATTATAAACTTATTTTAAGGTGTTAAAAGTCAAAGGTTCTTGACTGGGTTTTTAAACTTGTTTACATTTTTTAGTGATCATATGCAGTGGTCAGTTTAAGGTCTTTTGCCATATTTGGTGAAATATAATGAACATGGTTATGACCATGAGGTCATGGAGGTTATATAAATTTTATTTTATGTTTTTTTTTAATAAAATTGGTTGTGTGATTCATTTTTGGTTGACAAACTTTTTGGTAGTGAGAAGGCCTAATTATGAGTAGGCCTAATGGTGTGGTTCAAGGAGTGAAATGAGATGAAAGTTGTTGGGGACATAAGGTGAGATTATAAGAGGTATAATTTAAATGTGTGTGAATTTTTTCATACATTTATGGATTCTCAGGATGTTCCAACATGGTCAAAGTGAAACGTGTGCTTTGAGAAGGCCTTATTGCATTAGGTTAATATTAGGCCTAATGGTATTTTTGGTCCTTATGAGTGGTGACTGACCTATGCAATGGTTTTATAAAATATTAATGTGTTATTTTATATATTTAAATTTTTATACAATTATTGAATTTTTTTTGGCTGACCAAGTCATGTGTGATCAAGAGTCAAGTATAAGAAGGTCTAATAGGCCTAATTGACTAGTTAGAATATTAAGGATATGAATGAATGAAATAGAAGTTTGGAAACTAGGTATATGGGTTAAATTAAATAAAATATGTGTTTTAAATATGTCATTAATTTATAATAGTGATTATATAGATGATGATCAAGGTCAAATGACCTAAATCTTCCAAGAAGAGGGATAGTTAAGCAAAGAGGCCTAATAGGTTGTTTGAAAGAGATAAAAGAGTATGAAGAGAAAAATAAGGTGATCATAATAAGTTGAGTGATAAATAGGTGTAAAAATGTGATCATATTTTATATTTTATTGAGTTATAATGAATTTACCTAGGGGGTTGGTTCCTCTTTGCAATTCGGTGTTTCTTAAAGGCTTAATTAAGTTGGTGCTTGACTAGTGAGGGGTCGGTGCTCCTAATGGGGTTGGTGCCTCATGAAATCATTATTAATTTATTATAGTATTGTATTATAATATATTTTTAGTTGTTTTTATTCCACATTATAGTTTCCCATATATATTTTATGTTCATATGTTGTATGTTTATGTAGATGTTTGTTTATGCATTGGTTGATGTATGTGTTTGAATGAATACTTCATGAATGATAAGTAAAATTAAACTATTATTTAATGGGAACTAATTTAACCCCCCACCCCAATATTAGTGTCTATAATTAAAAAATTAGTATCATATTAGGTCCTTTGGAGTAGGCCTAATAGCATAAAGGAGATCTTAAGTAATCATAGATGGCTAGTCAAGTACAAGGTGGTTTATCTACAAGTAAGGCTCATTTATTCAATGGATCTAATTATGATTTTTGGAGTGTCATGATGAGAAAATATTTTATGTCCCAAGGTCATGATGTTTGGAAATTAGTTTTAGATGGATATATATTCAACCCCTATTTCCACTACAAATTTAATAGGTAAGAAGGCTAGTGACAATTATTCAAAAGTAATGAATGGTATTCTCCATGGCCTATCAGAGGTAAAGATTGTGAAGGTGATGCAATATATGTTTACCAAAGAGATGTGGGATAATTTTAAGACTCTCCATGAGGGAGAATCCAAGGTCAAGTTGGATAAATTGCAAACCCATAGAAGATAGTTTGAAATCCTAAGGATGAGTGAAGATGAGACCATTGCAGCCTACCTATTCAGGGTTGATGAAGTGGACAACATCATAAGAGGTCTAAGTAAATAATTGAAAGAGTATAATATTTTTAAAAAGGTATTGAGATCTCTAACTCATAATTTTAATTTTAAGGTATCTATTATTGAAGAGATCCAAGATCTAGATAAGCTAGAGATGGATGTAATTCATGTCACCCTAATATCCTATCCTCAAGTGAAAGAAGACCTAAAAAGAAGGAAGCTACATTAAAGGTATAAGAATTTAAAAGGAGAAAAATACAAAAGGTAAAAATGTCAAAGAGAATGATGATTCTGATATTGATGATGATGAGTTGATATCTATGTTTGTAAGAAAGATGAACACTAGTTTAATTAAATATAAGGGTAAACTTCCTTTCAAGTGTTTTAATTATGGAGAAATTGGACACTTTGAAAAAAAATTACCTCATACTTATAATCCAAAGGATGATGAAGAGAATAATGAAGGTCATGATGATGATAATAAGTCATATATATATTTTATAAGAGTAGGAAAAGTTTCAGAAAGTATGATGACAAGAAGAAGTCTTTCAAGAATAAAAGAAGCTTTTACACCAAGGAAGATTGTATCTCATTTGATGAGAGTGAGAGAAATGATTATGAGAATGACCATGAAGGTGATGGTCCTGATGTCAATGAAATTCTCTTCATGGTTTAGGAAGTAAGTTATTCAAATCAATAAGATTCCATGTGGTTTGGAGGCATTATTGGTGATTTAGATGAAGAAGAAGATGAGGTGGGATTTTAGGTTGAGTTAATGGATGATTTAGAAGAATTAATGATGGTGAAGAAGAAGAATAAGGTGATGAGGTATCTTATCAAAGACTATGAGGATCAAATTTTTTTTTTGAAGAGAGATTGAGAAATAACTCCAAGGAAAGAAGAAATAGTCAAATAGGTGGAGACTCAAATTGAGATTGTGACTATAAGCCTAAATTATAAAGAAGAATAATGTGCTAGGTATGTAACTAAAGTTGATTCCTTGAGAACTAAGTTGGATCATACATCAAATAAAGTTAAGTCCTTTGTGAAGTTTGAAATGAATAATAATGACAAACAATATTTTAAGTACTCAAAAGACTATTAATGACAAAACAAGTCTTGGTTTCAATGGAGACCAAAAGAAAAATACTAATGTAATCAAGGAGAATCATACCTTAAATGTCACTGGTCAATAAAGGAATGATGGGGCTAAAATAATGAAGAATAATCCTATTAGGTAGTGTAATGATATAAGGTATGATAATCCTTTCAATGGTCATTGTTATTTATGTAACCAATTTGTTCATACATCAAGGCATTATAAAAGACCCTCCAAGAATGAATATGCATAGAACTACGAGGATAATCATCAATCCAGGGATATGTATAGGTTGTTTTTTACAAATTCCATGATATAGTACACATTATAAGATATTTTATTAGTAAATAAAGAGGAAATCATTAGTCAATAGGTATGGGTAATGGTGTGCTTCCATCAAGAGGAATAGTGTGTTTCAATTGTCAAAAGGTTGGCCATATTACAAAGTTTTTAAAGCATGGATTCTCAAGTCAAAACAAGAAAGAAGACAAAATAGTGAATGGAAACCAAAGGTAACTAGGGTGATATATGACCAATCTACAAATCCAAGTGGACTATTTTCCATGGTGGAGTATAGTTCAAATGTAAAGGAGTGCCAATAATTATCCATATCAGCTCAAGTTGTGGATGGAGTTAAGACAAATATACTAAGTCAGAATGTTGTCCAGATGGAGATTGAAGAGGTCAAGCCTAAGAGGATCATGAATAAATTTTAGTTTGGTGAGGGCATGAAGATATGGGAATCTCTTGAGTTTATGTTATTTTAAGTACCCTATAGAAGAGATGACTCTAAAAGGCAGTCATGAAGGCACTCAGTTAGTGAGCAAAAATATAGAGGTTGCTTGGTGTGAGGGGGAGCCTTTTAGTTAGTTTATGAACATAGGAGGATCATTTCTGTGTGTCGAGTTTTTGTCAAAGAAAGAGAATGATCTTATTTGGAGAGAAAAGGTGTGTTTATAGTTGTTTTAGGTCTAAGGATTAGTTAGTTGTTAGAGATGACCCTTTATCATTAGTTTTAAAGGGAGAGAAAGTTCCAATTTGGGAGAAAGGTTAGTTTGAAGAAGATCCACCTTAGGGAGATGAGAATGATCAGCTTTGTTTGAGTGTTTTCCATCAATGAAAAAGGGGGAGATTATTGAGGTATGTTATTATTATTGGTGTTATGGCATAAATTTTATCATTTATGTCAAGATCAAGATGGATGCCATTAATGTTAAAGTCAAAGTTGGTGTCATGAATGGTGAAGTAGTTTGTGACAAGGAGTCTTATGACAAGAGAGAATTTGAAGGAGACCTATTATCTCTTTGTTGAAAGAGAATTTTAAGAAAACTTGGTAATTATTCTAAGGTTTATGACATGTTAAGGTCGAGATCAAGATAAAAGGTAAGCATACTTTTGATCACTAGTCTTACGGAGCATTGTCATAACATGAGCATGTGTATCAAGATGGTGGATTGGTAAGATGTATACACATAGTTATGAGTGGATGTTAAAGGATGCCCAAGAATGAATATGAAGTATGGTAACATTTAGGAAATTTTCAAGGTAAAACTATAAGGGTAAGGTCTTAAGCTTAAGCATATAACTAGACTAGTCCTAGACACTGCCTGACCTAATAAGGTACCATGAAATGTTGTCAAGACTTGTGAAGGATAAAAATTAGTGGTAGAGAATTTGATAATATTTTTGACACTGTGAAACATGTGTTTAAGGTAGATAATCTTTTAGAGGAGATGTCAATGATAGTTCATGGCTTATTTATTTGCATGAAGAGACCTAGCGAGAAAGCATAAGCTTGGTAGCATGATGAGGTGAGCAATATGATGCTTGTGAAAAGAACATTGGTAGTGTGTGAGAATGGTATGAGGTTTTATGACATGATAATGAAGTTTTGAGAGTAGTGAAAGTGATTTCAAGGTATGTTCAATGTCTAAGTGTGACTAACAATTCAAGACATAATGTGCAAAGAGACCTAGTATGGCCTAATGAGGGGTTAATTTTAGTTTCCAAGGTGATATAGATCATGAGATAATTATATAATGTTTTAAAGTTTGTTTCAAGTATGTTAATTAAGTCTTAGGTCAAATGTTAAAGGAGAAAACATGAAATGTGGTTTTGAGGTTTT
Source organism: Torreya grandis (assembly GCA_037957365.1). Taxonomy (NCBI): domain Eukaryota; kingdom Viridiplantae; phylum Streptophyta; class Pinopsida; order Cupressales; family Taxaceae; genus Torreya; species Torreya grandis. The sequence goes on along the minus strand of JARHVA010000706.1, from coordinate 2,823,632 downwards.
CTATGTGCACAAAATGAGGTGTTACAAACCTTAGAAGGATTTTATTGTGTTAATTGGCATGTGAAACCTTTGCATGAGATATTAATAAGTTCATGGAAGTTGGGGAAGGTTCCTACCTCAAATTTTCTAGAATTGTTTTTGGATTTGATTTGAAATCCTTTATGAATGATTGATAAGAGTGGAAATTGGTTTTTAGTGCCTTAAACCCCTAAGTTAAACCTGATGTTAGATATATGATTAAAAAGTGATAAAAATGAATTGTATGACCTATTTTATGATTTTAACATGTATATTACTATCCTAATTACCCCCAAGTGGCATTGGTCTATCAGAAGAGTGAATAGAAGATATAAGAAACCTGTTGTTTCTCAAATTTTTGATGTAGCAGGTAGGGTTAACTAGGTTAAAACATGAAAGTTATTTGAGGATGATGTGTGAGACTTTTATTTTATGTACATGTAATTTTATGATCAGGTTATATACTTAAAATATGCTTAACCAATCATGGAAGTTGGCCTATTACTAAAAAGGCCTAGTGGGATTGAGATTAGGAATGTGTTGTAGTGGATTAGGGATGGATCTGATTACACTGGGTTATTTTTTAATACCTATAACACATATACCTAATGGATATAATTATTTAAAAAACTTTTTTATGGAATAAAGTTTATCTCAATCTAACTTATCTAACATAGTGAGGTCTGTATACAGTGAAGACATGAGATTGGTCTGTAAGACCAATATTGATTTTTGAACTTATAATATATTTATTTAAAGATTTTATAAGGATATGAAGGATAATATAAACCAATTTTAAGTTCATGAAATTTATTCTACAGGTGTTTTATGTCATTATTTTTAGACTATATTTTGGAGCTATAAGCAATTTTCTATGTGTGAGTAAAATTGATGTTCCTGAGTCATTATGCCTAGAATTGAAGAATATAATTCACATGAAATTTTTATATAGGTATAATAGGTTCATTTTAATTTATTTTTATTCATGATAAATTCCTATTAATGTGTGAAAATCCAAAGGTTCTTGGCTAGGTTTTGAATCCTGTTTACATTTTTAAGTGAGCATGTGGAAGTGGTCAGTTTAAGGTATTTTGCCTTATTTGGTGAAATATAATGAACATGGTGATGAACCTAAGATCATATATGTTATATCCATATTATTTTATGGCATGTTTGTTTTATAAATTGGTTATTTTCTTTAGTTTTGGTTGATAAACTTTCTGGTAGTGAGAAGGCCTAATTGTGAGTAAGCCTTATGGTGTGGTTCAAGGAGTGAAATGAGTTGAATGGTGTTAGGGACCTAAGGTGATATTATTAGGAGTATAATTGAAGATTTTTTAAATTTTTTAATCCATTTATGGATTCTCAATATGTCCTAATGTGGTCAAGGTGAAACGTGTGCTTTGAGAAGGCCTAATTACATTAGGTCTCTATTAGGCCTAATGGTGTTTTTGGTCCTTATGAGTGGTGACTAACTTATGTAATGGTTATTTAAATTGTGAAATGTGTTTTTTTATATATTAAAATTGTGATATAAGTATGGAGAGTGTTGTGGATAACCAAGGCATGTGCTATCAAGAGTCAAGTATAAGAAGAAGGTTTAATAGGCTTAATTGATTAGTTTGAATATTAAGGATATGAATGAATAAAATACTAGTTTTAAAATAAGGTAGAGGGGTTGAAGACCATCATATAGGTGTGTTTAATATGTCATGAAGTTATAACAGTGATTATATAAATTATAAGCAAGGTTATATGACCTTAATCTTCCAAGAAGAGGGTTAGTTGAGCGAAGAGGCCTAATAGGCTATTTGAGAGAGATAAAAGAGTATGAAGAGAAAAATAAGGTAATCATCATCAATTTAGTGAGAAAAAAGTTTCCAAATTTGATCAAATATTCTATGTAACTAAGTTAGTTCTGACTTACCCAGGGGGTTGGTGCCTCCTTGCAAGTTGGTGCTTGCTAAAGGCGTAGTTGAGTTGGTACTTTACTAGTGAGGGGTTGGTGATCTTTATGGGATTGGTGCCTCACTAAATCTTGATTAAATTTTTATAGGAATGTATTTCAAGCTATGTTTTAGTGGGTTTTATCCCTCATGAGTTTTCCCCACATATATCTTTTGTTCATATGTTGTATGCTTATGTAGATGTTTGTTTGTGCATTAGTTGATGTATGTGTTTGAATGAATGCTTCATGAATGATAATTGAAATTGAATTATTTTTTTAAGGGAAATGATTCACCCTCCCTCTCAATGGATATAATTAAAACATAGTGCATGGTATTCACATGATCACATCTCTTAGAGGCTTCTTAGCTAACTCTTATTTTCTAATACATGTCAACTACACATTGGTCCTCCTACTAATGGTTAGTATTTAGACACATCTTTATAATCCATGTGACTCCCTTAGAAAGGGTGATGTGTCACCTATGGATATATGGTACACCTTAAATGGATATTTAGTTTCATATATAACTTATTATAATCCTCTTATAGCTTTAGGTGGTTGCTAGTTCATCTACATACTAGGTGACATGGCACCTTCCCATTCAATCAAGCTCTCCCAAGATCTAACATATTTGACAGGTTTGAGGGATTGGCCACTCTGACACATGGAAAAGTGGAACCTTCCAATTTGGTTAGACTATTTTAAGATCTAACATCTCTATAGCTTTTTACAACTAGCCACTCTGACATATGATGATGTGGTGCCTTCCCATTAAGTCAGGCTCTCTTAGGATCTGACAGGTCTAAGGGACTAGCCACTCTAACACATGGTGATGTGGTACCTTCCTATTCAGTTAAAATATCTATTGAGTTATGTTCTTATTCTTGGTGTTTTTTCATTGAATTCAAAGGCTTGTGATTGTTATTAATGTCCCATTGTGTTCTTGTGAAGATGCATGACAAATGATCATGATGGCTTAAGAATGGTCTAGTATGACCTTGAGCTCTTCATAAGGTCTTGGCATAATGTTGTGTTATGAAACAAGGAAACCAAGTGAAAAAGTAATATGAGAGATAATTTTAAGGCAACCCCATAATTATTATGAGGTTGATGACATGTCAATGTCAAGATCAAGATACAAGGTATGCATACTTTTGAGCATTAGTCTTAAGGAACATTGTCATATCATGAGCATGTATATGAAGATGGTGGTCTATTAAGATGGATACACATAGGTATGAGTGTATGTTTAAGGATATATAATCATGCATATGAATTTTTGAAACACTCAAGAAAGTTTCAAGGTAAATCTTTAGGGGTAATTTCATAAGCTTAAGCATGCAACTAGACTAGTTCAAGACTCTACCTAACCTAATGATGAGTCTTGAGGTGTTATCAAGATATATGAAGTATGAAAATAAAGAGTATAGAATGTGAGAATATTTTAAACACTATTTAAACATGTGTATAAGGTATATAATATTTCAAATGATGTTTCTATTTTAGTTATTGGCTTAGTCTTTACATGAAGAGACCTAGTTAGAAGGCATAGGCTTGGTAACATGATGAGGAAAATAGTCTAAGGCTTGTGAGAATAAGTTTGGTAGTATATGATAAATGTATGAGGTTTTATGAAATGAGTATGATTTTTTGAGATTAGTTCAAGTGGTTTCAAGGTATGTTCAAGGTCTAAGTGTGACTGATAGTTCAAGGCTTAATATGTAATGATACTTAGTGTGGCCTAATGAGGGGTCAAGTTAAGTTTTCAAGGTACCAAAGCTCATGAGAACATTATAAAAGGTTTTATAGGATTTTTAAAGTGTGTTTAAAAATTATGAGGTAAAAACCTAAAGGATAAATCATAAAATTTGGGTTTGAGGTTTTCTATGTATATAAAATGAGGTATTACAGACCTGAGAAGGATTTTCTCAAGCTCATTGGCATGTGAAATATTTTAATGATATCATAAGAAGTTTATGGAATTATAGGGAAGGTTATTATCTCAAATTTTATATAATTGGTTTTAGATTTGAGGGGAAATCCTTTATGAATGATTGCTAAGAATGGAAGCTATTTTTTAGTGCCTTAAAACCCTAACTATGACCCAATATGGAAGATATTATTGATAATGGTTTAGAATGGATTTTTTGACCTATTTTTATGATTTTATCATGTATATGACTCTCATAGGTATCTATAGGTGGCATTGGTTTGTCAGAAGAGTGAGTGAAAGCTATAGAAAACCCCTTATTTCTTGGATTTTTGATATAACATGTCGAGTTGACCAAGTAAAATCATGAAAAATATTGGAGGATGATGTGTGAGACTTGTATTTTATGATAATATAAGATAAAAATTATTTTAAAGACTTAAAATATGTTAAAATGGTCGTGGAATTTGGCTTATCACTAAACAATCCTAGTGAGGAAGATAGTGAGAAAACTAGGTAGAAATGAGAATAAGATTAGGGATGGGTTGTAGTGGATTAGGGATGGATAAAAATGCATGGTATTATTATTAAATACCTATAAATATTATCAAATATTCCTAAATCATCATAACATGCTAAGGATGAGGATAACTAGGTTATACTTTAGTGTGCATGATAATGCATCATATTTATACAAAAGTTTAGATAATAGAAGCATATCAAGGATGGATTATTGTGAATTAAGTAGGAATTAAGAACAAAAAATAATTAATTAACATAAATATAGTATTTATATTAAATTAAACTATAATAATAAAGCATTATACATGAGAACACATGCAAGGAACAAAGTAAGAAACCACACAGGTAACCATAACCAAATAAAAATTCTATTGATATCTTTAAAAGTGGAACTCTATTATTTTAAAAACACAAGTATATGTAGACATTTTAATTATATGAATATTCATATTCTTATAATACTTGGCACAAAAATAAGAGTTTGTTCATATTCTAACCTATTGCAAGTAGTGGAGATAAGATAAAATAGACTTATATACAATAAAATGAGTATATAACACATGAATATTAGATAAATATCATAAATATATTTAAAATTTGATTTTTATCCAATAAATAACACATATACCTAATGGAGATAAGTTTTTTAGAAGCTTGTGTATGGCAGAAAGTTGATCTCAATCTGACTTGTCTAGCACAGTGAGGTCTGTGTATAATAAAGCCATGAGATTGGTCTATAAGGCCAATATTTATATTAGAACTTATGATATATCTATTTAAATATTTTATAATGATGATTAATGATAATATAAACCCATTTAAATTTTATAAAAGTGTTCACATAGGTGTTTTAATTCTTTGTTTCCATGACTATGTTTTGGAGCATTCAGGTAATTTCCTTTGTGTTAAAGAGAATGATGTTCGTGAGTCATTATGAATAGAGATGAATAATATAATTCATATTAAGTTTTTATATAGGTATCATATGTTTATTTTAATTCATTTATCTTCATGATAAATTCCTATGAAGGTGTGAAAAGTCAAAGGTTCTTAACTAAGTGTTTGAGGCTTGTTTGTAGTTCTAAGTGAGCATATGGAAGTGGTCTATTTGAGGTATTTTATACTATATGGTGAATTATAATGGACATGATGATGAACATGAGTTCATGGATATTATATCCATGTTATTTATTGATGTGGTTATGTGTAAAATTTGTGTGTATACTTCAAATATTCAAAGCAAACTTTATGGTGGTGAGAAGGGCTAAATGTAAGTAGGCCTAATGGTGTGGTTCAAGGAATGAAATGAGATAAATGGTGTTGGGGAACTAAGGTGAGATTATAATGGGTCTAATTTAATCATGTTAATTTTTTTCATCTATTTATGAAGACTTAAAATGTTCCAATGTGGTCAAGGTGAAACATGTACTTTAAGAAGGCCTAATTGCATTAGGTCTCTATTAGGCCTAATGATGGTTTTGGTCCTTATGAGTGGTGATAAACATATTTAGTGTCTATTTAAATTTTTAAATGTGTTTATTTATCTATTAAAATTGGTATATAAGTATGTAGAGGTTTTTGGCTGACCAAGGTAGGTGAGAGCAAGAGTCAAGTATAAAAAGAAGGTCTAAAGACCTAATTTGACTAGTTAGAATATTGAGGATATGAATGAATGAAATATAAGTTTGAAAAATAGGTAAAGTTATTTAATATCATAATATAGGTTTTTTTAACATTTCATGAATTTACAATAGTAATTATATATATGATGATTAAGGTGATATGGCCTAAATTTGCTAAGAAGAGGGTTATTTAAGAGAAGAGGCCTAATAGGCTATTTGAGAGAGATAAAAGAGTGTAAAGAGTAAAAGTAATTGATCATAATAATTTTAGAGATAAAAATGTGTCCAAAGGTGATCATAATTTCTAGGTGACTGAGTTGGTGTTGAGTCACCTAGGGGGGTTGGTGTTTCCTTGCAAGTTGGTGCTTAACTAGTGAGGGGTTAGTGCTCCTTATGGGGTTGGTGCCTCACTAAATCTTGATTCATTGATTATAAGAATATATTAAAAGATATTTTTCAATTATGTTTATCTCACATGAGGGTTTCCCACATATATATTATGTTCATATGATGTATGCTTAATGTGGATGCTTGTTTATACATTGGTTGATGTATGTGTTTGAATGAATGCTTAATGAATGATAAGTGAAATTGAATAATTATTTTAAGGGAATTTATTCACCCCACCCATATAATTATTTTTAATTTCAACATTTTTTATCAAATCCAATCCTTTGAAGCAAGCCTAATATCCTAAATGAGATCCTAAGTAAGCAAAGATGGCTAGTCAAGCACAAGGTGGTTTATTTACAAGTAAGGCTTCATTGTTAAATGGATATAATTATGATTTTTGGAATGTTAGGATGAGAACATATTTTATTTCTCAAGGTCATGATGTTTGGTGATTAGTTTTAGACAAATATATTGTATCCCTTATTCCCCCTATAGATTTAGCAGGTAAGAAGGCTGGTGACCATAATTTAGAAGCAATGAATGGTATTATTTGTGGTCTATTATAGGTAGATATTATGAAGGTGATGCACTAAATTTATATTAAATTAATTTGGTAAAAGTTTAATACTATCCATGAGGGATAATCTAAGGTCAATTTGGCTAAATTTCAAACCCATAGAAGATAGTTTGAAAGCTTAAGGATGAATGAAGAAGAGACCATTGCAGCCTACTTTTTGAGGGTTGATGAAGTGGTCAATATCATAAGATACCTAGGTGAAGAATTGAAAGAGTCTACTATTTTTCAAATTTTTTTGATCTTTATAACTCCTAATTTTGATTCTAAAGTGTCTGTTGTTGAAGAGATGTAATAACTAGACAATCTAGAAATGGATGGACTCCATGACACCCTAACAGCCTATGAGATGAGGACAAGTGAAGGAAGACCTAAAAGGAAGGAAGCTACATTCATGATAAAAGATAATTCAAAAGAGAATAAGACATAAGGTAATAAATTCAAAGATAATGATGATTCTAATATTGATGATGATGACTTGATAGCTAATTTTCAATAAAGTTAGAAACTAGTTCAGGTAAATACAAGGGTAAGCTACCCTTCAAGTGATTTAATTATGCAAAAGTTGGACACTTTGATAACAAGTGCACTCATAATAATAATACAAATGATGATGAAGAGCATGATGAAGGTCATGATGATGACAAGAAGTCTTATAGGTCTGATAAGAGTAAGAAAAGCTTTAGAAAGTGTGATGGAAAGAACTTTTTCAAGAACAAAAAAAGCTTTTAAACCATGAAAAACTATAGCTCATTTGATGAGAGTGAGAGAAGTGATTCTAATAGTGACCATGAAGATGTTTGACCTGATGTCAATGACATTATATTCATGGTTGAGGAAGCAAGCTATTCAAATCAAGAAAAATCTATATGGTTTGGAGGTACTATTGGTGATTCAGATGAAGAACATGAGGTGGAATTTAAGGCTAAGTTAATGAATGATATATAAGATATAAAGATGGTGAAGAAGAATAATAAGGTGAAAAGGTATCTTATCAAATATTATGAAGAAAAAATAATTTTTTTTGAAGATATATTGAGCATCAAATCCAAGGAACAATAAAAAAATAGTCAAATATGTGGAGACTCAAATTGAGATTGTGACTGCAAGCTTAAAAGATAAATAAGAAGAATGTGATAGGTATGTAACTAAAGTGGATTCCTTTTGAGATGAGTTGTATCAGGCATTAAGTAAGTTAAATTCCTTTATAAAGTTTTTAAAAAGTACCGATGATCTAAACAACATCTTGAGTAGTCAAAAGACTACTAATGATAAAATAGGTCTTGGTTTCAATGAAGAGCAAAATAAGAATACTAATGTGATTAAGGAGAATGAGAAATTAAAGTTAAATGGATAATTAATGAATGATGGTACTAAAAAAATTAAGACTAATCCTATTAGGTATCTTAATGCTATAAGGTATGCTAATCCTTTCAATGGTTATTGTTATTCATGTAACCAATTTGGTCATAAATCAAGGAATTTTAGAAGACCCTCAAATAATTAATATTCATGGAATTATGAGGAGATTCATTAGTCAAGAGGTATGTGTAATGGTGTGTTTCCATCAAGATTAATAATGTGTTTCAATTGTAGAAATATTGGTCGTATTGTAAAGTTTTATAAGCATTAATTCTCAAGTCAAAACAAGAAGATTGAGGCCCCTAGAATGCAAGAATGAAGACAAAATAGTGAATGGTTACCAAAGGTAACTAAGATGAATGATAATAAATATGAAAGTCCAAGTGGACTAATTTCCATTATGGATCATAGTTTAAATATAAATGTGTTCCAAGAATTCTCCCTATCAACTCAAGTTGTGGATGAAGGAGTCAAGACAAATAGACCAAGTTAGAATGTTGTCTAAATAAAGATTCAATAATTCAAGCCTAAGAGGATCATGAAGAAATTTTAGTATAGTAAGGACATGGAGATATGGGAATCTCATGATTTTATGTTATTTTAGTACCCTAGAGAAGAGGTGACTCCATCAGGCTTCATGGAGGAATTTTTTTAGTGAGTAGAATCATGAAGGATGTTTGGTCTTATGGGGAGCTTTGTATTCTTTATTTTAGATCCAAAGTTATATCAATAGTATATTGGAGGTATGATTGTAAGATATGCATTAAAAAGAATTTTTATGATTAATTTATCAAACCAAGTCACATTCATGATAGTGTCTGAAATATCTCATGGAGATAAGGGGAACATGGTTGGGTACTTATATAAGTTGAGTTCCTGTTTGGTTGATAAGAGGAATATTGATTCATTTGGGAATAAATAATGTTTTAGGTATAATAATTATATGATATTATTGTCATATATTACCCTTTTTCATTAATTTCAAAGGGGGAGAAAGACCAAATTGGGAGAAAGAATAGCTTGGGAGGAGATATAGCTTGGAGAGATAAGAATGATCTACTTTGATTGAGTGTTTGCCATCAATGATAAAGGGGGAGATTGTTGAAGTATGTTCATGTTGTTGGTGTATTGGAATTGTTTTTTTTAATTTATTTCAAAGGATATTGAGTGTCATTAATGTACCCAAGATGTTATTGTGAAGATATATGGTAAATGATCATGATGGCTTAAGAATGGTCTAGTAGGTCCTTAAGTTCTACATAAGGTCTTGGAATAATGTTATGTTATGAGACAAGGAAACCAAGTGACAAAGTAACATGAGAGATAATTTTAAGGATAAATATTAATTATTCTAAGGTTGATGAAATGTCAAGGTCAAAATCAAGATACAAGGTAAGAATACTTTTGAGCACAAGTCTTAAGGAGCATTGTCATATCATGAGCATGTATATGAATATGGTGATCTGGTAAGATGGATAAACATAGGTATGAGTGTATGTTTAAGGATTTCCAAGCATTCATATGAATTTTTTAAACATGTAATAAATTTTAAATGTAAATCTTAAGGGGTAAGGTTTTAAGCTTAAGTATGAAACAAGACTAGTCCTAGACTCTGCCTGACCTAATGTTGAGTCTTGACGCATTATCAAGATATATTAAGGATGAAAATTAGTGGTAGATAATGTGATAATATTTTTAACACCCTGTAAATATTTTTATAATGTATATAATATTTTATATGAGGTTTCTATGTCATTTCTTGGCTAAGTCTTTGCATGAAGAGACCTAGTGAGAAGGCATAGGCTTGGTAGCATGATGAGGAAAATAGTTTGAGGATTATGAGAAGAATTTTTGTAGTATATGAGTAATATATGAGGTTTTATGACATGATTATGAGGTTTTGAGACTAGTTCAAGTGATTTCAAGGTATCTTCAAGGTCTAAGTGTGACTAGCAGTCAAAGGCCTAATATGCAAAGAGACCTAGTGTGGCCTAATGAGGGGTCAAGATCAATTTTCAAGGTGACATAGATCATGAGATAATTTTTATAGGTTTTATATGTTGTTTCAAGTGTTTTTACCAATTATGAGGTCAAATTATGATGGAGAAATCATGAAATTTGGTTTTGAGGTTTTCTATATACACAGAATGAGGTATTGTAGACCTGAGAAGGATTTTCTCATGCTCATTGGCACGCGAAACATTTTCATGAGATAATAATTAGTTAAAATAAGCTGTTTAATTTTAATATATCAAATTTCCTAGCATTATTTTTGGATTTGAGGGGCAATCCTTTATGAACAATTTATAAGAATGGAAACTAGTTTTTAGTGCCTTAAAGCCCTAACTATGACCTGATATAGAATATATTATTAGAAATGGATCATAATGGATTGGTTAACCTAGTATTATTATTTGATCATGAATATGAATATCCTAGGTATCTCTAAGTAGAATTGGTCTATCATAAGAGTGAGTGGAAGCTACATGAAACACCTTATTTCTTGGATTTTTTATATAATAGATAGGATTGACCAGGTCAAAGCATGAAAATGATTAGAGGATGATGTGTGAGACTTTTATTTTATGATAATTTTATTTTATGATTATTTTAAAAATTTAAACTATGCTAAAATGGTCATGTAAGTTGGCTTATCACTAAAAAGGCCTAGTGAAGAACATAGTGAGAAAACCAAGCAGAAGTGAAAATTAGATAAGGGATAAGTTGTAGTGGATTAGGGATGGATAAAAATGGATGGGTTTATTTTTAAATACCTATGATATAAGTTTTTAATAATATTTTATATGGTATAGTCTTGATCTCAATCTGACTTGTCTAACACAGTGAGGTTTGTGTACAATGAAGCCATGAGATTGGTCTGTAAGACCAATATTTGTATTGTAAATTACAATGTATCAACTTAAATATTCTCTAAGGATGTTTAAGGATAATATAAACCCATTTTAATTTCATAAAGGTGTTTAAATATGTGTTATAAGTCTTGGTTTCCATGACTATGTTTTGGAGCATTCAGGTTATTTTTTGTGTTAGTGAGAATGATATTCTTGAGTCATTATGCATAGATTTGAATAATATAATGCATAAAAATTTGTTATATATGTATATTAGGTTCATTTTAATTCATGATAAATTCTTTTAAATGTGTGAAAATTCAAAGGTTCTTGACTGGGTGTTTGAGTTCTGTTTGTAGTTCTAAGTGCTCGAGCATATGGAAGTGGTCTGTTTGAGGTCTTTTGCCATAAATGGTGAAGTATAATGTAAATTATGATGACCCTAAGGTAATTAATTTTATATAAATTTTATTTATTGATGTGTTTATATGTAAAATTTTATTTTATAATTTAGATATTCAAAGTAGACATTCTGGCAATGAAAAGGGCTAAATGTGAGTAGGCCTAATGGTGTGGTTCAAAGAGTGAAATGAGCTAAATGGTATTGGGGACATAAGGTGAGATTATAAAGGGTATAATTTAAGTGTGTGTGAATTTTTTCATCTATTTATAAAGTATTAAAATGTTCCAATGTGGTCAAGGTGAAATTTGTGCTTTGAGAAGGCCTAATTACGTTAGGTCTCTATTAGGCCTAATGATGGTTTTGGTCCTTATGAGTGGTGAAAGACCTATGTAGTGGTTTTTTCACTTTTAAAATGTTTTTTTTTTAATATATTAAAAGGGTGATACAGTTATGTATATGTTTTTGGATGACAAAGGTATGTGAGAGCAAGAGTCAAGTATAAAAAGGTCTAATAGACCTAATTTGACTAGTTAGAATATTGAGGATATGAACAAATGAAATAGAAGTTTGGAAACTAGGTAGAGGGATTGAATTAGAGAGGTTTTTTGAAAATTTTATAAAGTTATAATATTAATTATATATATTTTTATAAATTTGATATGACCTAAATCTTTCAAGAAGAGGGTTGTTTGAGTGAAGAGGCCTAATAGGTTATTTGAGAGAGATATGAGTGTAAAGAGAAAAAGGAGGTGATCATAATTAGTTGAGTGATAAATAGGTGCCCAAAGGTGATCAAAAGTTATAGGTAACTAAGTTGGTGTTGATTCACATAAGGGGTTGGTGTCTCCTTTCAAGTTGGTGCTTACTAAAGGACTGGTTGAGTTAGTGCTTGACTAGTGAGGGGTTGATACTTCTTGTTGGGTTGGTGCCTCAATAAATATTGATTTATTGATTATTAGACTATATTCAAAGATATGTTTTAGTGGGTTTTATCACCCATGAGGGTTTTCCACATATGTCTTGTGTTCACATGATGCATGCTTAATGTGGATGCTTATTTATGCATTGGTTGATGTATGTGTTTGAATGAGTGCTTCATAAATGATAAGTGAAATTGAATAATTATTTTAAGGGAAATAATTCACCCCCTCTTAGTATCTTTACTTCCAATACTCTTTTGACCTCTAACATATTTGATAGGTCTGAGGTATTTTTTATAATAACACATGGTGATGTGGCACCTTCTCATTTGGTTAGGCTCTCTTAGGATTTGACATCTTTGATAGGTCTAGGGAACTAACCACTTTGACACATGGTAATGTGGTGCCTTCCCATTTGGTTAGTATTTCTTGGGATCTAACATCTCTAATAGGTTTGGAGAATTATATGCTCTGAAAAATGGTGATGTGGCACCTTCCCATTTAGCCAAGCTCTCTTAAGCTCTATGAAATTCAAAAAAATACTAAGTAAGAAAATAAAAAGGAACATGACGCATTAAAAACTTACTTGTCAGTTATAGAGATTTTGATTTTCCATGAATAGTGATGAGTTTGCTACTCTGGGAATGGAATGAGACTTCAAGTGACTCCTATAAAATTTGACCTACAACATTGGCTCCATGTTTCATAATAATAAAAAACACTCCTTAGTCCTAAAATAAAAGATGCCTATTTTTACTTGGGGAAATTAGAGAGATATACATTTTGAGGATTTAAGTAGGTGTTGTGGATGAGAATAAAAGAAAGGACCCTGAAGTTCTGGTTCATGAGATTTTTAGAGGGGTCCCCCATTTCAAATAAAATGGGGCATGTTGGCCATAACAAATATATTTTTAGAACTTATATCAAAGGAATATAAGTATATTTTTAGCATTCTAAGCAAGATAGAATACATGGGTCATCAACATAAGACTAGTTATGCTAAGATATATAGGCCAAAGGATACATGATAAAGTAGATGCAATAATTTTAGGATAAGGAAAGGTCCATAAATAATATTAAAATCTAAGTTTTGAGTTTTTAAAGTGTATAATACTGAGGCACTATATAATCCATAAATATCTTCTACACATACATAGCTCACTTTCGAGATTACACACTTATGAGAAAGTCTAGAAAATTTTTGATACCATGATCTTTGATCCTCTTCTATAGAAACCAAGTTTAAGATCTCTTATGTTTTTAAATTATTTTTTCTACCAGCACCTTTTGGTTTTCCTTTTTATGAGTTACAATGTAAGACCTTGGATAGGACTAGGATTTTCTCACAAATTACCCACCTTGTCTTGCCTCTTAGCTTAGTTTATGAGTTGTATTATAATACCTTGGATAGGACTATCATTTCCTCATAAAAATATTTTCATACCTTATTATTATCATCATTCACATGTCATTCAATGATCATACTTTCTTCCATCACACACTATCACAAACATTAAATATGAATTATTTATTTCAAATTTCTCCCTATTTTCTTTATTTTATTTTTGATTTGTATTTACATATTTGATTCACATTTATCATTTTTATTTAATTTTATTATAAATCATTTTGTATCTCATTATTTTTAATTTGATCCCAATCCATAATAGATAATATTGATAATAGATTTGACAACCATAATGCATTTACTAGTCTCCAAAATCACCATCGCCTCTCTAAATTGACAAACCAAAAATCACTAATGAGATATCTACCCAAAAATATACATAAATTATATTTAAAAACTTAGAATTAAATAAATATTAAAATTAACTACTTCATCAACCATGTACAATACTACATTTTCCCTATTCAATCTTTATAATTATATTGGCCATGTACAAAATTAGATCAATTATATCCTACACTCAACTTTATCGGCCGTGTAATAGACTACATTAGACATATAGAATTTTATATATTATCAATCTTTATGTAATATATCATCTATCTATCTAGACTCCATCACATAACTTATATGCTATCAACCATCTACCATGTTATCAATCACTGCATATGCCATCATCCAGATACAAAAGCCCATAATTTTTAACTACATCAGCCTAGCTGATACTATCCTATTCAAGTAGTGATTTTTCACTAAAATATAATAAATACCTTAAACATACTTTTTGATATTTTTCTCCTACCCATTTTCCATTTTAATTTTACTCTATTATTACATTTTCTAGGAAAAACTATGTTACATAGATTTTCCTCGATATATATTTTTCCTAATCTACTCCATTTTAATTTAAAATTACTAAAAAATCAAAATAAATGCACTAGTGCCTAGAATACACCAACTTCCACTATAATACATCCTCCAAATAATCCACCTCTTTGAGCTCAAGCCATTGTCTCTCTCTTTTCTAAATTTAGATACATAGAGATCTGGTTTCCAAAAATAGAAAATGTGCAACTGAATAGTAATTCACCCATTTTATAGTAAAATTTCAAAAATATATATATAATTATTTACTAATAAATTTTGTATTTTTCTCATAACTTTAATTTTGTAATTCCTTTTAACAAATCAAAAAAAGATTTAGAATCTTGACAAAGTAGAGAATTTTTCATTGCTAATAACATATTTTGACAAAATAGAATTTTATCTTATTTTTCAAGTCTATATCTTGTTATACACACTATACACCTTGCTTCATATACTTCCCATGTATCTTATTATTTTATTGTTTTTTAGAATAATGGATTTTTAGTCCTATTTAATAAATAGGTCTGAGTAGGGAAAATAAATAAATAATATTCCTAATTATGGCCATTGATTTGTGAAATTTATTTACAATATGACCTTTCTAAAAATAGTAAGAGAAAAAGGAGAAATGTAACTTAGCTTATTCTATGCTATCTAGTCTGAGACAGGGTCTAAGAATTTAGGTACAAGACTGGGATAATATCAAAAATAGGTTCGTAAACTTCATTTTATAATTGGACAAGAGCACCAAAATTGGGACACCCTATTGTTCAACATTGTAGTCCTTTTCTAGTGATATTTTCTAGGTGATCTAAGATTTTTAGGTTTTGATCAGTAGGTTTGTGTTACACTATCAGTTAAATATCAAATCTTAAAAGTCTATGGGGCTTATTGTACATCTATTTTAATCTTCAAATCCCTAAGAGCTCTTTGTGCTTAAACTTGAAAGGACAATTTGGGAAAGAGAGATAAGTGGTTAGTATGTAAAGGATACACTGTAAACACTTCACACCCCATGTGTGGGCACACTTCCTACATACAAATACTCTGAGGAGGGATCAAGCTAATGTATTTCTCCCATTGAAGTGTTTGGTGCAATTGTGTATGAAAATGTAACTAGATACAAAATAAGGTGTACTTTAGATGGCTAGGGACTAGTGTAAGGGTTTGAATAGGCTTGGAATAATATTGGAAGGTTGTATGTAGAAAATAGGGAAAAGTGCTTCAGTGTACTTTTATTCTTACTTATAAATGAGTGACAACCCATCTAAATGGACTTTGAATGGAATTTTATAGGGGATTTAATGATCATGGGTTAAATGAATTTGTATTAAGATGACATGAATTAGGATAATGATCCAGGAGAAAATGATCATTTGAACCAAATTTGCACTTGGATAATAGCACCAAAACTAGGACACCCTAGGTTTTAATGCTTCTATCCAAGTTGCGCACTATTATCCAAAGGGAATGAGACTTGGAGGGATGAACCTGGGCCTGCAAGAGCTACCTAGGTCTACAAGGGTTGAGTCCAAAAGGCTATGGATGATTGAGAATTAGTGAAAGAAAAGACTATATGGGTTGTGCAAGCAAGTAGGAGGACCTATGGATTGGGTGTCATTAGCCACACTAAAGAAACCAAATTTTGCATTTTACATGAATACATTTGCCTCCCTTTATTCTAGTGATGTATCAAAGTGAAATACTAGGATAAAGGAAAAAATAGAAAGTGTACCTGAACTTACCTACAAAGGTGAAGCCCATGAAGCTTATATGATGTTGAGTAATGCTAAATAGTGCATAGAGAGCATAATGTGCAAGTGTGAATCTATGAAATGGACAAAGAGTAGATCAATTTTTATTATATGTGATATAAAAAAGAACATACAAAAGCTAAGTAAAGTAAAAAGGAAAAGAAAGGAATAAATACACCTCATTGGGTATGTGAACCAATACAAAACTTATTGTGATCCTGAGTAAGGCTAAGTAATGTTGGATTATGCTAGATGATGTTGTACCAAAATTTATATCATGAACAGAGCTAAGTTCTCAATTCTCCATAAAGTAGCTCAAGAATACAAAGGCTGGCCCTTTGGCTCCATCATCACCTACTGAGTGAAGCTAGATGATCATGTGTGTGATAATCAATATTTGGATTGTGTGTTTAATCCCTCTAAATAGGCAACTCAAGAGTACAAAGGATGGCCTTTTGGCTCCATTATCCTGTGAAGTGAAGCTATGAAGTGATACTAGTATAGAATAGATGTTACATGAGATGGTTCATGGAGCCCATGGATGCTCTAAAATTTTGATAATGTGTCATGGATAGTTGAATTTATGTTGGAAACTAGGCCACTCTTATCCATTTCAATAGATGGAGGTTAGGCTTGTATGAAAGCCACTCTAAAACTGATGTAAAATGTTTATGTGAAAACTAACTTGGGAACTTGAGAAGCTAAACTTGTATGAAATTTCAAATTGAAAAATTATTCCAACCACCTGCAGATGGAGTAAGGCATGCAACTATTGAGAATGGTTGGGTAATAAATTAAACTTGGAAATAAAGAAGACCAATATGTTATGCATATTTCCCCCAATCACTAATGTTTGGAACATGGATTTTGATCTAAAAGTTATGTCAACTACCTAATCTAAAACTAAAAGTGAGAGTCATCATGTCATGTATGATACCCCCCTAATATCTAGATTTCTTAAGAAAACTTTAATGAAACTACTGATTCTAACTGATTTGGATGTGTAAAAATTGTAGCTGAGCTAAACTTCTTACCTGTTATTGGAAAACTTGGTTGTTTTTCTACCCAAATAAGAGCACCAAAATAAGGGCACCCCTATGTTTTGGGTTGTTATCTATTTTTGACACTGTTGTCATGTGCTAAAACTAGTTGTTGATCTATAATCATCACTATTTTTATATTCTATTCTGACTAGTTTTACCTCTAGATTTTGAATTGGGTGATTTAAATGTTGTTGTTTTGACTGTTAAGAGCTTTGTTCTCCATGATAAAACCCCTATTTTTCCCCCCTCTTTTGAGGGTAGGAATGATGAACCTATAATAATTTCCCTTAGAAGAAAAGAGTCTTGCAAGTGTGTTAAGTTGTATATATATATATATATATATATATATATATATGATATATTAATGATATTTGACAAGATATCTCTAGATATAGCAATGTTTATATTGAGAGATTGTTAGATCAATAGGGGTATGCCTAGATAGATATGATAATGTAAAATCATGTGTAATGTACTAAATTATAATTGTAAATGTTAGTTTTTATTTTTTAGTTACTATTTGTCAAGGAGGGATGGAGCATGATGTTCATCATGACATCTAAGAAAGCAAGGAAATTGCATGATATGGATCATGGCATTAAAATAATAAAAAAAATCAATCAAGAAAACAAGCACATAGAGCAAGAAGAAAGAAGCAAGAAGCATAAAATGTTGGCCAAGGGTCCATGCAAACAAGGGACATGCGCACATCTCACTCAAACTAAAAATCAAGCATAAAAGGCATATTTGAATGCCACATACACATATAATTTAAAACAAACATTGATTGATATGAGGGCCACAAGTACATAGAAGATTAAAATCAAGGGACATTGGAAAATATCCAAAGATACATACACATTAATAAAAGTAAAAGACATTTGTAAATGTCCTAAGGCACATATAATAAACAAATCTAGAATTGGAAATGCAATCTCATCTATCTACGCATAGCAAGAAAGTAAAGCATGTAAAAATTGGAAATGTAAAATCACATCTAACTAATCAAAGTAAGAGTGAAAGTATGCAAGACACATCTAGTACAAGACTAGGTAATGCTAAGAGATACACACATGATAGATACTAGTGAAATGTTGATATAGTAATCTATGTAATCTGGTAAGTAATGTATATCTGTATGATAACTCAGAGTATGTAGTGTAGAATTAACATAACCTAAATGGTGTTGTCATGTAGAAGATGCCCCTAATTGGTATGTATATCATTGTGTGTCTTGAATGTATAAGTAAGAATGCCCCCTAAATGGATACATTGAAGCAATTAAGTAGTTGGATGTAACTACACACACTAAAAAAAAATCAAGTGAAGCAGGGTAATGTAGATAATTGATAAACCATAGCATGAAATAGTAAATGTAATTCCTAACATGATAGTAGTAATGTAAAGCATGGATGATGCATACAATCAAAATGTTTTTGGTATTTTTTAATTTTGTATTAATTTTGTATTGTTTGGAAATATTTCAACTATGTAAATCAAAGAGAGAATATGTACAAGAAGTGTTAATAACTATGTACAATAAATACTGAGAATAAATGATACTAACCAATGAGTCTCATAAGAGACTCCCTATCATGTTGTCTTATATCAAGAATAAAGATCATGAATGATCTTGAATCATGATGGAAACACTAAGACTGTGGCTCTCAAAGTTGCATATGTTATAAATGCTCTAAAATCTCTATAGTGGAAACCAACGATGGGGTCCCTTTGTAATTTTGAGAAGTGGTGCAACTATAGGGCTCTTAAGGACCCATTTGGAAGTTGGATAAGCTCTCTGAACATGTGCTCTATGTGTAGACACATGAGATCTATTTGATACTACTCTAGGTGTAAACATTGTAGCTAGAATTTATCTAAAATATTGAAGTTATGGAAGTGTATGAACTCTCTATGTTGGTGATGAAGGTCTTGACTATGGCTGAATTAGGACTAGAGGAAGAACTGTAATAGGTGGAGGAGCTAAAACTAGATCATAAGGGGTACTAACCTAAGTGACAAAGCTATAACCCTATGTGTAATCAACCTACCTATCTTTGTAAACTTAGGTGATATCGTGTATTTCATAATCTACTATAAGCATAGAGCTGGTAGTAGGTATGGGATAAAAGCTAGATGAACCAAGTTTGAAGAGAGGAGGGATAGATATAACCACTAGTGTTTTCTTGTGTCTAGTAGTGATAGGGAGATACTTAAAAGTATCCAAAGAGTTAGATACATATAATTAGAAACCATGTATAGAAATATGATTATAAAGAACATTCCACATGATAGATAACAAATAAGGGATAAAGAGCATGGAATTATGCAGTAATGCATAGAAAAATTTGACTTGAATCATGACATTTATAATATGTTTTTCAAGATAGTCTTGATAATTTTTCCTTGTGAGAGATAGAGAGAAAGTGATATAAAACATGAATTTGTGAGAGAGTGCATAAATATCTTTGACATGAACTATGACATTTGTAATATGTTTAACATGATAAGCTTGAAAATTATTCCATATGAGATGTAGAAAGTAAAGGGTAGAAATCATGAATTTTTGAATAAAGGAATATAAGCTATTGAAATGTAACATAACATTTCAAATGTGTTTATAAAAATAGAGTTGGTAATTATTTTGTATGAGCAAAAGAGAATATGTAAAAAGAATTTTGAAATTTTGTGCATTTTTGGCAATGAATTTGGTAATATCATCCCATATAATGAAACATAAGCATGAAATGAAAATAATGAAACTTTTTACTAACATATGATAAACTTCATCATTCATGTACATGATATGTTCTCTTATGGTTTCCTTATTATTTTCAATAAATGTAAGAAAAGTTTGTAAATAAAAGAGCATCATTTTTGCAATTTGGCTATGGATGTAAGGTGATACCTCAAGAAGCAAAGTAGGAGTTAGTATATGAAACTAGGGATTTTTAAAAAATAATTATGAAAAATAATATGAATTTTTGAATTTTAAATTGATTTTTTGAGTTTGATATTCAATTAAAAATTTAGAAAATGATTGGAAAAGTACTGGAATATAATTAGGAACTAGTTAATACAACTAGGGATTTTTGAATGAATTTTTAAAATTAGTATGATAATTTTAAAATTTTGATATGAATTTATAAAAAATTTGTATAAGTTTTCTTTAAAAATTTATGAAAAATCAAAAAATATTTTTGAAATTAACAATATATTTTTCCTAGTATTTGGAATGTGTTTGTATGCAAAAAGGACCTAGTATGTGCAAACTAGGGTTTTTATAAAATATATTGATAAATTTGAAATTAATTTATAGATTTTTTATTTTTAAATACAATAAAAATCATGAAAATTATGAAAAAAAATTTATAAATAATTTACCTTAGGGTTTCTAGGGTGTTTTTGTGCAAAATTCAAAGTCATGTTCACCAAATGCTTTATTATTTTTCAAAATAATGGAGTTTTATTCCTATTTAATAAACAAGTTTGAGTAGGGAAAATTAGTAAATAATATTCCTAATTATGGATACTAACTTGTGAAAATTGATTGAAATTTGATATTTCTAAAAATAGTAAGAGAGCAAGGAGAAATGTAACTTAGCTTATTTTGTGTTATCCAGCTAAGACATGGTTTGAGAATTTAGGTACATGACTGGGACAGTGTCAAAAATAGATTCCTAAACTTAATTTTCTAATTTGGTAAGAGATTAAAAATGGGACACCCTATTTTTTGGTGTTGTAGACCTTTAACGGCACTATTGTCTAGGTGATTTGATTTTTTGGGTTCTACTCGATAGGTCTGTGTTACCTTGTCAATGAAATATCAAAGCTCATAAGTCTGTAGAGCTCATTGTGAATTTATTTTAATATTCAAATCCATAGGATCTATTTGTGATTGAAATTTAAAGGATAATTTGGGAAAGAGAGAGAAGGGGTTAGTGTGTAAAGGATATGTTGGACACACTTCACACCTTATGTGTGGGCACGTTGCCTACATACCAATACTTTGAGGAGCACTCAAGATAATATAGTTCTACCATTAAATTTCTTCGTGAAATTATGTATGAAAATGAAACTAAATGAAAAAATAGGTGTAATTTAGATGGATAGGTACTAGTGTAAGGGTTTGAATAGGCTTGGAATAATATTGGAAGGCTATATGTAGAGAATAGGGAAAAGTACTTAAGTGTACTTGCTTGTATTCTTGCTTCTCTCTTGTAAATGAGTGTCAAGCCTTCTAAATGGCCTTTGAATGGAATTTTATAGGGGATTTAATGATTTTGGTTTAAATTAATTTTTATTAGGCCAACATGAGTTAGGATAAGGATCCAGGAGAAAATAACTGTTTGAACCAAATTTGCACTTGGACAACAGTGTTAGAAATAGGACACCTTGGGTTTTAACACTACTATCCAAGTTTGATGCTATTTTCTAGAGGGAATGAGACTTGGGTGGATGGATCTAGGCCTAAAATAGCTACCTGGGTCTATAAGGGTTGATTTTGAAAGGCTATGGATGACTAAGAATTGGTGAAAGAAAAGCCTATAAGGGTTGTGCAAGCAAGTAGGAAGACTTATGGATTGGTGTCATTAGCCACACTAAAGTAACCAAATTTTTCATTTTACATGATTAAACTTATCCTAAATAATAAACAAAAACTTAAAGTTATGTATTAAAAAATTATTTAATTTTTACTATAATTTGTTAGCTTAGTTAGTGTGTTACTATTTTCTTTCTCGAAGTACCAATATTACACTCTAGTGACACATGATGAGTTTTAATTGGGGATATATACACATAATATTTTTAAATTTATCATTTAATAATGCTTTCTCTATTTTAGTGACCTATCAAGTTTTAATATCCCTACGTTCACACCTTAAAGGGTAAACTAGGAAAGGGGTGTGTTTCTATCTATTTTTTTGTTTTTCTTAGTTTTGCAAGAAAGAAACTATGTTACAAGTTTATAGAATAATATCTATTGAATGTGCACATGTTGAATATAGATGATTATGGATAAATACTCTTTATTTTTGGAGGAATTACCTACAAATAATAAAATAACTACCACAAAATTTGTTTTTTAGATAAGTAGATGGGTGGATTGCCTAGCATGAGTTAGATCTTAAAAGTGAAAGCTTTCTAGGAGGTTGTCAATCGATATGCTTTAAACACTTAAGTTGAAATGATAAAATAAATGTTATTACATTAAATGATATAAAAATTTAAATTAAAAAAAAAAAAAAAAACTTAAATTAATGCAATAAAGTTTGATAAGAAGATGACTAAACAATAAAGCAACTTAATGCTAAAACTAGTCAAGTCAAAATTGTAGTTTTGGTTTGAGTTTATCTTGTGACAAAGGCCAAGAAAAGGTTGTTTGGTTGGGTTTGTTAAGTGTAAAATTTGGTGAATGGGTAAAAGGGTAAATTATGGTAAGAAATCAAAGGGATAACGGTCAAGATGGTAGGAAGCCAAAGAGATAAGGAAGGTAAAGATGGTAAAGATGTGATTTGGTCAAAAGGGTGATGATGAGAAATGGGAAAATGGATAAATGGATAAGAATGGTAAATGGGAAAAAGGGGTAGGAGAGAAATGAGGTGGAGGAAGAAGGCCAAAAGGAAAGAAAGGAATAAATACAACAAATGAAATAAAGAACAAGGTTATCTCATGCTTATTGAAGATTGAAGATGGTGTTGTTGATGAAGACAACTTGTAATTTTAGTAGGGCTTCATTTATTTTAACTTTTTTCCTCCAAGATGATGAGTGGCCTCCTTGAAAAATGCTTCCAAATCTATAAGATGAAAATGTTCCTAACCAAAAAGCAACTTAACCATGGGTGAAGGGGGAGGGTCATATTTATATCATTTGATGTCAAGAAACATGCCAAAGGAGTGAAATAGTGAAATGTGGTGCCATTTTACAAGTGAGATCATAAGTGGTCATGAAAGATAAGGGGGTGAGATTCCCACTTAGCTAATAGGTTTCTAATTTGGTTGGTTTGTCTCCCAACTTTATAAAGAGTCCAAAATGGAGTGGGAATCATGAACATAGGCTCATATGGGTCCAAAATACTTTCCACCACTCACTTCCTTCTTTTGGCTAAGTGCACCATGAATTTTTTCACCATTCTCCATAGGAGTGCATGGGCAAATCAAATGATAAGGGTGATGGGATTTGTTTGTCTCCCATCTTGCACATGAGTCTAATTTTGAGTGAAAATCATACACATGGGCCCAAATGAAGCAAAAGGACTTTCCACTAAGCTAATTTGTCTTTTGCCTAAGTGTTCCATGAATTTTGGATCCATTCTCCATGTGGGTACATGGGTGAATCAAATGATAAGGGTGGTGAGATTGGTTTGTCTTCCACATTGAATGAGTCTACTTTTGAGTGGAAATCATGCACATGGGCCTAAATGAGGTCAAAGGACTTTTCACCAAGCTAATCTGTCTTCTGGATAAGTACCCCATGAATCTTGGCATCATTATCCATGTGGGTGCAAAAACACATGTTCAATGATGGCTCCATAGGGGAAAATGTGCCATACTTCAAAGGAGGGGCCCTTTGGTGCTTAATGATGTTATTAGGTACCTTGGAGAAGGGTCTTAGATAGGGTATGATGTCCCACTTCAACCCACCTCACTTCCAAGCCATGTCACTTTCCATATCACCTTCCATGTCACTTGTCATGTCACCTGCCATGTCATCATGAATAGTGATAGGAGAATAGTGATTTGGCTATGTTAAAAGGGTTTGGTTAAGGTTTAAGAAGGTTTAGGGGGATATAGGGGGTCTTGAGGCATTCAAACATCAAAAGCTACAAGTGTGCACTTTTTTAGTGTCTATATTTTTCCCCTTTTTGTTATGCAAATTTGAATTAACAAGCTATGAAGCAAAAATAGATCATTTGGTCAAAGGTCAGGATGCCTCGAGTATTAGAGGAGGTGTTCCCCCTCAAACTAGGAGTCGATGAGGAAAAAAAAAATTAGGTACAGGTTTGATAAGAGGATAGTAAAAAAAAGGGTTGGGCATTTGAAATAAAAATGTGCACAAAAAATGTGACTAAGTGTGATATCCAAGATCACACACAAACAAAAGTTGCCAATGTGGGTAAAATAAAGATCAGATTATAAGAGACAAGTGACTAATGTAACATGTGACCACAACTATGGTTAGCAAACTTTTTAGTCTCTTAGACAAGGTTAGTGTTTTTATAGGTATTCAAATTTGGAAGTGATCCTTTGAAAAACATAAATGGTCTGGTTGTGCACTAGGTGGTGTAAATTCAAATGTTCAACATGACAAGATTGGTTGGTGTGGTCAAAAGGACCAAGGTAAGGTTTTAGCAAAAATATGCAATAGTTTGGGTCAAAATGGCCAACATCAAGGTGGAGAAAGGTGAATGGTGGGGATGGGTTGCTAGGAGGTGGCTAAGGTGACTCTGAATGCACTAATCCAAATGGATGCTACCTGCATAGTTCTATGGATAAAATATCCAAAAGAACTTCAGACCTAATGTAATTATTTTAGTGGAGTTTAGATGGGTTGCCTTAATGTGATATACCACATGGTTAGGTTTGGGTTGATAGTTTGGTAATGGTGAGGTGTCATGGTGTATATTGGTGAATAATCACCAAAATAATCCCACATGCATTAGGAGGAGAAAACACAGATGGGAAAGGTTGGATAAATAAGTGGGTAAAAAAAGGCTAAACACCACAAATTTCCTATGATATAGCTAATCCAAATAAGAGGTGCCTTCATGAGGAGGTTACACCTTCTAAAATTATGTGAGGGTATAAGCACAATGATGGCATATAGATCTATGAGCCAAGTTTTAAGAGATGGGCATCTATCAAGATCTTCATAGTCTTGTGGGTAAAAGGTCATGATCGCTACGAATAGAGTTTTAAGGGTAGTGGAAAATTAATGACCTACAAAGAATTTATTTGATGATCAAGTAGATTCTATGAGGTAAAAAATTAGTAGCATGGTGAGTGATAGAGGATGGACTGTGCCTTACTCAAGAGATACATAGCCAATATGGGCAAAAGGTGTCCATGTCTACATCTGCTATCCCATTACTTTAAAACCAATGACTTTGGGTTCTACTCAGAAGAGGCACTACCAGTAAGGAGCCATGTGGCCTAGGTTATATAGTATATAACTAGATAAGATGGTGGAGTTCTTACTATGATAAGTATTTGGAAGCTGTCACCACCATCAATAGTGGCAATTTCAAAGGCATGATCATTGTATTAGCCCATGGTTGGAAGATAATTTGTGTCAATTAGGGTAAAGGTGATAATGATGTAAAAGATTACTAGGTCCACAAGGACCAAAAGGTGACAAAGTAGGAAAAGACATTAGATGCGGATCAGATGATAAGGCTGATAAAAAGACATCATGGCAATGCATAATGACTTTATCAAGATGACCAATCAGATTGAGGGCAATGTGTCCACATGAAAAGTTAGTATACATGACCATTTTAAGTGGGAATATTATTTAAGGGAATCAATGATGTCATAGGATCCTCCTAGTTAGTGGAATAGATAATCATGTCATCAAGGAATAATAGTCAGGTTTTCTATATAAAGAATCATGTTATGAATGATATCTCATCATGAAGTCATTTAGTTTTTTAGGTTGCTGATAGTGCAGGGAACTACACAAGGGTGAAGATGGAAATAATGGGAATAATAGTGGAGATAATCAAGAACCCTCATGACCTAAAATAATTAATATGGTGAATGTACATATCTACCATATACTACAATACGTAATGGTAATAATGGAAGTACTATTAAACCAATAGCAAGAGGAAAGGCACCCACAGCCCAAGCTTGAGCCTGAACTCTTACTTACTTAGTAGTGAAGAAGGTGATAATTTAATTACACAAGATGAAGGGCTGGAGAACATGACCATCAGCTTGTTTATGGAGGGAACCCTCACTATCTAAGGGGATGTGTGTTGAGGCAACAAGAGGTGGAACCTATGCAAGTAAAACAACTAGAGTAGAGGGATGTAATGGTTATAATGGTAAAGTAGGGTGAAACACCCAGAGTGGAATATTATTCTCACCCTATGGGGATGAATGTGGAAGAGGAAAATAGAGTATGACCTTTAATGGCTACTAATATAGGTAATATTACAGATGTTAGTTTAGGGAGAAATAAAGTATAAGGATGGTTGAACCCAAACCCAGAGTCACCAAATAATTAGCCTAATGTTTAGGTAGGAAAATAATGTATGTAGATGCCTTAGGTGAGGTGTGTATAGTCTGATAACTTTATGTGTTGTGCAACTCCTCACACCCTAAATAAAATATTACACAGTTTGTTGTAACTATGTATAAAATGTGTTGGTTTTCATTGTTTGAATGTTATTATGCTTAGGGTTATGTGGGTACTCATGAATGTTATGGTTATGGTTATGGTTATTTTAATATTGCTTAAGGTAGATTAGATAAGGCAAGGCAATAAACAACACTAGAATGGTAAAGTGAATAATATAATCAAGAGACAAATTTCATAATATCAACTTAAGCACATTAGGATAAGAAGATGGAATGATGTTTCTTAAATGAAAAGGACTAAAAATAGACTTGAAGTGGGATTGGATTAATGAATGCAAATAATCATCACATGATCATGCTTTGAAGGATTAAAAAAGGTTCCTTGATCACACTCTATCAAGTACGCTAAAAATGTGTAGAGGATTTAAAGGTTGAAGAGGTGATGGAAAGGATGAAGGGAGTAGTTAGAGAGGGACAAAAGGAGGACCCATGCTTAAAATACAAAGACATTGAAGGAAGGAATGGATGTCTTAAATTAGCTAACCTGATGAGATTTCATGCATTAAAGTAATAGAGCAAAGGACATGAGTAAGCAAACATGTATATGCACATATAAGCAATGCATCTAGTGACTACACTCTAATGAGTGAGAAGCTAGAGTGTTAATGGGAGAAAATAAAGGATATCCAATAAGGTATGAGGTAAAGGCAGACCAAGATATGGATGAAGAGATAGGTAGAGGAGATAACAAGGTCATAAATAAAGATTAATATGGAGAAGGATAGATGGAACCAAGAATGGATATGGAGGAGGAAAAAAAGAAGGTTGGGAAGAATAAGGAATGTCATCAAGGGAGATAAGAAAAATGAAATGAAATAGAGAAAAGAGAAGAAAAATAAAAGGTATAAGATGGAGGTTTGAGGAATGTACTAAAAATGATAGATTGGAAAATTGAAAAGGATGGGGAGAGAAGCGTAACAATCATGGAGGGTAAGGGGAGGATGAGAAATATGACAAGCCATAATAGAATTAAAAATAGGTCTAAAAGAGACCAAATAGAAAATAGTTTGGTGATGAGAATGAAAAACAAGGAAACACATGGAAGAGAAGGAAATAAGAGGAAAAAGGAGTGAAATGAGGACACAAGAGCATGAAAAGAGAGTGAATAAGCAGGTGATGATGTGACCAAGTAAGAATAAATGATGATAGGCAAGGAGAGGAACAACAAAGCAAATTAGATGGTAGTGTTGGAGATGAGGATGGGATGGAAAATGGGAAAAGGGTTAATAAAAATGAGGGGAAGTAAAGGATGGGTGGATAAGAAGATGAAGAGATAAGGTATGTGTTAATCAGCTTGTTAGAAGAGATTGACAATTTGAATGAGTGATTAGAAGAGATTAACAAGCCAAAAAGTGGTGAGGTGGTGAATAAATAGGTAAACACAATAAAATGGAATGAGATGAAAATAAGGGATGATAAGAAGGAAAAAGAAGAATTGAAGCATGGATATAAAGCATGAACACTCACACAGATGCAAAATATAAGTTAGTATTGAGATGGAAAGAGGAAAAGGGGAATGCAAAGTGAAAAAGGCTAGAACAGATAAGAAGAAAAGGGAAATTATGGAAGGCTTCTCAAAGATAAAGACACAATTAAAAGCTAGTTGTTGAGGAAAAAAATGAAAAAGGTGGGAAGAATGTCAAATTCATAGAGATTGGTGGCACACATAAGAAAAAAAGGGATGCTAAAATAAAAATAAGAAATAGAAAGCATGTCAGATTGAAAACATGCAAAAGAGGGAAAAAATTTGAGAATTGGAATAAAGGTGATTTAGAAGTAGTGGAAGAGCAGTAAGAAGGTGGTAGCAAAGAAGAGGAGTTAAAAGTGTCCATTGGTGTGCTAGTGAATAGGATAATATGGAATTGGTGAGGAAAATAAAGTGGTGAGGAGGGTATAACAAATTGCCAAGGGTAAGGGGAAATAATGATGATGGAAAAAGAAGACAAAGGAGGTAGAGGGAAAGGTTGGTAAGAAGTGGATAAAGAGACAAAAAATGGGTGGGAAAGTGACCCATAAAGCATGCACAAGGAAAGGTGACTGGGATTCCAATGAAGTGGGGTAGATGGTGGCTTTCTGGGAGATAAGAGAGGTGGATTAGGAAGGCCATCAACCCTTATGTGAAAAGAGATTGACAAGATAGAAAAGTGGTTAAAAGAGATTGATAAGATGGAGGTAGGGAGATGGTGAAGAGATATATAGAGAAGTGGAGGAAGAGATTTTAGGGGAGAAGGGAAAATAAAGTAAGGGATGTGGCTAAACTGACCTTAGTAACTGAGTGCTACCTACATAGTCCAAAAAGACCTCATGCCAATGTAGTTCTCCTAATAATGGGGGAAGAATAATGAGGAATTATTAGATGATTTTAAAATACAAGGATTATAGGAAGAATCCAAAGCTTCCCTGACATAAGATGCCCTAAACAAGAGGGAACTATTAGTAATGGAAATTAATGAGAAGAAAAAGGGAGGGTAATTAGTTATTAGTGACTGAACTACCCTTAGAAGTCAAGTAGTGCCTATATAGTCCATGGACATCATACCAATGTAGTTCAACAAGGGTTGGGTGAGTGGTGTTCAAATTGGTTGCCCCAATTTGATGGACCACATGGTTTAGTTTGGTTGAAGGTTTCCAAATAAAGTGTGTGAATCAAACACCAGTTGAGGTTTTAGAGAAAGGTATCCCTAGAAGGTGGGTTGATTGATATTAATGTTATTTTAATTTCATTTATGGTTTGGATGGATGATAGTGGTGGCACATAAGTAAGCTAGATGACCATACTAGATGTGGAAAAATACATGAAAAAATTATGAGATATAGGTCTAATAGAATACATGATTCAATGAGGAGAGAATAAGAAATGAGGTGTAATGATTTTTTATTGACAAAGACAAAGTAAAACAAAACTCAAAGTTATATTTACTTAAGGAAAATAAGCCTTTCAAATGCTTCGCATTAGTATGAATTGGTTGATAAAACAAGTTTATTGATCACAATGTGCTAAGTAAGCTCGAAATCTATTGATTTATAGATAGTATAAAGGGAAGATGGGTGATAGGTGGTGTGAAGGATAAAGGGTAATGCATATGGTAACCTTATGTGGGTAATTTTTCCCCTTCTATAGGTGAATTAAGAATGATAATAGACAAGTCCATGTCATATGCTAGATGTAGACTGATCAATGTGGGAAGTCTACATGTGAAAGATGATTATGGATTCCATATTGTTACGTTATTTGAGAGTTGATTATGGCTTTCAAGATTATTTATATTTTTCTTTGATTATGATATTAATTCTTTTGCTTTATTGATGTATATGGGAAGCTGATCAATATGGGAAGCTTCTAATAAATTTCTCTATTTTTTACAAAGTTGACTTAGCCATCCTTCAAGGGATTAGTCTAAGTTTAGATGCTTTGTTTAATGCCTTTTGATAGCTATCCTTCAAGGGAGCAGTCTACCTTTTGTGCAAGAAATTTTTATTTTGTTTTGGGAAACTATCTTTCAAGGGAGAAGTCTATAATGCTTAAGATATTGACCCAAGTAATATTTTGGTATCCAAATTATTTTTGGATGTGATGTTTTTATAAATAGACAAGTCTAATTAGGTTCATAGGTTTACCTTTATGAGGGAAAAACTTTAACATAAGAGGGTTAAATGATAGGTGAAAGGAGGAGGTTTGAGAGACAATGACCATGGGATTCCATCTTGTTAGAGATGAAAAGTATCCATGAGAACCATGCTATGGATAGATTCATGGCACCTATATTTAGGATTAGGCTATGACTATGATGGTTAATCACATGGTTCTATGTTGTAATCAATTGTCCTCAGAAGGAGAGGAGGAATATGGGTGAAGGTGAAAATTGTGTTAATCAAGGGATGAGCTTAAGTTAGACAAAAAGTAAGCTTGATCCTTCTTTAATAAAATAACGGATGAAAATGTGAAGCATTGAGAGGCTCAAGTTCTAGTTTACCTTTGAGAGAGGAAAAATGATAAGCTAATGATCCATATTTATGGGTTATGATGTAAGGTCTAAGATAATTGAAATTAAACTTATCTCATTTACTTTTCTCCATGTTGGTCACATGTTGGTTTTCCTTGAGGATGAGGTCTCTGATATTGAAGTCTCACACTTTTAGGTGCTTATTATAAGTGTGCTTGATATGTTATTGATAGATATGGAGGTGGTTAAGTGCAATGAGGTGATATTCATCAAGTAGCTCAAGCTGAGCTAAATAGTACTGATGATAATCTTCTTTAAAAATAAGATCTTACAAATATATGTGAAGAGAGGGAATTTAGAATTCAAGAGGCAAGACTACCTCTACTTCGAAGACTAGAGAGAAAGGGGTAGCACATGTAGAGGTTTGAATGCTAGTGAGATAGGCCCATAAAGCGAATGGGATGTGTAAGTGCCAATCCCAACCTAAAGCACTAATGAATTTTGTTAGCATTTTATTAGAGGATTCCACCTATCTATTTTCTTATGGATGGTAAGGAAAATAAAATCTTAAGTTGATGCCAAATGAATCACATAGACCTTGGACTTGTTTTTGAAATATTTTCTATTATCAGTGATGATCTTATGAGGAACACCAAAACAATAGATGATATGATGGTTGATAAAGTCAACAATATTTTCCACTTTGGTTAAGAGAATAGGAATATCTTCCACCCACTTGGTGACTATGTTGATGGTGATATGCCATTGTGAAGAATGGGGCATGATTTTACCAATGAGATCGATCCCCCATTGTGAGAAAGGCCAAAATTCCTTAGATATTTGGAGGCCATTGGCTAGTGTATGATGTAAATTATCATGTTTTTGACATTTAACACACTTTTTTACATAATAAAAATAGTCCTATTTGAGAGTGGACCAATAGTAGCTACGGCAAAGGATATGTTTAACAACTACTAGACCACTAAAG
This sequence comes from Torreya grandis, assembly GCA_037957365.1. Classification (NCBI taxonomy): domain Eukaryota; kingdom Viridiplantae; phylum Streptophyta; class Pinopsida; order Cupressales; family Taxaceae; genus Torreya; species Torreya grandis. The sequence goes on along the minus strand of JARHVA010000706.1, from coordinate 2,791,715 downwards.
TGTCCCCCATAGATCCCATCATACATTTCCCTGATGGCATGGGAAGCTTCATGGCTGCATAGGCAAAGAAGAAGGAGACCATCAAAACTAAATTTGTAAAGGATTCCCCCTAGTATGGTGTAATGAGAGGTACTTTGAACAAAGGTTCTTCGGGCATTCCTAGAGAAGCTGGGAGGAACGATGCCTAGGTTAAGGTAGTTAAAAGTTTGGTTATACCAAATTTTAGATGGGGATTCCTCCATATTAAAAATGATAGGGGGGTTGAATTGGTTATAAGAGAGTGTGTTAAAAATATGAATGGTGACAAATATTTTGGAATTGGAAAGCTAAGAAAGGATCTAGGAAGTAAGTCAAGCCATTGTGTTAATGAATTTGTTTTTAGATTAGGGAATAGATTGGACCAAGTAACATTTGAATGATGTTAAGAGTTTGTCAACTAAAAGTTTATATTTTTACAAGACATCATTCTTAAATTGATAAGATCCATTGACTTGGTTGACCATGAGCTGAGAATCACCAAAGACATTAATTGTCTTAATTTCCAAGGCTAGAGTGGTTTGGAGACCTATGACTAGGGCTTCATACTCAACCATATTATTGGTGCACTAAAAATCAAGTTTGAAAGATAGAGGAAGGGGTTCATCATCAAAGGGGATAAGAATGATACCAAATCCACCACCATGTTGACACTTTGACCCATCAAAGAACATAGTCATTTGGTAGGTTATGTCCTCTTGGGAAAGAGTAGTGATGGATTCATCTAGAAATTCAAGAGGAGTTTGGTGATCTGTCAAAGGTGATTCATCCAATTGGTTGGCAATGACTTGCCTCTTAATTGACTTTTTATAAAGGAAATTAAGATTAAAATCTATTAAAATCATAAGCCACTTGGCCATATACTAGTTTTGGTATGGCTTAGAATGCATGTACTTGAGTGGGTCAGTGTTGGTTATGACATAGATTTTATGGTTAAGAAGGTAGTGGTGTATTTTTGTGGTAACAAAAGTTAAGGTTAAGTAGAGTTTATTGGCATGGGTATACCAAGTCTCGTATTCTAAAAGCATGCAACTAATGTGGTATATGGCTTTCTCTCTATGTTATTCATCTTAGTGAGCCAACATTGCCCCTAGGGAAAGGTTGGTGGTAGAGATATATAGGTAAAAGGGGTGGTCATCCTTAAGAGGGGTGAGGAAAAGTGGTGATAAAATGTATTGTTTGAGTGATTCAAATTATTTTTTTACAATCACTATTCCATTTGAAGGAGAAATCCTTCTTCAGAAGGTGATGGAAAGGTTAGCACCAGTCTAAAAGCTAGAAATGAAATGGTGAATGGATTGAATTTTTCCTTACAGGCTATGGAGTTGCTTAAGATTATTAGGAGGCATCTCCAAGATTGTGTTGACCTTGGCAGGGTCAAATTTAATTCCTTGAAGGGTGATGATAAAGCCAAGAAGATTTCCTAAAAGGAACCTAAAAACACATTTATTGGGGTTGAGTTTGACATGGAAATGGATTAGGGATTCAAAGATAATGTCAAAAACTTTTAGATGATATTTTTGATATTTGGATTTTCCTAAGAGATCATTGACATAGTCCTCTACGATGGTGTGGATGAGGTCATGAAAGATGTAGGTCATAGATCATTAGTAGGTTACACTGGTGTTGTTTAACTTGAAAGGCATGAATCTATAACAAAAACTTCCCCAAGGGGTGGTAAAGGTGGTTTTATGCTAATATTTAAGATCAATCAAGATCTAATTATAATCTTAAAACCCATCTATGAGAGATAGCATCTCATGGTCAGCTATAATTTCAATAAGTTGGTCAATACTAGGTAGAGGAAAGTCATCCTTGGGGTAGGCGAGGTTAAGGTCACAAAGGTCCACATAAATACATATACCCCTAGTGAATTTGGTGATAGGTATGATATTCAAGACCCATTGGGGGTAGTCAATGGGTTGAATGAAGTTTACAGATAGGAGACGTTGAAGCTCTTCTTTGATGAGAAGGGATATGTGAGGATGCATGCATCAAAGTTTCTATTTATCAGGCTTGGCATCATGATGAATGATTATGTTATAGGTAGCAATGGTGGGGTCAATCCCAGGTATATCACTATAAGACCAAGAAAATTCTATACTGTAGTCTTGGAGGAAAGAGGAGAATTCTTAAAGCTCTTCAACATCTAGTGATTGGCCCAATTTGACAATGTGGGGGTTGTTTAAAGTATCTAATTGATATCTGTGGTCGATTAATACAACATGGTCAAGGTGTCAAGAAGAAGGGGTTTATGAATTGAATAATCTAGGGCATCAAATTAGGTGAGAATAGAATCATCATCTTGATGTTGGATGGTGTTTATGGTAGGAGAATCATTTTCTACCATTTCAAGATGAATGAGAGGAAGAGTTTTAGTTTGGCCATCCTTTTGATAGGTTAGAGGGCCCAAACTAATAGTATTAACTAAAAATAAAATAAAATTAGGGGGAATGATGTCAAAATCCTTAGACTTTGAATGAGTTTGGGTTGGTGAGAAGGGGATGTCTTCCTTGATGGTGTCAATAGGTTTGGGTGAATTGGTGGGTTCTTTAGGTGGTACAACCCAAGGCCAAATGATTCATGAGGTTTTTAGGTTTTGATCAAAGGTAACTCATAGGGTCATTGTTCATATAATCTAATGCTAAATCCCTTCTAAGCAGACTTGTGAAGGTATAATTTAGTGCATGTTGGTTTGTGAAGGTAGGAAAAGTCATAGTTGAATGGTTAGATGGAAGAGGTAGTGGTGGGAGTAAGAAGTTGTCGATCAAATCCCCCATAGATGAATTTCATTTGATGGTTGGTGGGACTGAAAGGGATGATGGTTTTGATGTTAGGGTCATAGGAAGGGTCATGTTTGAGGTTCCCATATTCTTGAGGAGTAGGGAAAACATCTAATGCTAGAAGGTGATACTCCCCTAACAAGAATTATTGGAACATAGATCCCAAGGGCTCCTCTATGGGGAGCTATGAAAAAGGGATGAATGAGCTAGTTGATGTTTCACTAATGGTTGTTAGTTGGGGTGTAACTATTGAAGGTGCATTGGATGGGTGTATGAGGATATCATTGGTGTGATAGGTCATGTTGCATGTTGAGAAAGGATTTGGGTCTGCTTGGATATTGATGACTTGGCCTTCGTGTTCAAACTTAATGCATCGATGGAGGGTAGAAGGAAGACATTCCATGGAGTGAATCCATGGTCATCCCAATAAGTTTAAGGAATGTGCAGGGTCCTACATGGATATGAAGGATGACGGTTCCTAAGGTAGTGGCCATAATGTTGTTAAAGGATTGGAGGACCATAGTGGATTCCAACATGATATTGTCTAATAAGCTGAGTTGGTCATAAACATAGGAGGATATGATGTTAATTCTAGCTCTCACATCAATCATTACCCTTTTGACATGGGTTTTTTTGATGTAAGTGATAATAAAGAGTGGGGGATCTGGGTCTTTAGGGTGGATGGAAGGTATTTTTGAATTCTTAAAGGTGACAAGGTTAGAAGTTTAGAGGCCACCAATAAATGTAGCTAGAGGTTGAGGGTCATTGGGTTGGAAATCAATGAATTATAAGGCTTTTATGAGTGTTTGGTAGTGATAGGGAGAAGTAGAAATCAACTCATACAAGACCATTTTTGTTGGGGTCTGGTGAAGATGATTGAGGATAGCTTTCTAGATAGATATTGCATATGGGGTAGATTGTGGAGGGTTAGATTGGGGGGCACCTAAGATAGACACCTTGGGTTTTCTTGAAGATGGAGATGGTTGGGTATGGTTTATTTGGGAGTTTGAATATAGGTAAGTCCAAGGAATAGACACCTTATCCTTCTCTTTACCCTTATGTTGTTATCTAGTGACCATGTTGATAGTATGGATAGAAGGAGAAGGTGAGGTAGTAGAGTGGTCAAAATCATCTTCATTCTCAGGTGAGAGTGGGGGAGTGGGTAAGTGTTGGGTAGGTATGGTTGTTTTTTGGGTTGGTATGGGTGACATAGGAGATTCATCTGTTAATAGATCATCCTCATTGTAAAGGTGGTGGATGAGATTTTAGAGAGATTTTCAATTCTCTGTATCATGGCTAGGTGTCTTGTGGTATAAACAAATCAAATTTTATTAAAACATGATGGTTTTGGATGTGAAGAGTTAAAGGGTTTGATGGGTGGTAAGCTCAAGGAAGAGGTTTGCAATAACCATTATAGAATGGTTAAGTAAGGCTCAGTTAAAGGTGGTAAAGGTTTAGAGGTTTTTATTTTGGTTGTTGAGGTAGAAGGTTGTTTGAAAGTAGGTTTGGTGATAGGTGTCTTAGGTAAGGTGGTATGCTTGGTTGATGGTTTTGGTTTAGGCAATATGGTTGATGAGATAGAGGTGTAGGATGGAAAGGTAGGTAACTTGGGTATTGATGGTGCAATAAAAATAGGTGTGTTAGGAAGAAAGTGTGAAGGTGTAACCAATAGAGGTGGTAGGGTTTTGGTAAAAATAATGGGCTTCATGCCCAAGGTAGAGGGATGAGGACCCAAAATGGAGGGAAAGGTTGAGCGAGGTAAAATTTAAGGCTTTATGCCTTTGGGTAGTTTTACTTCTTTGGTTTCTTTGGTTGTTGGTTTTGAAATGGGTTTGGTTACTTGGGTCTTGATTAGCTTAGGTGTTTGAGGGATGGTTAGTTTGACAGAGGTTTTGGTTGGTTGGGTGGAGGTTTTGGTTGGTTGGTTATTAGAAGTGTTGGGTTGGTATGTCAAAGAAGGGGTTGGAGGTTCTGGTTTGGTAACATAAGGGAGACCTAATTATTGCCAAAATGTGGATTGATCTATGTCAGGGTTGGTAAAAAATTATACTTTTTACATTATCTTTGAGAAAGGTTTGATTCCCTAAATAGTGGGTCTACAAGATAATCCGTTAGGTGGATACATAGGGATGGTAACCTTGTCCTCTTCCTCAATAAAAAGATGAAAGTTTAGGATAGATGGTTCTTCTATGGGAGTATTAGATAGGGGCATTTCCTTTTTAGGAATGATTTCTATGGGAGGGGAGAGTTGCTTGGTAGTTGGTGAGGAAGGTAAGATGGGTGTGTGGTCTAGGGTATCAATCAATGGGGAAGTTGGTAATTTTACTTCCTTAATGAATGAGGAAGGAGGAAGAGGTACTTACTTGGTTTGAGTTTCCAAAAAAGGTAGAAGTTAACTCTACTACTTTAATAAGTAGAGAGGGATTGGTAGATTGGTGATTGGGTTCTTTATTAGTGAATGTGTCAAGAGCATTACTAACGGTACAGGTATCAGTATAATACTTGACATTGTTACTCTCATTTTTGGTAGGATCATGGTTTTCAAAAGTTTTCCTAAATATGCCAATGGCTTGTCTGGGTGGTGCATTGGGGTTGTCTAATGTAATCTCCCCTTGTCAATGAGGGATTAGATAAGGTATTTGAAGTTATTTCACCTATTGATATCATGTTTTATGACTTAGTGAAAGGCACAATGGTCATTTTCATTATAAAAACTTGGCATAGGGTGAGAATCATCAAACTATTGGGGTGGTTTAATTGGTATAAGTTGGATGATATTAGCTTTTAATAGCTTTTCCAAAATAGAAGCATAAGGTTCCTAAAGTGGAGTTAATTGCTTCTGATTGCTCCAAGTTTGGTTCTTTGGGTTTTGGTTTGAAGAATTAGGGGAGTTAGAGGTTTGGTTCCTTAGGTTTTGTTGGTTGGTAGATGGTGGAGGTATGGCTTTGAGGATAATAACATTTATTGTTCCTTTATTCCTGGTGTTGGTATTGGGTTGGTTGCTTGACTTGGAGGAATAATCCTCATTGGTTTTCTAGGTTAAGTTCTTATTTTTGAGTTTAAGCCTTCTTTCATCAATGGTTTGGTTCTCTAGCTTATGAGCCATGGTAAAAGCTTCATCAAAGGTCTGAAAGCATTAGACACATAATGTGGATGAGATGTGTTTGGCACATGCTTGAGCAAAGAGCTCTATAAGTTCAAATTAAGGCAAGGAAAATGAAATTTAGTTAATTAAGCTCCTCTAACGAGCCACAAAATTGGCAATAGATTCATCCTCAAATTATTAGATGGAGTAGAGGTCGATGATAGAAACTTTCTTGGATATATTGATCAAAAAGTGATCCAAGAATTTTTGGGCTAGTTATGTGAAGGAGAAGATGGAATGTTTGGGTAAGGCACTATTCCAATCTAAGGCTAGGATAGTTAGAGACATTGAGAAAGTGCAGAGAAGGAGGGAATCATCATAAGTAATGAGATAACAAACATTCCTAAATGTTCTAAGGTGTTGTTGGGGATCCTCTTTGCTTTAAAATTTAGAGAAATTGGGAAGTTCTCATTGGCAAGGATATGGCTTAGTGGGTATGGATGGGTGGATGGGCTCATTATAAATTTGGTCATAGGATAAGATATTGTGAGCACCTGAGATGGATGACTCTAAGGTGGTCATATTTTCCATGATCATCTTCATGAAATCTTCTTGGGGTTGAGCACCTAAGAGGTTATAAGATGCATATCATGGTGGTGGTTGAGAAACATGTTGATAGTGGGTAGAAGCTTGAGAGGTTGCCACATATTGGTATGTGGATGTCAATGGTTGGGTAGAAGATATATATTGGTATGTGGATATCAATGGTTGGGTAGAGTTGGGTGGTTTGGTAGTGGGGATATGCCCTTGTGGGTTATGGGGATAACCAAAGGTTGTTTGTTGGGTAGGAGTGGTAGTTGGGTTAGTGGTTGATGGAAGGGTGGTGACCTTTATATTAATCGATGGTAACATGGAGGGTATAGATACCAAAAGGCTTTGAAGTGGAGTAGTTTTTGATGGATTAGAGGTAATTACAGGAATATGGTTAGTGCTAAATGTAAGAACTCCTATTATAGAGGAGTGATTGTTAGGAGGTATAAGGGTAGTGGTAGTTTGGGTTGGTTGATTTTGAATGGTAGCCTCAAGGGGGTTGTTGGTCAATGATAACACTTGGGTAACTAAATTTCAAGTGGTACCCATCATAGTGGAGGTATTCTCCATGAGGTGGAGAGGCATGCCATAAGGTGGATCTATAGGTGAGGTCGAAACTAGGATTTGGTAAGATGTAGTTCTAAGGTAATGTTGTAAGGCTATGTGATTATTTTTTAGGAAATTGGAAAAATCCACATATCCTAGGACTACCTAAATAAGACTTACCAAAGACTGAGGGGATTCTATGGGTTCATAAATGTGTTTCATGGATGTAGAGGTGGAAGAGGTTGGTTGATTTGGTGGTGAGATTTGTTCCTCAAGGTTCCTTCCCTATTGGGGAGTAAGAACCATATGAGAAAATAGGAAAGTAATGGTACATTATCACACCTAAAAATAAAGAGTAATCAAAGAAATTCAAGGCAAATAATGCATTCACTAAGAGTGAATTAGGTTCTACGATTCTTTTTAATATCTCTTTAGGCTTATGCCTTAGAAAAGTGTGAAGGGGAAATTGGCTTGAATAGGTCCTAGAAAGTAATCTATGTTTGGTTTTGGGTTACGTTTAGGTGCTAAAAAAGAAGTATATATTGGATCAAGTACATTGATTGTTACTTGGGGATTTCTCCCCCACATCACAATCCTACATCTAATGTGGGTGTTTACCCAATATATTGATTACCAAAGCTTATACATAGCCAAAAAGCTAAGTTGGTTATCCCCTTGGTGATTAAATCCAAGCAAGATAATGTGAAAAGGGGAAGGTGATCCACTAGGTGATGAAATATTAGTTGGGCCTTGTCTCAAGTATGTTTGATCTATTGATTATGAAATTGGTTTGGTTTGTGTAACATTTGTGGTTATAGGATTAATTTGATTTGATTAATTAATCTAGGTGAACTAAAACAAGCAAGCAAACAATGTATGTAGTTATTTTTAGCCAAAACTAACTTTTTGATTTATTTTCAATGAACACAAAAATAACTAAAATGCACCTAAATGCAATACTAATCCTAGGATGAATACTTTTTTTTCTTTTTTAAAAATGCAAAGAAAATAAAATCTAAACTTTTCTAAAAATGTAACTAAAACTTATGTTTTGTAAAGAAAGAAAGAAAGAAAGAAAGATTAATTTTCTAAGAATGCAACTAAATGAATTTCACTAATTCAATTATAAATTTCCTAAAACATCTATGAACCCAATAAAACTCAAGGGTTCCACTAGGCATGCCAAAATGTTTCTATCTATTTTTTTGCTTTTTCTTAGTTTTGGAAGAAAGAAACTATGTTACGGGTTTGTAGAAGAATACATGTTGAATGTACATGCATTGAATCCAGAGGATTGTGGAGAATTAACCTTTAGATTTGAAAGAATTACCTATAAATAATAAAATCACTACCATAAAACCTGTTTGTTAGACAAGTAGATGGGTGGATTGCCTAACATGGGCTAGATCCTAGAAGCGAAAGCTTTTTATGAGGCTGTCAATCCACCTAATTTAAACACTTAAGTTAAAATGATAAAATAAATTTGATTAAATGATAGAAAAAATAAAATAAATAAATATTAAATAACTGAAATTAATTCAAGAAAGTTTTTTAAGAAGATGACTAAACAATAAATCAACTTAATGCTAAAACTAGTCAAATCAAAATTGTAGTTTTAGTTTTAGTTTGTCTTGTGACAAAGGCCAAGAAAAGGTTGTTTTATTGGGGTTGGTAAGTGGAATTTTTTTTGAATGGGTAAAAGGGTAAATTATGTTAACAAATCAAAGGGATAAAGGTTAATATGGTAAGAATCCAAAGAGATAAGGAAGGTAAAGATGGTAAAGATGTGAGTTGGTCAAAAGGGTGATGATCACAAAGGGGAAAAAGGGGGAAATGGATAATAATGGTAAATGAGAAAAAGAGGTAGGAGAGAAAGGAGGTGGAGGAAGAAGGCTAAAGGGAAAGAAAGGAATAAATATAAGAAATGAAATAAATAACAAGGTTACCTGATGCTTATTGAAGATTGAAGATGGTTGATAAAGATGGTGTTGTTGATGAAGACAACTTATAATTTAGGTAGAGATTTGTTTCTTTCAAATTTTTTACTCCAAGATTATGAGTGACCTCCTTTAAAAATTCTTCCAAACCTACAAGATAAAAAAGTTCCTAACCAAAAAACAAACTAACCATGGGTGAAGGGGGAGGGTCATATTTATAGCATTTAATGTCAAGAAACATGCCAAAGGAGTGAAATAGTGAAATGTGGTGTCATTTTCCAAGTGCACTCATAAGTGGTAATTAAATACAAGGGGGTGAGATTCCCACTTAGATAATAGGTTTTTCATTTGGTTGGTTTGTCTCCCAACTTGATAAAGAGTCCAAAATGGAGTGAGAATCATGCACATGGGCTCATATGGGTCCAAAATACTTTCCACCACTCACTTTCATCTTTTAGCTAAGTGACCCATGAATTTTCTCACCATTCTCCATGTGGATTCATGGGTGAATCAAATGATAAGGGTGGTGGGATTGGTTTGTCTCTCATCTTGCACATGATTCCAATTTTGAGTGGAAATCATACACATGGGCCCAAATGAGGCCAAAGGAATTACCACAAAGCTAATTTATTTTTTGGCTAAGTGCTTTATGAATTTTAACACCATTATCCATGTGGGTGCATGGGTAAATAAAATTATAAGGGTGGAGGGATTGGTTTGTCTCCCACTTTGCACATGAATCCAATTTTGAGTGGATATCATGTACATGGGCCCAAATGAGGCCAAAGGACTTTCCACCAAGTGAATTTGTCTTTCAGCTAAGTTCCCCATGAATTTGGAATCATTATCCATGTGGGTGAAAAAACACATGTTGAATGATGGCTCCATAGGGAAAAATGTGCCATACTTCAAAGGGGGGGCCCTTTGGTGCTTAATGATGTCATTAGGCACCTTAGAGGAGGGTCTCAAGTGGGGTATGATGTCCCACTTCAAGCCACCTCACTTATAAGCCATGTCACTTGTCATACTACCTTCCATGTCACATGCTATGTCATCATGAATAGGAAGTGGGTCCCATAGTGAATAGTACTTTCAAATAGTATTTTTTAATAGTACTATGTGAATAGTGATAGGAGAATAGTGATTTGGTTAGGTTAAAAGGGGTTGGTTAAGGTTTAATAAGGTTTGGGGGGGTTTTATGGGTTTTCGAGGCATTCAAACATCAAAAAATACAAGTGTGTAGTTTTCTAGTGTCTACAAAGTGGACATATTAATGGTGCTTTGAAAGATGCATTATTTTTTATATCATACCTATATCCACTATACTTCCCATAGACTTGATCCCCTAAGAAATATTCTTCCTTATGGACCCTAATTATACCATGACCCATATTTTTTTACTATATTGACTTGATTCAATGTAGTTTTCCTGACTCCTACCAAATTTAAAACTAAGTCAGCCCATGTTGATATAGTCTTAAAGTTATTGTATGCATTTTGTAACTAACTCACCCCTGGCCAACCTATTTTGAGGGTAAATTAGAATAGTTTCAACTACATTGAGGTTATTTGATGACATTAGCTAAAACTTTAAGAAGGGTTAAGATCATCTATCACTATAAATACAAGTTCCCTTTTCAATCCAAAGGGATAAAACATTCATTTTTTCATTGTCATTACTCACAATTATGATTTAGTCTACATTTGGAGAAGTCATTGCTTAGATCTTTTCTTGGAGGGAATAAACATGTCTTGTCAAATCTTGGATGCAAAACAAGAAGTCATTTTATCTTAGAGATTGATTCAACCTTTGTGATCCTTATAAACCATTTCAATCTCTTTAAAATAACCCTTGGCTAAGGGGGAGATTAAGGGTCAACATGTTTATCCAAGGTAAGTATGTTATGACACTATCTATTTCATTTGATATATATAAGTTTCATAATTACTATCTTTAATGAATGGATAACTCTTTATTTGAATCTCCTCTATAATTATACTTAGTGTGGCTATATGGTTTTTCAAGCTTTCCATTTTCCAGCTTAGGTAACCTAGGCCCTCATTTTCCTACCATAGTTCTTTACACCATTTAATTTATTTTTAACTATTCCCCATGTTTGTGTTGTTACATTGGAAATAATATATTTGATTAATTCCAATATTGGAAATAGTTAGGGTTATATCATTATATTGATTACCTTGAGGATTTGAAACCCTCTTCTTTGATATTTTATGATAAGTGCTCCTCTTGATAGGTTTAATAAATAAATTTGGTCATATCTCGATACATTAAGTATCGATGGGTTTTATTTTATTTACCTTCTCTAAGTCTATATCTCTTATATAGGATAAGTTGTATGTCAATCCTAGCTCATCACATCCAATGCTCATCATTAAATTTATTTTGGGAGGTTTTTATATTCTTAGGCTCAATTACTATTTTTAGAAAATTCTAAATTGTGTAAAATTCTATAGCATATTGTATTTTAATATCCATTTCAATAGTTTAATATCTACTAATTTGAATTAATTAAATTAAAATACACTAAACACATTGAGATATATTTTTTTAAAAAAGATAATATTTATGTATGTAGATCATGTAGAATGTAATTATGATTAATATATATTTCAATATTTCTATGTGTTTAACCCTTTTTAATTTTTTTAAGATTAAGGGAGAGTAGCCTATTCAAAGAGTAATAAGCTTCTCTAAAATTAGTATAATTATGTTTAACCTTATAATGGATGTGGATATTATTGGGATAGATAGGGTCAATAATATTGAAATGAATAAGCATAAGGGTGATAAATAAATCTATAGCAAGCTAATTAATTATAAAATCAAGAACATATACTAAATTTATTATACTAATATATGCTAAAAATAGGGAAAAAAAACTATGTTATATATTATAATGATAAAGAAATAAGATACTTAGCTAGTTTTGATGCTAATATAGCTCTGGATTTAAAACAGGAATGAAGTAGATTGGAATAATATTCTAAAATGATTGCCAAATTCTAGACTAAGTTCTTCTATATATGTAGGCGCTTGCATCAACCTAGGATAGTTATATTGATGCTACTATATAGATTGGACATAGGTTTCTAGTACACAGTACCTATTGAAATTGGATATAACCACCTAGATGATTTTGGTCTTATCACCACCTTCACTTTGGTGCATTTAAATCTAGATCATGGATTATCACTCTTTGTCAAATGATAAAAGGATTAATTATTCATATTCAAAGTGACCTTGGTAAAAATGGGTTAGTGGGATCATGATGTTCATCTTACCCAAAGACCCCTCTATCAATGAGTGTTTCCTATATTGACAATACTCTAAAGAGGGATTCAAACTTACGTAGTTTTCTCATATGTGTTGGTTTGTGTGTGAATCATACAATGTGTGATAAATAAGTACAATAGTGACCTACATTTTAACTTGGAAAATATAACTCTTAGGTTATTAATTTAGTAATTCATACCTATAGATGTGTTGTCCTTATGACTGATATGGAAATAGGATAAAATAAGGAAGTTTTGTTCTCTTGAGAACTTGATTGAATGCTCTTTGGTATGAATGATAGGTATGTGCTAGGTGAGTTTATAATGAGGAGTGATCATTCATATATACCACTTCTATTAGGAGAAATATCTCACATAATAACACTTAGGATGACCATTAGGATACATTTTATTTGTAAATTAGATGAATTTGGGGCACTAGACACTTACATCAGAACATGACACCTATGTCAATGTAAGTGTCTATTTAGGATGCAAGTGTATAAGGAGAAATAAATAGGTATAATATCAAAACTTTGAAGGGCATAAGATAAGTAAGTTTTAATCATTCTAAGAAAGATAGAAGGCTTGGGTCATCAACATAAGACTACTTAGACTAATAAATAGGCCAACAAGCACAAGAGAGAATATATGTGATAATTTCAAAAGTGGGAAAGGTCTAGAAATGATGTGAATAACCAAGGTCTAAATTTTCCATGTGTACAAGACTGAGGTGCCATATAATCAATCAATATCATCGACATTCCCCCTATTTGATTTATAAATTAAATTTTTATTTTAAAGGAAAAAGAATGTGTACATGGGTGTGTATAAGACACCTTATCTTTGCTTGATTATAACTTAAGTGCTTTTTTGGTAACTGAATTGCAACCAAGAGCATGTTACAGTACATAATCAGTGCATATAATATAAAATTCAAAGCATTTTCAATGAATGAAATTAAAAGAGAAAGGTTTAGGAGTATACCTATGTATCGATGTAACTGTGTTTCCTTTTGGTAATTGTATTTGAAATATATATCATTGTGAATCATTAAAATTGATATTAGGACAAATATAAATTTATAAAGTGCATGTATCTAAGGGGATATATAGAGAGATATATATATGAGGGTGCATGCCCTAAACCTTGGAGAAAAATAGATTACCACCTTGTAGTTGAGATTAGCTCAACCATGGCACCCAATCATAGATATAACCTGGTGAGTGTGAGTGAACTAATTCAAATCATACTAAAAATTTGGAAAGGTTGAATGATAAAATAAATTCCAACATAAAAATTTGGAAATATTGAGTGATTTAATCACCTCAACCATACCAAAAAGTGAACCAACTATTGCAGTAGATTGGCTCAATATAGTTTGTAAAAGTCCAACCTAGTGGGTGATAACAATCCTTGAAAATGTTTAAAATTTTAAACTAATTTGATTTTATAATATTAGGCACACATTGCATATGATATGTACCTTAGATATGTCTCATTTTGAAGCTGTGTATAACAATAGTACCAATGTATAGAATTTTTCCACAAATGTATATCTAAATTATATAACTATGAATATAGATAATCTGAGAATTGTGTAAGTGTAGAGAACATGTTTTCAAAACATGCCCCCACTATATATGGAGAATATGAAAACTAATATAAGTGTCAATGTGGAGAAAATGTTTCCAAAACATGCCCCTACTATAATTTGGGTGTGTCATATACTAAATAAGTGTGGAGAATATGTTTCCAAAATATTCCCCCTTTAAATATAAAACTATGAATATGTATAGAATTCATGACTCTATGACATGCTTCCACTAATATTCCCCCCTTGAGGTGAAAGAATAATAGAAACTAGTAGTTAGCTCACCTAAAAAGGATAAGATAACCCTATAATTATGAATGAACCATGTAGCATATAAGAGAGCATGTCTAGATAAATGTATCATTGAAACACCATATATTGATCACATCAAGGCCTAAGAAGCATGATAAAGATCATTGAAATGTCTATATAGTAAGACTACAAGCTCAACAAGCAACCAAGAACACACACAAGAGCATTTAAAATAAATTCAACATACAATGGTTAAAGTAGATTGAAAACAAGGGGCATTTTCAAATACCTCACAATTAAAGGGACATGACTTAGTCAAATGTACATAAATTAATAAATGACTTATAAGTCAAACATACATAAAGTAATAAATGACTTATTCAAATGTCAACATACAACAAGCAATGACATATTCAAATGTCAAAGAGGCAAACAAAGGATAGGGGATGTCAATAATGGAGCATATTCAAATTCTCAAACAAATAGAACAATAGCAAGACAAAACACCAAATGAAGTGCATAAATTAAAACATAATCAATCGACATAAACATAACATTTTAGCCCTTAGATCAAATGTGTTAGAAAAAAATATCAAGTGCATAGCATATCAAGTACATTGTTAAATATGTAAACATGGATAAAGGCATGTGCAAGTATATAAACTCAAGCATGATAATGTAAATTTACTATAGAAAGATATAACCTGGATGTATCATGATCAAAGAATATGGATGCTCCCAACATCTTGGTGATGTGAGAAGAGGGAAGGATCAATATCCATAAGTGCATAGATCATGTATCTATGTATGCATGTATCACACTCAAGTAGAAGGATGAAACTCATGTGTATTTATAAGTATATGATATTCCATCCATCAACATGGAACTAACACATAGATGTGAAGTATCCAACAGAATATGTAGATGCTAAAAATATTTTTAGATTTTTGTATTTTTTTGGTATTTTTGGAACCTATGAGATATAAAAACCTTATGTTGGATATTTTACATTGATTTTATCATGTTTGGATAAGTGAAAAAGGTATATATCATGTTTCTCCTCATGTTTTACATGTGTATTAGAAGAACTGATGATATCATTTAGAATATGGATCAAATTGCCTTCAAGATAAAAAAATGCGTTGCTGATTTTAGTTGATTTGTGATTCTATTTGATATAACCAAAGAGTGTCCATTGAAAATGCATATGAAGATGTGGCAAGCATAACCCAAAACCTTGTTTGAATCACTTTAAGACCACAAGAAAGTAGTAGTGTTATTTTGTTGAAGGAGTATTTCCAACTAACTTTCCTTTGCAAGTCTTTTAGATCACATCCAACCTGTTGAAAATGTCTTATATTGAAAGTAGTTTTTGTTTATGTAGTATCAATATGGTAATGCCAAAAATAAGAACCACCCATGAATAAATTAATTTTTAAATCATGTTGGCATGGATGTTTTTTGATTTGTTTACTTTGAATTTTTTATTGTGCATTGTATGTGTAATCATATAAAATGTGAAAATTGGTAGCTTGAGTGTGTCATATAAAATGTGGCTTGTGACACCCAACCCATAGATCCATCTTGCATGCTCTCATGACCCTTCTAGACACCTTTTTGCTTATTCCCAATCATCTGTAGACTTTTGAGACCTTTATTATAGCTTAATCAGGCTACCTTCCCATGATAATTCCATCCCCTAGCTCTCATACCCTCAAGACAATAGCACCCAACTTTGACTATAGCACCAAGCCCTAGGGTGTCTGATTTTGGCACTCTTGTCTAATCACATTTTGATCCCAAGTGACCATTTTTTCTCAATTCTTCTTCCTCATTATGTCATCCTATCAAAAATACATTTGACCCATGACCAATAGATCTTTATAAAATCCCATTCAAATTTCATTTAGAAGCAGTTGCAAAAGATCACAAAGGAAGAATAAAAACAAGACTACTCAAGCATATCTCCCTATTCTCTGCATATAGACATCCAGTATAGCCACAATGTTACTCAAACCCTTACACCAATCCATATCCATCTCAAGCACATCTAGTTTAGCATTTTTGCATCTTCATAACACTATTTCACAAAGCACATCAAGTGGGATAACTACATATGGCTTGATCCCTCTTCAAAGTATTGATATGTAGGAAGTGTGTCCACATAAGGGGTGTGGATACATGTTCATTACATCTTACACACACTAACCCCCCATTTTTCTCAAATTTTGTCAAAGTATAATGGAGTCTAGGGTTTGAAGACTAAATTAGCACTATATGGATTTCCATAGACATTCAACATCCAAAATTTCATAGGCAGGCTCACACAGGGATAGCAAATAAACCTAGAAAACTCAGGTCTCTAAGATAATATCATTAGAGAAATAATATAGCACTAAACCCTAGGGTGTCATATTTTAATGTTCCTATACTTATATGAAATAAAGGCCAGATCTTGATTTATGGCATTGTCCTAGTCTTGCATAGTATATTCCAGACCATGTCTCAGTTGTCTCAGTCCAGTTTAATGTAAGTTACATTTCTCTTCATTTATGACTATTTTTAGAAAGGTTCAAATTACAATTAAATTATATAAATCAGTATCTTAATTATTTCAATATTATTCACTAATTTAATTAACTTAGACCTTTAACAAAATTAAGAATAAAACTCTAATATTCCCAAAATAGTTAAATCATTTGGTGAACCTGACTTTGTTTATGCACAAAAACCCTAGAAACCCTAGGGAAATTTTCCTTCTATTTTTTTCAGCATTTTTTTAATTTTTCCTAAATATTTAAATAAAAAATTCACATTTAATTTTAAAATATACCTTAGTAATTTTTAAAATAAATTCATTCAAACCTTAGTTACCTATACTAGGTCCCGATATTTTTCTAGCATTTTTCTAATTTTTCTTGAATATTTAAATAAAAAATTTACATTTAATTTTTAAATTTACCTTAGTAATTCTAAAAAATAATTTTCATTCAAACCCTAGTTGCCTATACTAGGTCCCAATATTTTTCTAGTATTTTTTCTAATTTTTTATGCATATTTAAATTAGAAATTCACAGTTAATTTTTAAAATTCACCATAATAATTTTAAAATTTATTTCATTCAAACCCTAGTTGCACATAAAAACCCTAGGGTAAATTCTTTGTTGACTTTTCCAATAATTTTTTGATTTTTTCTATATATTTTAAATCAAAAAATCATATTAATTTTTAAAATTTCATAGTAATTTTGAAAATCATTTTTTTAAACCCTAGTTGCATATACTAGGTCCCTTTAAATCAAGAATTTTTTCAATATTTTTCTAATTTTTTATCTGCATATTTAAATAAAAATTTTGCATTTTATTTTAAAACTCCATAGTAATTTTTAAAAAATCATTTTTTAGAACCCTAGTTGCATATACTAGGTCCCATTCTTTTGAGGTATCACCTTACATCCAATCAGATTTCACATAAAAATAAAAAATGGGTTTCACTTATTTCATAACATTTCTTACTAATAATGAGTCCATACTTGGTCCTGTCATGTATATGAATGATGAAGTTTACTATATATTAATGCAAATCTTCATTCTTTCCCTTTCATGCTTACTTCTTAAAATAAGGGATGATATTACAAAATATATTGCTAAAAATGTACAAGATTTCAATATTTCTTTTGCATATTCTCTCTTTCTCATGCAAAATAATTTTGAATTCTATTTTTCTAAACATGTTAGAAATGTTATGTTGCAAGTCAAAGTTTTTATGCATTAGTGCAAAATTCCATGCTCTCTATCCCTTGTTTGTTATCTCTCATGTGAAATATTATTTATAATCATATTTCTATATAAATTATAACTCTAATGACTTATTTAACATGCTCTCTCTCTATTATGTGTAATTCAATCAAGAATAAAATCATTACATACTTAAAATATCCATTGCATAAGCTAACAATCACCTGTCAAGTTTCAATGTCATATCTTATGCACAAGAAAGAATTTCCTTCTCTTCCTCTCCCCCAAGAGGGTGATAGTTACTTTCCCTCTAACTAGGTCCATGTTATCACCCCTCCAAAAGGTGAGGAAGCCTATACTATTGTTCCTAATGCATACATTCAGCCAATAGCTTCTTCAAATCCTCTTTAACATATGCACTTACATGTTCAATTGGAATCAATTAGGGTTTACACTTGTGAGACTCTAAGGGATCAAATCACCAGTATGAGCAAGTTAATTTCAGATTTACAAACATAGAATCAGATATTACATGAAAAGATCACAACATTAGAATATTAGATTATAATACAAAAGCCTCAAAGGCACCCTAGTGCCAATCATGTATATACACCTTCACCTAGTCAATTGGTGGCAATCAATGTTACATATCAAAACAAGAAATCACAATACAATAACTTAATAACTAGTGATTAAAAAAGAATTCAAAGATCAAATAAATATTCAAGTGAGGTACTAAAGGAAATGATTAAATCTAAGTTGATCAAACTACCTCATTTACATCCAAAGAGAAGATCCAGATATTATTGTGCATATCATAGAATACATGGGAATCACATAGATTCATGTTTGGCATTAAAAAAACATATACAATAGATAATTTCTAATAAGGACCCTATACAAGTTAAATTAGTCAAGCAATCCACAGTGACACAAGAACACATTCACAAAGGGTTAAATTCAAAAATAATATAAAAGCGGTTACTAAAGCACAACTCAAAACAACAAAAGGATCCAAAATCAAAATCAAAGTAAGAAACAATACCACAAGCATAGGTTAAGCATGAAAAAGATTCAAATATACCTCTCTAAAATAAGTCTCAACTTTCAAAATAGTATGGGTTTGGTAAAAAATATCTACAATAGTTTTATTATCAAGGTCAAGGGTTAGGTAAACATGCTCAAGGCATCAATACTCCTATTCCAACAGTTAATAATGTTTGTCACCAACGTTTGGGATTCATTGAATGACCTAGAAAATCATTCATAGACATAATTTATCAAAAGAAAAGATCTAGATACAACAAAAGTCAACACTAGCATTCCATTGGTTCAAAATCAAGATGATAATGATGAGTGGAATAATACAGGTTATTATGATTTCCAAGATATTGACAATGAACCTAAATATTCATAGTCATATTCGTATCCATTCCCTCATGCTTCATAATCATGCATGGTTGTTTTGTTTGATATAGGACACCATGATAAGGGGTCTCCCATGAGACTCATTGGTTAGTATCATCTCTTCTCAGTCTTTCTTGTACATAGTGTCTATTTTTTGGCTTGTACATAGCTTATTTTCAATTTTCTATACATAATCTCTTTATGATTTATTGTACATATCTTATATCAAAAAATCCAAAATAATTCGAATATAACATTTCAAAAATCCAAAAACATTCAAATATGTCAAAATCCAAAAACATTCAAATAATTCAAAAACATAAAAACATTTCAATTGTATGCATTATCCATGCTTTACATTTCTACTACCATGCTAGACTTACATTTGTTATTCTATGTTATTGTTTATTTATTTATCTACATTACCATGCTTCACTTGATATTCTTTAAGTGTGTGTAGTGACTTCTAAATCCTTGATTACTTCACTCTACCCATTGAGGGGGTATCCTACTTCTACATTTGAGACATACATCAATATATCTACCCACTAGGGGCATCTTCTACATGACTACACTATCTAAGTTATGTCATTCCTATACCACACACTCTATTTATCATGTTGATGTACATTACTTACTAGCTTCATAGATTACTCTATCTACATTCACTAGTATATAGCACTTATGTATTTCTTAGCATATACCTAGTCTTGTACTCCATATTTTTCATACTTTTACTTCTTTCTTTGATTAGTTAGATGCAATTGTATTTCCATTATATTACATGCCTTCCTTTCTTAATTTACATATCTAGATCTGATTGTATTTCTCAATTTTTATTTTATATCTTATAAGTGCCTTAGGAAATTTGAAAATGTCCTTTGCTTTTATTCTTATGTGTGCCTTAGAACATTTTCCAATGTCATTTACTTGTAATATTGTATGTGTTTTTGGCTATCATGCCAACCTTACTTGTTTCAATTGTATGTGTATGTGGCATTTAAATATTCCTTGTATGCTTACTTTCAATTTTGAGTGATGTGCCCATGTCCCTTATTTTCTTAGACCCATGGCTACTCTTGTATGCTTCTTGATTCTTGCCTTGTGTGCTTATTGCTTGATTACTTTTCAATTATTTGTAATGCCATAATCCACATCATGCATTATCTTGATTTATTAGATGCCATGATGGATATCATGCTCTATCCCTCCTTAACAACTACTAACTAAAAAATAACATTTCCAATTTCAATTCAGTAAATTTGAACATGTTATTAAATTGTTATATCTATCTAGGTATACCCCTGTTGATCTAGCAATCTCTCATACAAACCATGCTATATCTTGAGATATCTTATCGATTATCATTGCTATATCATATTTTTTGTAGTATAACACACTTTTAAGGCTCTTTCTTCTGAGGATAGTCATTTCAAGGTCTTCATTCCTACCCTTGTAAGAGGGGAAATAAACAAGGGTTTTATCATAGAGATTAGAGATCCTACTAGTAAAAAAATCAGCTTTTAGAACACCTAGAATAACAATCAGACTTCAAACCAAGTAGAAAGACCAAGTAGATAGGGAAAATTATAGATTAGTCTTCAAAATCAGCATAGGACAAGAGCACCAAGATTGGAATACAAGACTAGATAGTAGGGTGTCTGATTTTAGTGCTTCTATCTAAATTAAAAAAATAGATTTTCTAGAAATAGACAAAAAAGTAAGTACAATTATAGTTTTGTTAGCAATAGTTCAATTTAAAATAAATATTTTCAATATAGTTTTTCTTAGAGAATTCATATAGGGGGCATCATGTATGGCATGATGGCTCTCACTTCCAGTTTTAGATTAGGAAGTTGGTATAACTTCTAAATCAAAATTTATGTTTTAGACATAAGTGATTGGGGGTAATGTGTGTAACACATTTGAATTATTTTCTTTCTGAGTTTAGTACATTACCTATTTATTCTTAGTAGTTTGTGCCTTATTCCATCTATAGGTGGTTGGCATCATTTTTGAGTGGCTTCTATATAAGTCTATTGCCCAATTTCAGAGTGGATTTCATACAATCCTAATCTTGACCTTTTTGAACGGTCAAGAGTGGCCTAGTTTCCAACACATAGTAAGCTATCTATGCAACATTGTTAGATTATAGACCATTCATGGGCTTTAGGAGCCATGTCATATGATAGAAATTTCATACTAGTATTAGTTCATAGCTTCACTTCATGGGGCAATGAGGGAGCCAAATTAATATCTAGCCTTTGTATTCTTAAGCCACCTACTCAGAGGGATTGGACACATAGTCTAAACATTGATTAGCACATGCATGATCACATAGCTTCACTTAGTGGGTGAAAATAGAGACAAAGGGATAGCCTTTTCATTTTTTAGCCACCCTTAGTGAATTGATCACTCTGATCCATTCATGATATCACTCTTGGTATAGCACATACCCAACATTACTTAACATCATATAGCATCACTTAGCATCACAACAAGTTTTATATTGGTTCATGTACTTAGTGAGGTGTGTTCATTCCTTTCTCTTCCTCTATCTCTTACCTAGTTTTATGTATTTTTATTTTAGATATATGTATCTAGTAAGAACTGATCTACTCTTTATTTTATCTTACATATTTACACTTCACACCATACTCTTTCTATGCACACCCAACATCACACAGCTTCACCTTTGTAGGTAAGTTTAGGTACGCTTTCTATTTTTCTTTTATCCTAGTATTTCACTTTGTTGCATCACTAAATTAAAGGGGGGCAAATGTAGTAATATAAAATGTGAAAATTGGTAGCTTGAGTGTATCTTGTGACACCCAACCCATAGGTCCCTCTTGCATGCTCTCATGACCCTTTAAGACACCTTTTTACTTATTCCCAATCATCCATAGACCTCTGAGACCTGATTCTAGCTTAGTCAGGTTGCATTTCCTATGATAATTCCATCCTCCTACATCTTTTACCATTAATACAATATTACCCAACTTGGACTATAGCATCGGACCCTAGGGTGTCCAAATTTAGTGCTCCTGTCTAATCACAATTTGAGCTTAAATGATCATTTTATCCTTATTCCTCTTCCTCATTATGTTAGCTTAGCATGAATAGATTCAATCCATGACCAACATATCTCTATCAAATCCCATTCAAAGTTCATTTAGAATGGGTTTGAAAAATATCATAAAGCAAGCAAGATACAAGCAATACTACTTAGGCATATTTCCATATTATCTATATACAATAATCCAATATAGAAACAAGCTTACTTAAACCCTTATAGCAGTCCCTACCCATATCAAGCACACTTAGTTTAGCATTTTTGAATATTTATAACACTATTTCATAAAGCACATCAAGTGGGAGAACTACATATGGCTTGATCCCTCTTTGGAGTATTGGTATGTAGGTAGCGTGCCCATATAAGGGGTATGGATACATGTTCAGTGCATCTTACACACACTAAACCACCCCCCCCCCACCCCCACTCTTTCTCAAAAAAATTCAAATCAAAATGGATTCTAGGGTTTGAAGACTAAATCAACTTTGTAGGGAGTTCTGCAGACATCTAGCATATAAAATTTCATAGGTAGGCTCACATAGGGATAACAGGCAAAATCTAGAAAACTTAGGTCTCTAAGAAAAAAATGATAGAGAACGACTATAGAACTGGACCCTATGGTGTCTTATTTTAGTACTCCTATCTTTTCATGAAATGAAGGCTAGATCCTAATTCATGACACTATCCCAGTCCTACACGATAGATTTTAAACCCTATCTCAGTCATTTCAATCTAGTTTGATCTAAGTTACATTTCTCTTCATTTATTAATATTTTTAGAAAGGTTCAAATTATAATTAAATTATATTAATTATTAGATTAATTATTAAAATATTATTAATTGATTTAATTAACTCAGACCTTTAACTAAATTAGGAATAAAACTCTAATATTCCTAAAATAGTTAAATCAGTATGCCATTTACACTTTTGGATCCTTATTTGAATGATCATGTAAAGGATTGTTAGATATTTTTTATTTTTGGTAATCACCAAGTTATGAACCTAATTCATTTGGAGGATCATCAAATTTAATCTTTTGTTCATAGAGAAGGTATTAGATCTTATGTTTTAAGGAAAAACATATATTCGTAGAATGACTAGGGCCTTGGTGATATTCATAATAAGTTTTGCATCATATTATTTGGGTAGAGTTATACTCATATAAATATCTATAATATTAGGGAGAGATATAAAATGACATTCTACAATCCATGGGATTAATGAAGTGATAGACTTAGGTAAACATGTAAATTATCTCCATGGTGTATTGGATAAGACAATCTGTTTAGGTTTTGTAATAGTATGTCAACCGATGTTGTGTTACTTGTATGAGATATGGGATGAACTATAACCTACTCATGTTTTCCCAAAAATTTTCCTTTGTATCCATATTTTATCAAATATGGAAGGAAAAAATTAGGTTTATAGGATTGTGGCATAGGATCATTTGTTTATTAGACCATTATATGATGTTTGAAGGGGTTAATATACATTAGACATGTGTAAATGAATACCTAATGGCTTAATTTTAATAATGTATGAAAATTATATGGAACCACATAAAATCCATTTATCCAAGGCTATCCCAACAATATATTGTAGTTTGAATCATTTTACATAACTTGGCATAAAGTAGGTAATGTACAAGGTCCCATAGTAAAATTCAATGTTATTTATCCCAAATACTTGTCATGAAATATTTTCAAACCTCTTGATTCTCATATTATAGGATTCCAAATTTTAATTTCCAATTCTAATTAGGAGAAAGGATATGTTACAAATGTTGAGTCCTGCACCATTATCCACAAGAACTCATTTTACCATTTTATTGAAAACATACACTTGAATGTATAATGGTAAGCAATAATTTCTGAGGTCTTATGGTGGTAGATATTCTTTTTTGAAGGATATATTATGTTTAGTTCATTTTATATAATTTAACATAGAAGCCACATATGGATGCACCACATTACTCACTAAAAAGTTCATATGTAATGCATCCAAAAGGACATCCTTCTAATGGGATGAATGGTGTAGCATGTCTAAGAGTGAAGTTTTAGAAATAATATCATTGGAAGATTTTGTGGCATGGTGACATCTATATAATGAATATATAGTATTACAAAAGTAATTATGAAGTGAGATTAAGAGTTGTCTCTACTTAAAAACACTCTCATTATGTTTATGAATTTGTTTAACATATTTGATAATGAAGGTGTTATATCAAACCATATAAACTATTATAAATTGGAAACCAAAATGGGTGATATATGAATCCATATTACACATATTTTATAGCAATCAGGGATTAAAAATAAAAAATATCAAAAAAACCTAATTGACCTAGAATTTAGAGCTCAAAGATTGAGTTCACCAAATGTTTAACCCTAAATTAGATGTGGATCCTATTGGGATACATAGTGTAAAAAATATAGATATGAATAAGCACAAGGTTGATAAACATATCTATAGTAGGCCAATTAATTACAAAACGCAGATAAAACATATACAAAATTTATTATAATGAGATATGATAAAAATAGGAAATAAAATTATGCTATATATTTTAATGACAAATAAATAAGATAGTTGGTTATAATGCTAATAAAAATATATAACTAGAAAATGAAGGAATGATATTAGAATAATATTTTATAAAAGTAATTGAATACTGGATTAAGTGCCTTTGTAACTATGGAGACTTGCATCAGCCTAAGATGGTTATGTTATGCCACTATCTAGATCAGGCATAAGTTTCCTTTATAAAATGCCTATTGAAACTAGATGAGACCATTTATATTATTCTAGGTTTTTCATCACCTTCACTCTAGTGAATTGAAATTTGGGTCATGGACTGTCACTCCTTGTTAAATGATTAAAACCCTAGCTCCTTATCTTCATCATGAACTTAATAAAAATGGTTTAGTGGGATCATGGTGTCAAGATACCCCAAATACCTCTCTATCAATGAGTGTTACCTACATAGACAATACTTATAATATTACCTCATAATTATGTATTTATCCCCTATGTGTTGGCTTGTGTCTGAATCATGTAATGTGTGATAAGTAAGTACAATACTAGCTAGCTAATAACGTGGAAAATATAAATATTGGTCTACTCCTTTAGTAATTTATGCTTATATATGTGTTATTCTTATGACTTATATGGAAATATGATAAAATAGAGAACCTTTTCTCACTTGAGTGTTTTATTGAATGTTATTTGGTATGAATGCTAGGTCTATGCTAAGTGAGTCTAAAATGATGAGTGATTGTGCATATATACCAATCCTATCGAGATAATATCTTGCATAATATAAATTAGGTTGATGATTAGGATATGTTTCATTTATAAACTATATGACTTTATGGAATTACAAACTTGCATCGAAATAGGACACTTGTGTTGATGTAGGTATATGTCTAGGATACAAGTGTTCAGGGAGTAAGAAAATAGGTACAGTCTCAAAACTTATAGAGGCATGATATAAGTAGGTTGTAATCATTTTGAGTAAGATATAAGTCTTAGGTCATCAACATAAGACTGTTCAAACTAAGATATAGGCTAAGGGGCATAATAGAGAGTAGATGTCAGACTTGTAGAAGTGGGAAAGGTCTAGAACTGAGAGGAACAAACAAGGTTTGAGTTTTCCAATATACAAGGTTGAGGTGTTATATAATTCATAAATATCATCAAAAAATTAATAAATTTAGATTATAATGATATTATGATAAGAAATAGTTAATCTAAGCATATTCTAAATATAAAAAGTATAACATTTAATATTCTGATAATAGTAATACGAAGGAGAAATTGAACATAGATTATACACTTGTGGGTAGGAAGGTTTGAGTAATGTATATGTAGAAACAAAATATATGAATATTTTAATCTAGTCATCAGATTCTAAAATTAGATTTTGGTTAGCACAGACACTTGGGTTGCCTTATAGACATATATGTTGGCACTATTATTCATTCTTCAATGCATCTATCACGTACAGAGTATTAACTATTGAATGAAACTTCCACTAGGTGTTTATGGGTTTTATTTCACCTTTTAAATTGTATGTTAAGATCATGTGCATAGGTTATTGATATCATAATAAAATTCAAACCCTAGATCATCCTCTTAAGTCTTATCACCTTACCAAAAATGGGTTAATGGGCTCACGAAGTTGAGCTAACCTTAAGGACCCTCTATCAATGAACACCACCTACATATCCAATACTCCAAAGAGGGAATTAAATAAATGTATTTATCCCCTAAGTGTGGGCTTGTGTGTGAAAAATGGTCTAATATGTTATATATAAGGGCATATAATGATCTTACTTGTAACTTGAAAAACACTACTCATGAGTTATTTTTTGAATTCTTCAAACGTATAATATGATTGCTACTATGACTAATATATAAATATGGGAAAATATGGTAGTATAACTCAATTTTTCAACTAATTAAACAACATTTAATAGGTGTGTGTTTGGTATTTTATATATGAATAATGATTAGGGTTTAACTTATATTTATACCACATGTTTTGAAATTTTTCTCATGAAAGGGTTAATGAAACATAATAAGTTGACCTGTACATATTAAAATATTTGAAAATTTAAGTGTTAAGCAAGCATAAAAACTTTCATTATAGGATGGGCAATAGTTTTGATGCTACTATCTAGGAACATAGAGGGTAGTCAGAGCTCTATAGCTGATAATGAATTATATATATATATATATATATATATATATATATATATATATATATATATATATATGATTTTAAGTAAACTATGGGATATATGTGATCTCGTTAAAAAAATAAAAAGGGTCAAACTAAAAGATAAGCATTTAGGCCCAATAAGATGGCCACTATGAGCCATATGACTACAAGGAAGATCAATAACTAAAGGGTAAAGACTCAAGTGATAATTGTCAAGTGTACAATACTAGTATAACATAAAAATATGGATTTTAGCATCTAAATCCCCCCCTTAATCTAACAATGCATAAGTATGAAATTCTTAGTTTAAAGGAAATAAATGTGTATCATGGTGTGTACAACACACCTTGATTTGATTGGTCCCTGTTTAAATTAGTTGTATGTATATGCCCTAAAACCAAGAGCATGTTATAGGTGTAAATAGTACATATAATTTAAAAATGAAAAAAATTGATTTTTTTTTGAAATAAAATAGAGAAAGGAAGGAATACACATGTGTGTCAATGCAACCATATTTCCCCTTGATATTTTTATTTTTTAATGATAATTCTCACTAAGGCACTAGACATAGGTTCACAATTGAACCTTAGAGATATGAATAGGGTAATCTGAGGGTGATCAGGCCCCTAATATAATATAAAGGTGAGTTGTCCCAAGTCTATTGAGAGCTCATAATTTCAATCACACAACTCTAGTATATCATAATATAGCCAATATTACCCAAGTCAAATGGTATAACCATGCTAACTCACAATAATAGAAAATAGTGTCAATTCTACCGAAGGCACTAAATATCAATCACGTTAATCAAATAGGCTAATTATTGTAGTAGATAAAAGTTCAAATGTTGTATCTTAGTAGGGTTGGTACATGAATAGTGTGTATAAATTAAAAATGTATATGTTATTTGGTGAATTTTCAAGGCATATAGACCTTGAATGTGTCTCAAGATGAAGTATTTGTCAAAATGTAACCTTTGATCTATAAAATATGTATAATCTACTGAAAACCTTTGTCCCAAATTTATGTCAAATGTATATAATTATGTCCCATGTATATATCTAATCATATAAATTGAATCAAATTCTACCAATTTTTTCAACTATATATATGTTGAATCATGTATCTATGACATTCCCCCACTAATATTCCCCCCATTTTGAGGTGAGGGGAGTGAAAAAGTGATAGCCAACTTATATCAAAAGGATAAGATAACTATGTTGTATCTATGTGAATCATGTAGTAATTAAGCATATAGTAATATCATGTTGAGGTATATATGTAAATTAAGCTCATAATATGCATACAAAATGATCCATATGATGCATGATGTGAATCATGAGAACATAGAAGATAACAAGATAAATAAACAATCAAGCACACACATAATAATACTCAAATTTCATGAAAATAGGGGTCTAAGGAGACTACAAACAAGGGGCATGTTCAAATTCCACACACTTAATGGCAGGACATATGCAAGTGTCCACACACCAAATAAACAAGCAAAACTCAAGGCACTATGTCCAACAAGCAAACAACATGTTCAAAATTTTCACAAGAAAGATAAAGAATAAAACAAGAAGTACACTCAAGTAATCCATGTGAAGAGTTGATGTAAATGAAATATAAACAACTAGCATAAGCATGTCATACTAGTGCTTGCATACATATGTTGTCAAAATGTCATGTATAATAGCAATATCAAGTACACTATGTAAGATAGAAACATGAGTATAGACATGAGTAAATTTTAATATATAGTTTCAATGTGATAATGGAAATGATCATAAAATGATAGAACATGTGTCAATCATGAACACATATAAGCAAGATGCCCCCAATGTAATGTGTCACATGGGAAGTGGAAAAGTCCAACATCTACATGTATCATGGATATAATGCATGCATTTATCACAGTTAGGTACCCATGAAACATATGTGTTTACAAAAATGATATGATATCTACTAACATAAATCAAACAACACATGTAAAATCTAGTAAACATGTGAAATGATAAATAAAATTATATTTTTTCATTATTTGAATGTTTTTATATTTGATTGAATAATTGTTTTATTTTAATTTTTTATTTTTTTAAATTTGTTTGACATGTTTGGAAAGAGAGTGTTCTCTAATTGTCCCATCTAAGGGATTCTCATAGGGTTCTCTATACTCTAAATATGGTTAAATAAACTAGTCATGCTATTAGGGATCATGTATATGTGCCAAATATAGAACTAGAGAATCTATAATACTTTATGTATGACTCATAATACTATATGTTTGTGAGGTAATATTATAAGGTGTAGTGGTTCATGTAACCCATTGTTTAATGCTCTATTATTTCTTTGGTCTAATATTGGGTCTTTTTACTCATTATGAAGCATGGTTCTCTATTGTCAATATCTTGATAGGGCATGGAGGTGTAAATTAGGATCTTAAAGAGTTTAATATAGATTTATGATGAAATAACCTCTCAAGTATTAGTCACCTTGGAAAGTGGATTTTCTATTTCTTACTTTTGTCACTTTTATTTGCACCTTTAGAGAAGGTGTTTTAGTTATCCTCACTCAATTGACATAATGGGATCAATCCAAGGTTGTGGGTCACCTATGGCTGGAGTGAACCTCCAGAGAGGGATGAGGGATGGTTCCTTTGATGGATCACATATAATACACTAAAACTACTAAAAATTGCAAGGAAAATAGAGAAAGGTAACATAAAACAAAGAAGTTGAAATTAAAAAAGGTGATGCACCAAAATATAATCCTCCCTAACTAGCTTGAAATTTTCACAATGCCACCTAAAAGAACTAATATCCTACCCAACTCCTAAATTCATCTATCTTACATTATTATTTCAAAAGAAGGCCATAAAATAAAATTTAAATCAGATGAAAAGACACCCTTCCATAATTGATTATTCACCCAAAGTTGATTGAACACTACCTGTGACTTAAAAAATGAATCCTATCTTACAAAGAGGTGAGAAAGACACTAACCAAGGAAGAAATCTTTAAATCACTAGGTTATATCAACAACTTCAACATTTCACATAAAAACCAAGTGTAGGAGAAGGTAAATTAGTCCTTTATTGATTTAAGGGCTTGAAATTGAGTATTATAAAAGGGTAGAGTTTAGTCATACCTAAAGGAGGGATATATTAATAGGAATTATCAACAAAATTTATAATAAAAACATATAAAATAGCAATACTAAGTTACCTAAATGTAGTTGTTACAACTTGTTAACTACCTATAACATATTTCATAGCTTTATTCACCATTCCAAAGAACCACTTAAGGCACTTCATCTAACATACTAGGTTTTGGATCTCAAACTTCTCCAATTTTGCATATTTTTTAAATGGTCATATGAGACCTTATCAACCTTCCCTAATCATCACTCTGACCCATGCACCTATACAATAGAGTTGGTATGTGTTATAAATCTTCCACTCTCTTGAAAATGAGCTCGATGCTACTTCAAGGTTCCTATCTTAGGTTTGAACAATTTCTCCCACGTAAAACTCATCTCTCAATGGATCTCATGAACTATTGGACACTCTCAACCATGACAAACTCCTTGAACATCTCACAAGGAAGGAAAACATGGTTTTTAACACTCATGTTGAGAAAAAATACTCTCAAGTAGGGTTCTAGACTACATGACTATCTTAATTTTTATGTCAAAGCTTGATTGATTGTCCATACACCTCATCCATGTTTCTAATAAGTAATTTTCATAATTAATTATTGGGGTAATATGAGACAACATAAGCATAGAACTTTAGCTTTGATAGGAAAACCTTAAATTGTGTTATCTTACCTTAAACTCTACTAAAATACCTTAAAATATGCTAAGATACTTTTAACATTGTCGAAACACTTTCTAAGCACTTTACTAAAGAGACTTAAACATTCATATCCCTAAGAGGCACTCTTATCATCCCTCTATCCCATGACAACTTTCACTTACCACTGACACCTTACTATCTTATGAATATTTATGATTTTTCTCTTCACATTTATTCAACATTAGAGTTCTAAATAAGTCTATAATTTCATCCTTTATCAAATCTATTTTTCTTTTTTATTGTGTATCAACCTTACCCCTACATATTGATCTTTATTCTTCCTTACCTTAGAGCTTGCCATGACATGATTTAATGAGTGAAAAATCTCTTGGTTGGTTATAATCTTTGTAAACTATCTATGGCAACTTAGTTTCTTACACATATGTACTATATTGAGATCCTTACTTGAATCTTAGAGCTCACTTGGTTTCTTTCATCCAAGTATTGAATAAGTTTGTTACCTCTTATTTCATTAGTGTGCCATTATAAGTCACTAAAACCCATTCACATACTTATAACCTCCTCATTCTTGGCTTGATATACTAAATAACATCCTCCTTAACACTATAGGTCCATTAGATAGACCTTACAATGTGCCATAGACCTTGATATTCATGGAGACTTTGAAGAACTTCCACCTATGGGTCTGCTCTGACCTATATCAATCATAATGATCTCAAAACAAGGCCAATAAATCCTACAACTTTAAGGGATATACATTAAACTTTCATTATGATACCCCATCTTAAAAATAAGATACTTGTACTTTTTTGGAACTCCTCTTTATGTTTAATGGTAGTGAAAATGGTGCTCTATGGGAGAGCTCTACACATTCTTATCAATATTTTATTATTATTATCATAGAACCCTGACTCTTTTTTTTAGACCTATAGGTTTTATGAAAACCTCTAAATCGTAGTTGGGTTGGAGCTTCCCAAGAGGCTTGGAACTTGTTGAATACTTCATACTCCAATCTGTAAGGTCCCTCCATTTAGCTTAAAACTCATCTTGGTGTCTAAAAACCTATGAATTATATCTCCTAAGCTTAACACTCATTAACCTATCTTAAGATGTTTGTGGTTGATGTTATCATGAGCCTATACCTATGTTTTGGTGATATTGGGTGCAAGGAGAAGCCATGGATTATGTGGAAACCTTCATATTGACTTAGTAGGCCAAATTCTACATGGTTATATCCCATCCTTTGAAGGTATAGGCCTATGTATTGGTTTTAATATGAACACCCTTATTCTTGCCTTAGAATCCATTAATATGACTAAACCATGTCTTTGAAACATAAGGGGTGATGAATAAGATGTTTGGGTTCAGTTTGAGATTCCATCTCCTAAAGAATACCTCAATCACCTCTAAGAACCTTAATCTAGTCTGTGATATAGAATTTTAACTCTAAGATACTCCATGAGTTGTGTACTCTCATCATCACTTGGTTACAAGACTCTCTAAGAGTTTTTTATCTCATTTGAGAGACATGAGTGGTGAAAAGGGTTGTTAACTTTATTTATAGTCTCCCCCTTGAGAGCTCAATCTCTTGAGGTGCCTTAAACATTTACATTATACTGCACATTTTTAGTCTTCTCCTTTATTGGAAAACCATCTCATACATTGGAACTAACCTTCATGATTAAAAATCTCCATCTTATTGCAACTTTCCAACACTACCTTACATGCATATGTATTAGTATTTATTATTTCTTTGTAATGTTATGTCCTTTTATTGAGTTTGAAATGTTATTCATCCTTAGATTTGAGTAATCAAGGGATATATCTCTCTAAAATTAATATTGAATGGAAAGTATAATATCATCTAGTTTGATAGTTTTCCATTCTCTTTCAATGATATCCATAATATGCATAGAAAAATCTAATTGAATTGCATACCTATGCAATGATATTCAATGTCTGAGCCTTCTCAAAAAGCTTTATTTGTCTTAATAAGCATGAAGCACCTATAAAATGACCCTAAGATAAAAAGAGAGATATTTAGGTTTCTTGGAGCCTCCATCCAATGATAAACAACATAATATTACAAAAAACTATCATTTTATCCTCAATTCTATATAGTGTATCCAAGATTTAAAGTTTATATAACTCTACAGACTAATCCTCTCCAAGAACATGCATATTTTATTCAGTGGAGGATATGAGGATCTAGAGAGAGGTCATCGGGTCTATCTAAGACCCTTTTCTAGGTGAATATTCATTCAAAACATCTTAAAGCTACCCCATTTTAACTGGCAGACCTATATATTAGCATTAGAGATTCAAACCATCTAAGACCTTACAACTTGAGATCTCAAAGAATATAGACCTTTCAAAATGTTTGAAGGATTTTAATGATTATAAGGTGTGTTTAGGAATTCTTCTCCATATAAACATCTCAAAATGTTATAAGACTTTACTTTCACGAGTGTAGGCATGTGTCTTGGATGTAAGGTTATGGGATCATCAAAAGCCCCTATAACCTTAGATTTAATGATATTGAAACTAGTTATAATAATATTGTAAAGTGAGATGGTTCACTTTGCTTCTTTAAGGGTTCCTTAACCTAAGGAGGGTCATTTACAACATACTACAAATCTTTCTTAGTAATGGGAGACCTGTTATCTTCCTTGAAGCCTGAATGACTCTCAAAACCCTCAGTTGGATCATATGGTCTATAAACATGTTTGAATGATCTTAATAAACACTCAAAACACCTTAATAACCCTCTATCTCCATTAATTTTATTTGGACAATCTTTAAGGCATCAAAAGTGAATCATGAGCTCTTTAGGGTTTCAAGGGTTTTAGAGCAATTTAATTCTAAAATGATGGTTCATATCTATTTGGCCATAATTATATCTAAAAAAACATATATGATTTGATTAATTAACCTATTCATCTCCTTAAATATCCAACTTGAGCCATGTAATATAATAAAGGAGATTAGATTGCAAACTGTGTTCTAAACAAGCTCCTCACAAGTATGTTTGGTCTTCTTAGTGATTTTTCAAAGATTTGTCTCCTTATTTATGCCTCCAACCACTTGTAACATGTTATTTATTACCCCACCCTACTCTTCAAATTATTTTACATTACCATGCACCTTCTTAGGAAAAAACACGTTATGGAAAATAGCCTATCTAGGCCTGTGAAGGAAATTAGAATGGTTTTGATTATGTTTAAGCTCTCTTAGGCATATATCCTCTATCTAAGACCTAAAATGGAATGGGAATGATGTGATTAATATTTCATAGTTCTACCTTGGCATGTAATTGACTGTATAGTTTTGTACCATTGAAGAAAACTCTTCAAAATCCTAATTTTCTCATAGAAATATTCATTTTAGAGGACTTTTCTACCTTATTTCCTAAAATTAATGAATTTTTCAATGAATTTATCTCCATGCCCCTAAAAAATCCTACAAAAATCCTTTAAAATTGAGAAACCTAAATTATCCAACTTAAAATGCGCTAGTTTTGGGTTATTAAAAGCACTTTTCCACATTTGGTTAGGAAATGAAGAATGCCAAATGTAAGATAGGGAGGGAAATAAGTCATTTAATAAAATTTAACCCATTTCATATGGATTAGTGGAGTTTATGGAGGTGTTTTAGTATTATTTGTCTCTTTAAGACATTCAAAAGGGTTTTCTTTTAAAAGTGACATGGATAGGCTAAATGATATGATATAATGACCCTTTTATACCTTTTCATTCACTTTGAAGACTTTTTATGAATAATTTAATTACTTCATCATGTTTTATAAAGACCCCTTTTTCCTTCATAAATTGAAACTTAAAAACATCTTTTTTTTGTTCCTACCATGACAAAATTGTAATCTCTTAACCAAGTAATGCATTAACTTGGTTTGGAAACCTCTAAACATGTAAAAGAATCTAAATAAGGTGACACAAAAATAGGACAAGACCTAAGGACACTAACTATGCATTTAAGTACCACCTATAAACTCATTCACCAACCATGACACATGAAAATTAATATAAAACTCATTCAAATTAATTAAAAATATAAGATCCAAGCATACTTGGTCTAGAACACTTCTAGCTATCAAGTAATACATGCAAGGAGGGTACTTAGTTTTTTTTCAAAAAATAGTTCTCCCAAATCAAGAAAGTGTTCTAGGACCACATGTGGATATAAGAGCCAACACTTACCCTTTCTCACATTATTAACCTTAGTAGATTATATAATTAGCTGTCATGGGCCAAATTTTTCTCTTTACAAAGGATATTCATATTGAATTCATGAAATTGTAGTTTCTCTATTGGCATGAATATATTCAATACACCCATGCATTATGTAAGGTATCAAATGGATCTTATGAATCCAAGGTCATGATAATAATATATTAAAGACTCATATATGTGGTATAATTGAAAATGTTATGGTCATATGTGTTGGATCAACCTGTAAAGGTAAATCAATTTCACCAAAAACTTATTGTTTCTTCCCATAGAATTATTTGACTATTTTAGTTGAAAGTAATAAATCATCTTGTGGGTATCCTAAATGTGTGATTAATGTCATGGTACATATATTCTAACTAAAACCATTATCAACCATAACATTTTGTATAGGTTGATGATCAATATGTGCCCTAATAAACAAGGAATGAATATCTTAGTCATCATAAATCTCATTGTCATCAAATGAAATAGAAAGCCTCTAAACCATAGAAGGTATCTCATGTATAAGTGTGCCAATAATCCCATATAATGGGTTCCCATAATTTGGCAGAGGAATATGTGTATGATTTGCCATTTTCACTTCTGGTGTTTTCTTAAAATGATATTCTAATGGACTATTGAATTTCTTTTGATTTTGATGATCATTGCATTATGATACCATATCCATTTTATAATCTTCAAAGGTGAATAGATCAATATCAATAATATATTATATCTTGTGATTTAATTTAAAATATATATTTTTAGAATGCCTTGCACACTAGTGGTATTCACAATAAGCATTGCCATTATATATTTTTAGGAGAGGTCGACTCGTTTCAACCACCATATGATAAGGTTGAGATATGAGATGACACTCCACTAGATTTAAGAGTAATAAATATGGAGACTCATATAATCATGTAAATTATATCTTAGGTGCATTAGATATTAAAATTTTATTAGGTTATTGTTACATTATAATAACCATGTTGTTTTTTTCATTTTTAGCCTCAGTAAGTTTTACCCTATAACGTGGCTTTATATGAAACTTGGTATTGAATGTAGTTGATGTGTTTGCTACATACTTAATCTTGTTCAATGAAATAATTTTTATTTATATGTCTTGAACAATATGGCATAATTCATGAAAAGATATGAACTTATTGAAAATAAGAGACTTGTGTAAGGGAGAGAGAAAACTTTGCTTAAATATATCTTGAAGCTCTTTACCTACCATTGGATACGTCATTTTGGCCAACATTATATTATACCTCAAGACACATTTATTAATAGGCTCATTGGATCCTTGTTTAATTTTGAAAATTTATGCATATGACATCTTTTTAGTACTATTGATTAAAAAATGTGTTAAAAACTAATCTACCAAAGGCTTGGATGTTTTTACTGATTGTATTGGTAGATCATAGAACCATCTCAAAGCATATTTATTTACAATTATTGAAAATAATTTGGCTAAAATTTTATCATTTGAAGCATAATCAAGGCATGTTGTATAGAAATATCAAAAGATGTTTTTCAAGACCATCCTTTCCATCATAAAGTTGTAACTTGGGTGCAACAAAACCAGTTGGAAAAGCATGTAAAGATATCTTAGGTGATATAATATTACATAATACATCTTTTATATCAATAACATGAGTTAATTTTATAGCATTTTGCTCAATGATGGAAACCTTATCTTCTAAAGCTTGAATAACTTATAAAAAGGTGTGCATGTTAGATCCATTGGGATTTTTATTTAAAACTTGAGAAGTCACCAAAGGGGATGAAAACACCATTTATGTTGATATAGGAATTCAAACTGGTAATTGAGTTAAAGTATTAATTGTTCTCATGGTGGATGTAGCAATAGGTGTACCATCTATGAGTTCATCATTATTTGTTGTGTATGTACTAACCATAGCATTATTATTGATTTCTTCTTGTGTAAGATGTAAGAATGCATTAATTAATTCTTGATTTATATTTAGATGGTTGACTAAGGTTTCTTTACATTCAATTTTAAAAAGATATTTATTAATATTTTCCATATTTTCTAAATGTAAAAAAATATGCCAAAAGTAATGGAAAAAGTTGGATCTAAAAATTAATGAAATCAAAAGCCCTAGTAGGCTTACAACCTTAGAGCAATCTAGAAGTTTCATGATAAGAATTAGAGGTTGGGTTCACCAAATGCTTAACCCTTTTTTAGCATTTAAGGTTTAAGGGATATTATCCTAATCAAAGAGGAATAATATACTATAAAAGTAGGCCAATTAATGAATTTATATTCTACTAACATTCTAATAAAAAATAGTGAATCTAAGCATACATCAAATATAAAAATTACAACATTCAATATTTTTATAATAGTAATACAAATGATAAATTGTACTTAGATTATAAATTAATGCATATAAAGGTATGAGTAAAGTAGATATAGAAATAAATTATATGAAGGTTCTAATCTATTCATTAGATTAAGAAAATTGGCTTTTGGTCAGCATAGTCTCTTACATCTCCTTGTGGAGACTTGCATTGATGCTATTGTCTATGATTCAATGCATCTATCCTTTAATAAGTATTGAATTTTCACTAAAACATCCATATGCATCTTTATAGGGTTTTTTTTCACTTTTTAGATTATATGTTTAGATCAAATACATAGGCTCTTGATATCAAAATATAGTTCAAACCCTAAATCCTCATCTTAGGTCTTGTCACATTGCCAAAAATGGGTTAGTGACCTCATAAAGTAGAGCTGAATTGAAGGACCCTTCTAACAATGAGTGTAACCTACATAGCTAATACTATAAAGAGGCCCTCAAAAATATTTATTTCTCCCCTAAGTGTGGACTTATGTGTGCACATGGGTGAAATATTTTATATGCAATGGAATACAAAGATATAGCTTGTAACTTGACAAATACTACTCATGGGTTACTTCTTAAATTATTTAGACCTATAATATGCCTACTTTTATGAGTAATATAAAAATAGTGAAAAATATGGCAGTATAACTCAATTATTCAATTGATTGAATGAGCTTGAATGGGTGCTTGTTTGGTATTTTATATAAGAATAATTCATTAGATTTAACTTGTATTTATACCACCTCTTTTGAAAAGTTCATCATGAAAGAGTTAATGAAACATAATAAGCCAACTCATACATATCAAAATAATATGAAATTTTAGATTTTATAAGGGACAAACACTGGAATTGGAGAATGTATAATAGTGTTGATGCTATTGTCCAAGTCTGAATGTAACTACCTAAGAACATATAATATGTTTGGAGCTCTATAACTAAAAATCATTTGACTTGTTCCAAAGTCTTATCAATAGTTTAGGTTAATGTGTTTTTAATCAATTAAAGGGGTGTGCTTCTTATTTAAGACACCCCCTTTATACATTTTGATCAAATTAGATTATAATAAAGTTGTAATATTTTCTTACGCATAAACAATCTCATATAGAGTTAGGTTTTTAGTTATTATCTAGTTGGTTGTTTTATCGGTATCTCAATAAAGTTATAAATATGTCTTATCTTGGTCATGTGGGGTTAACGACTTATAGGCACGCTTATGTAATTAAATATTTTAAATTAATAAAATACTTGTGATCTGCCTACTATAGAGACAAGATTACTAATTTAGTGATTGCACTTGAAAACTATTGGTGTTATTGAAGAATGATAAAAATTATTGGTGAAATAGAAGGTTCACGTAGAATCACATTTGAAGATAAGGAAAATCTTGTGAAGAGAAAATATAGGTATGCAAGTTTGAAAATTTATTATTTTTTTAGGCACAAAACATTGAAAAAGCATTGAAATTTTTCATTTTTCAATACATTTATTTAAATATATAGAGATTTAAAATTATTAAAAAAAATTAAAGGCTTGAAAACTTAATTGTTGTAAAAATACTTTGCATGCATTAAAATTCCTATAAAAGTTTGTTGATTGCTTCCAACATCATTTATTCACAGTCTAAAAGACCAAAATAAAGAAATTATGGATTTTTCAAGATGAAAATCATTTTTTTAATCATGATACAACCTTAAATATTTAAAGATAATCTCCATAGTGTTTTTCTAAGTTATTGGGAGTTTTGATTATTTTTTGAACCATTTTTATTGCCTGCAACTCATCTAGAGACCTAAAAACACATAAAACTCTTATTTTTAAAGTTGTATGTCCTAAAATTATTATTTTATAGCCTCCACCATAAATAATATAATTAAATATGTTTTACTTCTGATATGTGATCTTTTTTTCCTTCACTTGCAAGCAAACCTATATAAAAACACTTGTATTATGACCTTGTTGACAAATTTTGCCACCATTGGTCAAGGTTGCTTATGTGCAAGTTTTTAGAAATAATAAATTCATAGATTTAAGACCGAATAAGTTATACAAAACATCATACAACCTCCATTAGGATAAAACCATTCTTAGGAATAGCTCACATGTCCAAATTTTGGCAAAAGTTTTTCTATTCCTCTAACAAGCTAGTTGCAAGCTAGTAAGGGAAATTTTTAAATGTTCATTTCATGAAGGAGAAGAAGAGTTGGTTATAATGGTATTATATAAATATTTGGGAATATCTTAACTTAGTATTACATTCATTGGTTTTAGGTTACAAGGGCTTAACTTTATGAATATTTATTAAGAAAGAAAAGTGCTTTAAAAACCTTCTAAAACCCCAATAGCTTAGTTTTAGGAGATGTGATTGCATTTTTGAGTTATTTATTGTAAATTAAAAGTTATGTGATATATAATTTGGCATAAATAAAATTATTACACCTTAATCAATCAAAATTTCAATACAAATAATGGATAAAGGTAAAGGTACAAGTTGCAGGGTTTCAAGCATGCAAGAGGGACAGTAAAAAAGGCATTTTTAAGATGTTTAAGTTGTTTATAGAATATAAAATAATTTTAATGGTTATATAGGATAAATTAAAAAATAATAAGGTATTTAATCCTAATAAAATTCAATAATAAAAAATCAGACCTATAGGAATTACGAAATAAGATTGTACAAACTAAGAAGAACTAAAAAGTGCATATTTTGAGTTTTAATAAATGAAATATCTTCAAATTTGACATGTAATACTATTTTAATGTTTTCAAGTGGTTTAATATCCATATTATACCTTAAAAGAGATAAAATAGAAAAACAAAAGTTTGTTCTTGAAGGAAATCAGGGGTTTTCACTGTTTTGCTCATAAATGGAGTTAAAAATGAGTGTTTCAGATCTTTCCAAGGGAAAAAAATGATTTTATAGGATTTATAATTAATTTAAATGGATTAATACATGATTTTAAAATTAAACCAATTAAAAATAGGATCAAATCAAATAAAAACATCTCCAAGTCACCTTGTTTGTAGCAAGTAGGCACATTTTTGTGAATTTTTGTTTGAGAGTTTGGTGAATATTTTTAAAGATTTT
This sequence comes from Torreya grandis, assembly GCA_037957365.1. NCBI lineage: Eukaryota > Viridiplantae > Streptophyta > Pinopsida > Cupressales > Taxaceae > Torreya > Torreya grandis. The sequence continues at coordinate 2,751,148 of JARHVA010000706.1, read as the reverse complement.
AAAATTTTTATAGGTATTACACACTAAAAAATATAAAATAATCATATTAATAGTTCCTAGTGAGGTCTATAACTCATTTTAGACCCCTAAATCCAAATCAGGGTTTCTCGAGGCCTAGAGAGCACAAGAGAGCATTTTTTGAAATTGTACATGGATTTTGGAGCTAAAAGTTTATTTTAAGGTATATGAAACCATGTTTATTATTATAAAATAATATTTAAACTATTATATATTAAAATATTTAAAATTCATCAAGTTTTATATTCTCATGGTGCATTCAACAAGCTTGTCAAGTTGGAGAAGATAGGCATATCCAAGAAGAACCAGTATGGAGAGTTTTGATTTTACATCATAAAATGAAATTTTAGAAATTATATTACACTTATACACCCCATTATATTAATAATATAATCCAAAATTTTAACCAATGCATTGTGCATTCAACAACCTTGTCTAGTCAAACACATGTGCTCTTAGCTATTTGGAGATCAAGAAAGGGTTAAATGTTTATTTTAAAAAATGAATCAAGGTTAGAATAAGAGTTTTAAAAAAAATAGAATGAAATATATCTCATAATATTCCACATTTAATCTAATTTTATAAAAATTCAAGCAAATAAGAAGAAGCTTTCAATTAGTGCTAGAAAGGTGGTGATGAAACATGCAAAAATGGAGGAGTTCAATTGAATACTTGATCAAGTAAATTTGACCTATTTTTTTAGAGGATACTCCTTCAAAAAACAACATTAAATATCTCTCTAATATTCCACCTTTGAGATATTTTAGGAGTTTGAGAGAGAGAAACATGCAGGCAAGGTACAAGTAAGATAAATGAAGTCAAACTCCAAGATGTAAGTAAGATAGATGAAGTCAAACTCCAAGATACAAGTAAGATAATTGAGGTCACTCCCTAGATAGATGAAGAGTCTAAAGGAGATTTAATATTTTTTTAAAAATGAGTTAAGTGAAGATCAAAAAGATTTAATTGAAGATGATCAAGATCTCTTCAAGACTAAAGACCATCAATGCATGCATGAGAACCTTTAAATTTTCAAAACATTAAAATAAGATTCTCTCTCTCTTATGCCATATTCAAAGAAAATAATTTTTAAACTCTAAAATAATACATATCAATTTGTAAGTTTGGTGTTTGAGTTAAAGGTTGAATTTGAATTGAGTTGTAGGAGTGAAGTTGAGTTAGCATGATGACTCATCCCTAGTTTGGGGTTATTTTGTATCCTCTATTCTTAATTCACACACACACACACACACACACACACACACACACACACACACATATTTGTGAGAGTGTGATAGATTATGATTTTTTATATACAATTTTTTTTTTAAAATTTTGTACTACATCATCTTTGAAGCAATAAGAAGCTGATTTTTTATTCATTTTCAACTTATTCATGAAGTGTGTGTCTTATGTTCATTGATGTAACTTAGTGAATATTTTTTTTCCCTATGTTTATGTCTAAAATTTTCAAATTTATGCAAAAAATAAGAACTATTTCATCTCATATCAAGTGTCTAAGTCTAATTTTTACCTAATTTTGAAATGAATTCAACCATTGTTCATTCTTTCCATGCTAGTATGAGTGTTTATCAAGAGCTTTGTATGAAATGCTAATGTAAGAGCCATTGTATGAAGATGAAGTAAATGTGTGCAAGTTATTTAGATTTAAAAGTGTATCTATTATAGGCATAATTGGCCTTCATATTGGTACATCACCCTAATTTTTCAATTTTATGTTCAATTCTAGTTTGATTATTGCTCTTTTTACCCTTTTCTTAATCAAAAATCCATATAATTACATATTTTAGAGAGAAGTAAGTGAGTGTAACAAAGGGAACCAGCCCTTCATCTGGATATTATCTCCAATACAAGGTCACTTACACTTTAGATAGTTTTCATTGTGTCAACAAAAGTGATAATAGGCACACATTCTTGTAAGGGTGCACTTCTGAGTGATAACAATTTTTGGCATGCCTAGTGGGACATAGATTCAAGTTGAAAAAAGACATTTACAGTAGTAAGAAGTACCAGTTTCTTGCCTAAGATCACTATAAGGTCTATAATTATAGGTATACCAATTGATTTTATTGATTTATCTAAACATTCAAACAAAATAATAAAGTTTTTAAGAACAAGTCCATATTTTACAAGGTTATTTTAGTCATGAAATCAACCTATTGTATAAATCACTTCAATTTCAAATCCCATTACCAATATGGTTGTCCATAGGAATCAAGTATTTGTTACTTTTAATGATGAAAACCCTCTCAATTTTTCCCAATATGATGATACTATAGCCTCAACTCTCAAAAACCTACCCTATTTTATAGGTGAAGATAAATCTACACCCATAGATCATATCAAAGATGTGGCCAACTTGCATTAATTCCACCATGTTATCCAAGAGAATGTTTTTAGCTATTTACTTGATACATCATTTAAAGTAAATTCATTGAAATGGTATATGAACCTTCCCTTAAACTCCATTACCACTTGAGATGATTAAGGTATAGTTTTTTGTAGACAATTTGAAGATAAATTAGACTCTTTATTCGTTATTGAGTGACTCACAACTATCAAAAGAGAATCTCACAAATTTATGACTGATTTAAATCTTATATTTTAAAAAACATGTAATAAAATACCTCCCATGATAAGGCTATCTCTTGATTATGATTTCCTATACTTTTTAAGAGCCTTGAATTCTGATATTTAAGTTATGATTTAGTTCATGGGTGGTAAGACATTCCTAGATGCCTATGAGGTTGGCATTGGAGCTTAAAATAGTATAATTCAAAGTAGTAAACTTGCATCTAGGTATCCAATTCCATTTTTTTTCTATAAACATAGTTTATTCCACCTCTTCAAGCTTTATCAATAGCCCCAATTCTAGCCCCTCAAAGTTAAATTCAAGTTCCTCATAGTCAATCGAGTGAGCTTGGTGAACTAAAAGGTATGCTAAAGTATTTTGGTAATGAGATAGTTCAGCTGAAGATGCAAAAATATCAAGTCAATAAAATATTTCAAGCACCTAATCAACCCACATATCATCTGTATAGAGAGAAAAGACCTCCCTACCAAGGCTTTAGAGATAATAGGCCTCCATACCAAGCTCAAGGAATCATTACACCAGCCAAACCATATGTTGTAATTATTCCTAATGCTCCTTCCATATCCAAGGCCCTTGTACTAGTATAAAATAATTTGATGTAAGATTCAATTTGGTAGCCTTATAATACCAATGATGTGTAAAATCAAGCTTTAATAGCACTAAATATGGTAATTCATCAAATGACGCAAGAGGAAGTTTTTATTCAAGAAGACCAACACAATGAATCTATTATGTAACAAGGGTAAGTTCATGGACAAGTAAAATTGGATGTAAAGTTGGTGAATTTTCAAGTTGATGATCATGTGGTAGTAAATCAGATTGGTGAGCCTAGTAAATCTAATAACTTTGTTGCAGCTATTACAAGATCCAAGAGAAGGGATATATATGAGATATAAGAGGTTATAAATGATTTAAATGTTCCTAATATGGTTTTTTAAATTACTAATGATCATATTATTTCCCATTTAGCTCATAAAAATTAACATGTTGAAGCAAGCAGGGTTCATTAAATGACTCAAGTACAAGAGCATCCTATTACTCCAAAGTTTAAACCAAAGATTAGAGGCTCCTCCTTCAACATAGTAGATCATATGAATAAATATAACATCATCATGACCATGTGGGATTTATTGGCCATCCTAGGACAAAATCATACCCTTATCCATGAGCTTTCAAGCCTTAGCTTGTCTACAAAACTACCTGATAAGGAAAGTGTGGTTTTAGTAAATTTAGATTATAAAGAGAAGAAATAAGTAAATTAGGTATATAAATGGTTAAAGGTCACTAAAATTATTCAAAACTAGGTAATACACCTCTGCTATATCTTTCTTTGATTTTTGACAACACACTAGTTCATAATTGCATGGTTGATAGTGGAGCAAGTAGCATAATAATGCCAAAATAGATTATAGATATTGGGTTTGGTGTATGAGACAAACACAAAGGGTGTTTTAAAACTAAATGGATCTCCAACCAAGACAATGTATATAATCAATAATCTAAAATTAACACTTCATGCATGCCCAAATGTGACTATTAAGCAAGATGTCATAGTGGTAGATCTTCCTCCATATTTTGCTATATGCTTATCACGTGACTTCACTTTGAATATAGGTTAGTATCTTTCATCTGATTGAAAAAAAATCATGTTTATAACAATGTATTGAATAAAATTTAAAATTCATTTAAATCTTATTGCTCATTTTTATCTAGAGACATACATGCCTAGTATTGTTAACACTAATTATGTCATCTTAGATGAAGTAGAGCAAACTAGTGAAGCTGAAGCAAATTCATCTAGAGATGAAATAAATAATTTATTTATTAATTAATTATATACTAATATTCATTATTATGATCCCTAAAAGATGATATAGGAAGAAAGACTTGTATTTTATTATTTACATGAGGATGATGCACAAATTTCAACTTTATACAAAGAAGGTGAGCTAAATGATGGTTTATGAAAAAATTATTTTGATGGATCATAGAATTAAAATTGTATAGGGGATGTTATGGTGATCATTTCAACCTCAAAAAAAAGTTACTATGTTGTTTTAAAATTATAGTTTGCATGCTCTAACAATGTAGCAGAATATGAAGCCTTAATTCATTATTTGCAATAGGCTAAAAAGATGGGAATTAACCTCTTACAGGCATTTTAAGATAGTGAAATTATGGGACATAATATAAGAGGGCTTAATATTTGTAAAATACATTACTAAAATAATACAAACATAGGGTATGCAATTTTCTTGAGGACTTTGATGCATTTGACATACAAGCAATGCCTAGAGAGAGAAATAAGCATGTGGATAAGTTGGCTGCAATAAGAGCCTGGTTTGAAATTATCGCTGATGTAAATAAGAATAAAACTCAGATGTACATAAAAATTTTATTAAGACCATTTATTCTTGATATTAATGTAAATTGATAGGTCTTTGAGGATGATGATCAGATTGTTCATTTCCTACAAGAAGAGGTTGAATTCTCTTGTAGAAATTAGTGAAAACTTTTGCCACAGTATAGTAATCAAATAGTTCAACTCAAGTCTAACAAGTTACCTAAGGGTATTTTCACACTTGAAAATATTTTTTTAGAGATAATTATGTAAGAAGGGATAAATCTTATTTGTATACCAAAGAAGAACACTATGCAAGCATTGACATAGCCAATGAGAAAGCTCTCAAACTTAGTAAACTATGCTCTCAATCTCAAAAAAAATTATTGATTAATGTAGAGAGTTTTCTGATATGTTTTCATGGGAGTATAGTGATTTAAAAGGTTTTTATCCTAAATTATATCATCACACCATTGAACTAGTGGAAGATATAAAACTAGTGAGACAAAGACAAAGACCAATTAACCCAAAACTAGAGCCTTTGATGAGAACAAAGCTTCATAAGTTGATTGAATCAACTATCATATTTCCTATCAAGCATTCCATTTAGATGGATAAAATTTTTATCATGAGGAATAATAACAAATAAATTAGAATGTATGTGTACTTATGTTACTTGAACAAGGCCTCACTCAAGGACCATTATCGCTTGACACCAATGAAACAAATACTACAGCTAGTGGCTAGTTTGGAAAGGTTTTTATTGCTAGATTGTTATAGTAATTATAACTAAATACTTGTGAAATAAGAGGATCAGTTCAAAATATCCTTCACTACCAAGTGGGGCACCTTTGCATACTAAAAAAATCCATTTGGGTTTTCCAATGCAAGAGAAACATTCCAAAAATCTATGGATATGGCTTTTTAAGGTTTGATCAATAGGTTTTTTCTTCTGTATTTGGATGATGTTATAATTTTTTCAAAGAATGAAAGTGATAACATGCTTCATCTTAGAGAGGTATTCGAGATATGTAGGCAATATGGGGTGCCATTTAACCCAAAGAAGTGTGTGTTTTGGTTACATGAAGGTAAACTCCTTGTTCATAGTGCTTCTAATCATGGTTTGAGTATTGATCCAAAAAGAATAGATTATATTCTATCTTTATCCTTGTCTAAGCATAAGAAAGCATTGAAAATATTCCTTGGTAAGATTAATTTTATAAGAAGGTATATATCTAATTTTGTAAGTTTGTCAAAGCCTATTATAGCTATGTTCAAGAAAAATCACAATTTTACTTGAACCAAGAAAGGTATGAAAAGTTTTGAAGAAATAAATAAAGCCATTGATAGTGCTCCCACTCTTATCAATCATTATTTTTACAATAATTATGTGTTGTATGCATATGGTAATGTTGATATTATTTTAGGGATATTGACACAAAAAAATCAACAAGGTTTGAATCAGCCAATGGCATTTTTTAGTCAAGGATTGCAAGAGTATAAAACAAGGTACACATTTGTTGAAAAGTATGTTTTTTCCATAATTAGATGTCTCAAAAAATTTAGACACATATCTAAAAACAAGATCCATGTGATGGTTTCCCATACTATCATTAAAGAGTTCTTGTTGAACAAGGACATAAGTAAAAAAAGAGTAGTATGGATAACAAGGGTCATGAAATATGACATAGAAATAAATGTAAAAAATTTGATTAGAGACAAAGGGTTGTGTGATCACTTGGCTTAATACTTGTAGGAAAGCAAATAATAAGTTTTGGTCTTGAATGATGAAGATATTTCAGCCAATCATACACCTTTAGCAGGCTAGTTTCAAGATATGGTAAGGTATATTCATATTGGTATGTATCCTCCAAACTCAATTGGTTCAAAGAGAAGGTACTTTAAGCTATAGTCTATTCCTTTTATACTTGTTGATGTTATATTATTCAAAAAGGATGTTAATGGCATGTTGTTGAGATGCATAAATCTAGGTTGATTTGAAAGATTACTTGAATAATTTCATGATGAATAAGTTGGAGGACACTTTTTAGCAAGGACAATAACCCTTAAAATCATGAGGGTTGGATATTATTTACCAAACATAATTGGATATTATCATGCTTGAGTAAGAAAGTGAAAGAAGTATGCATTGTTTATAGAAAAGAAAAAGCTTGTTACCTTACCTCTTTAACTTATTTTAGTAGATCAACCCTTTGTCTAATGGGTTTGTCTCATAAATACACCTTCTATCATGGACCATAAGTGGATAGTTACATCTAAATATTACTTTAATAGATGGACAAAAGAAGTGGATTTAAAGGAAGTAAATGAATCTAGTGTATTATACTTCTATGAAGGTTTGATCAAAAAGATTTGTTGTTACTTACACTATAATTTTAGATAATTCCATGGAATTTTTAGGGGTTAAAATCATTCAATGGGATGTATAAAATTGTGTATATCTCAGCACTTCTTCTAATTATTATCCATAAGGCAATGGCCTCGCTGGGTCTACTAACAAAAACTTGTTGAAGATCATTAAGAGAAACATTGAAGACAATCAAAGGATGTGGAATTTGAATTTAAAGTCAACTTTATGGCTTAATAGGATCACATTCAAAATTCCAATTTCCAATTCACCCTACAATCTAGTGTATGGGAGAGAAGCTAAATTACCAATCTCACTTGAGCTCCCTACTTTGGAGCTAATGCATCAGCTAGAATTGTTACAGAGTGAGCCTATAGAAGTGAGATATGTTAAACTTATGGAGTTAGATCAACTCAAAAATAAGTCCCTGTTATCTATGGAGATGCATCAATCAAAATTAAAGAAAATATTTTATATAAGAACAACTTCAAGGATCTTCAAGGAAGGTGACTTGGTTCTCAAATGATATGAGGATAGGGTCAAACTAGGAAGACACACAAAGTTTGACTCACTTTGGAGTGGTCCTTACATGATCTCAAGCTAAAATCCTCACAATGTCTTCCAAATAGACAATATGGATGTGATGAGCTCCAAATCCTAGTTAATGGGATTTATCTTAAGCATTGTTTTTGAAGATAGGTTTTTCTTTGTATATAGTAGTATTAGTTTTCACTTTCCTCTTAGTGTTATCTTGCACATTTTTTAGTTGGTGGTTGTTTTAGTTTTTAATTTTCTAAGTGCTTATGAATAGGTGTTTTTATTACTTGAAAGAATTTTAAATTTTGTATTTTATGATATTTTTATGAATCTATATCCCAATGGTTAAGGCTACTAGTCTCCAGTATTTAGTAGATAAGTATACCAATAGGGTCACCAAGGATGTTGACAAATTTTGCCATCATTGGTCAATGTTACTTATGTGTAGGTTGTAAATAAGACTCTATTCATGGATTGAAGAATAATTAAGTTATTCATAACATCATAAAACTCTAATCAGGAAAAAAACATGCTTAGGAACCACTCATAGGTCCAAATTTTGGCCAATGTTTCTTCTATTCCTCTAGCAAGCTAGTTGTAAGCTAGTAAGGGCAATTTTTAAATGTTAATTTCATGAAGGAGAAGAATATTTGGTTCAAATAGTCTTATGTAAATATTTTGGCCCATATTAATTTAATATTACATGAATTTTTTTAGGTTACAGGGGTTTAACTTTATGGACAATTGTTAATAAGGAAAGGTGCTCTAAAACCTTTCTAAAACCCTAATAACTCAATTTTAGGAGATGTGATTGCATATTTGAGTTATTTATTTAAAATTAAATTCTATGTGAGATCTAAATTGGAATAAATATCATTCATACACCTTTCTCAATCAAAATTTCAATACAAATAAAGGATAAAAGTAAAGGTACAGGTCATAGGGTTTCAAACATACAAGAGAGACAATCAAAAAGGTATTTTAAAGAGTTTTAATTGTTTTTTTAGAATATCCAATGTTTTTTATTTTTATATTGTATATTATAGGTCCTAATTCAAAAATAATTATGTCTTTATTCCTAATAAAACTCAATAATCAAAACTCAAACCTACAAGCATTCAAAAATGAGATTGTGCAAGTTAGAAAGCACTAAAAAGTGCATATTTTGAGTTTTACTATATGAAATATCTTTAAATTATAAATGGAAGTATTTTTTAATTTAATTTAATGTTTAAATTTTTTTAATGTTTTTACTATACTTTAAAAGATATAAAATGGAAAAACATAGGTTTCTTCATGAAAGAAATCAGGGTTTTCACTATTTTGCTCATAAATAGAGTTAGAAATGAGTGTTTAAAATATTTACAAGGGTAAAAATAATTTTATAAGGTTTATAATTAATATAAATGGTTTAATACATTATTATACAATGAAAACCAATTCAAAATGGGCTCAGATCAAAGAAAAACATCTCTAGGTCACCTTGTGGGCAACAAGTAGGCACTTTTTATGAATTTTTGTTTGAGAGTTTGGTGAATAGTTTTAAATATTTTCAAAAAAAAATAAATTTAAACCATTTAAACCTATCCAATTATCATATAATTAGTTACTAGTGAGGCCTAGAACTCATTTTAGACCCCCAAATCCAAATCAAGGTTTCTTGAGGTCTAGAGCACAAGAGAGCATTTTTTGAAGTTGTATGTGGAGTTTGGAGATGAAAATTTGTTTGAAGGAATGTGACACCATGATTATGATTATAACATAATATTTATACTCCTTATATATTAAAATATTTTAATTTCATAAAGTTTTAGGCTCTCATGGTGCATTCAATAAGCTTGTCAAGTTGGAGAAGATAGGCATATCCAAGAAGAACCAGTATGGAGAGTTGTGATTGTACATAATAAAATGAAATTTAAAAAAATATATTTCATTAATATCAAGAAAAATTATATATTAAATGTATTCCACTTATATTTCCCATTGGAAGAAGAAGATAATCCACAAGTTTAATCAATGCATTATGCATTCAACAATCTTGCCTAGTCAAATACATGTGCTCTTAACTATCTAGAGATCAAGAAAGGGTTGAGTGTTTGTATCCAAAAATGAATAAATGTTATAATAATATTTAAAACAAAATCATCATTCGATATCTCTCTCCTACTATTCCCCCTTTGATCTAATTTTAGAAAAAGTTAAGCAAATAAGATGAAGCTTTCAATCAACCCTAGAAAGGTGGGGATGAAACATTGCAAGAATGGAGGAGTTAGGTTGAAGAATTGATCAAGTAAATTAGACATATTTTCATAGATGAGACTCTAAAAAAAAAATGTAATATCTCTCCTACTATGCCACCTTAGAGATATTTGAGGAGTTTGAGAGAGAGAAACATGCATGCAAGATGCAAGTTATATGAAGTCAAAATCCAAGATGAAAATAAGATTGATGAAGTCAAAATACAAGATGAAATTAAGATAATTGAATTAAATCACTAGATATATGAAGAGGCTCAAGGATATTTAATAAGTTTCTCAAAAGGAGTTAAGTGAAGATGATCAAGATCTCTTCAAGATTGAAGACCATCAATGCATGAATGAGAACCTTTGACTTTTCAAAACATTCAAAAAATATTATCTCTCTATCCTATTAAATATTCCAAGAAAATAATGTTTAAACTCTAATGTAATACATATAAATTTTTAAGTTTGGTGTTTGAGTTGAAGGTTGAGTTGGAATTGAGTTGAAGTAGGAGTGAAGTTGAGTTAGCATGAAGACTCATCCCTAGTTTGGGGATACTTTGTCTCCTCTCTCCTTCATTAATTTTTTTATATGTATATTAATTTTTAAGAGATTACTATAGATTAATATTTTGTATATACATAAACTCTACCAAATTGTTATACTGCATCACCTTTGAAGCAATAAGACACTGATTTTTCCTCCATTTTCAAGTTGTTCATGAAGTGTGTGTCTTGTGTTCATTGATGTAACTTAGTGAATGATTATTTTTCCTATATTTATGTCTAAAATTTTTACCTTTATGCAGTAAATATTAATTCTTTTATGTCATATCAAGTTTTTAAGTCTGATTTCTACCTAATCGGAAAGTGAATTCAACCATTGTTCATTCTTTCCATGCTAGTGGGAGTGTTTGTCAAGACCTTGTATGAAATACTTATGTAAGAGCCATTGTATGAATTTGAAGTGAATATGTACAAGTTATTTATCTTCCAAATTGTGTCAATAATAGGCATAATTGACCTTCATATTGGTGTAATACCCCAAATTTTTAGTTTTATGTTCAATTCTAGTTTGAGTATTGCTCTTTTTACCCTTTTTCCTAATCAATAAATCACATAATTAGAGAGTTTAGAGAGAAGTATGTGAGTGTGACAAAGGTAAAAATCCTTTTTTATATATATTATATCCAATACAAGGTCACCCATACCTTGGATAGTTTACATTATGTCAACAGAATTGAAAACATGCACATATTCTTGCAAAGGTGCACTTTTGAGTGATAACACTTGTATGGCATTCCTTCAACTCCTGAGAGGTTGTACAATTTTTCGAAGCCTCTTATTCATCTATGGTTTCCCTAGGATAAAATTGGCATAGAATTGCTTTGAATGAAATATTTTTGATAAGTATAAAGTTTGATAAATAGTTTTTGAAGATTTAGGGTTTTATGGGGCCCACTTCAAGTCAAAAGGAAAAGCCTTTTTACCAAAAATTTTCACAAGTGAAAGTTTATTACACGGTTTTTTTTCCATATAAAAAAATAATATTTAAAAATAATATCTTCTCTTTATGTGTTGTAAATGCTCATAGAGTAATTGGTTAAGATTATTTTGTAAGACCCTTGGAAGTTGGAGGTTCAGGGTTCAAATCCTCAAGTACACTTTTTTTTCAAAATTTTTTAATCATAGATATTGGTATATGCTTTTGAAATATTAATTTTTATAAACATATTTTACATGTGATTTTTTGACTTTGTTTCAAAGTGAATAAGCTTATAAAAGAGCAACAAAATTCATATGTTGCAAGTGGATGTAAAAGAGTGACAAGGGTGACATTTTTTGTGATAAGGGTGTGATTTTTGTTAAATAAGGGTGTAATTTGATTTTTTTGGTGTGGTTAAGTGCAAAACCCATCAAAAAAAATTATATGCTCTATGTGGAGGTTAAGTGAAAAATCCTATAAAAGCATTTTTTGTGCCAAGTGTTATTGTCAATGTATTGCAGTTTCATTTTTTGAATTTATTTTTATTTAAAAATGTTTAAAATTTAGAATTTTCTTTTAGATACTGATCATTAATTGATTTATAATTACACTGATTAGAAACACTTAATAAAATCATCATTAGTATTCAATGAATTGTGAGATGTTGTGAATAATGAACATCTTGTGTTACCCATGGTACAAGATAAACTTGATGTTTTTAATATGTGTGATTCTAAAGCTTTACCTCTAATCAAGTGTTGTTGCACTAGATATAATTAAATAAATATTTAAAACTCTCCCCATAGTGACACTTCATGGAAGGCTTTGTTTGATTTGTATTATAAAAATCCTAAGAATAAAAATATAGATACACATATGTAGTTGTTTACATTGTCATTAGAGGAAGATGGAGATATGGAAGAGTACATGTCTATGTTGAAGAAAATTACTATTGAATATATTATGGTTGGGTTTAGTAAAATTGATGATGATATCATTGTAGTTGTTGCATTGAAAGGGATACTTGTGTTATATAGAAACTTTGTAGAAATGCTTCATGTCTCTAATAAGATCACAAACATAACTTTTGATAAAATTGTTGAGTTTCTTATTCAACATGATGTATCTCTACCAATAAAATAAAAGAAAACTAAAGAGTCCCATGTTACAAAGTCCAAGCCTTGTTCTTCTTCTGATGGTCAACACAGCTATAGAGAGTAAAGTTATAAAGGGAGTGGAGGTTATAGAGGAGGAATATTTCAAAACAAAGGTAGAAGATATCATTTGAACATTTATTCTAATCATCAATATATCCATTCTCATTCAAATAATATGATTTATGGAGGATGTGTTCACAACTCATATAGAGGTAGAAACAGAGGTAGATCAACCATGTAATGAAATAGATGTGGAAATTTTGGTCAAATTGCTTCGTAGTGTAGAATTCTTTTTGAAAAAATTTAGAGGCCATGAAAAGTGACTAAATTTAACTCTTATCAATATGCATAACATGAATATGATGAATCATGAAATTTTTCTCATGAATCTTCATTCATAACCTTATGGAACATTGCTTTTATGTAATATGAGGATAGATAGGAGTTCATAGATGTCTGGGCTTTATATATATGTACAACCAAGCACATGACATTCAGGTGAAACTTCTTTTGAAAATTTAAAGAATCCTCCCTCACTCTAGTCTCCTTAGCAGATAAATCTATGTGTATTCCATAGGGACTTGGATCTATTCAGATTATTATTCCTAATGGTTCTATCAAATACTTTGGAAATTTTTGGTATGTTCCCACATTACAAAAACATCTTTCCTTGAAAAATACTTGTAAGAAGGGTTATAACATTGTGCTTGAAAATGGGCTCATTTATATTAACTATGTCAAAGAAGGACACAAAACATTTTATATAGGTTATGAGGATGGGAAATTGGTTTATTTACATTATAAATTACTTTCTTCCATAGTGTAACTTGTAACAGTTGTTGACATAAGTACATGTACAATGCCTATGTAACTTTTGTGGCATCTGCATTATGGACATTTGAATGTTCAATATTTGGTATACTTACAAAGATATAACATGTTGAATGGTTTTCCCACTTTTTGCAAAGATAACATTCTTTGTGAATCATGTGTTTTAGGTAAACAAAATAGGGGAAATTTTCCTAAGGCTTCTTCTTGGTGAGATAACAAATGTTTATAGTTAGTTCATAGTGATGTTTGTGATATTAAAAACTCATCCATTAGAGGGTGCATTTATTTTGTGTTGTTTATAGATGATTATTATAGGATGAATTGGGTGTTTTTTAATGAAAAAACTAATCATAACTTTTCACTAAGTTTGTCGAATGGTTAAACTTAGTTGAAAAAGAAATAGATTCAAAATTATCTACTCTTTGTTCAGATAATAGTGGTGAATATACTTCAAATGAATTTTTAGATTATTGACGAGAACATGGAATCAAATAACGATACAATAATTTTTATACTCCACATTATAATGGATTTTTTTAATGAATGAATAGAACTTTAGAAGGCACAACTCGATCTATGTTGTACTATAAACATCTCAATGATAAATTTTGGGTAGAATCCATTGGTACTATAGTGTATTTGAGGAAAATATCCCCTGCAACTACACTTTTGGGTAAAAATACATATAAGACTTAGCATGGGTTTAAGCCAAAATTTAAACACGTAAATTTTTTGGATGTACTTGCTTTGCTTTATTTTCTAATGAACACAAAAATAAGTTGGAACCTCAAAGTAAAAAATGCATTTTTCTTGGGTATTTAGAAACCAAAAAGGGGTATCATTTACTTGTACAAGATACATGCAAATTCATAGTGAATAAGGATCTGATATGTAATGAATTTGGTAATATGAACACCATAGATATAGACTCACAATTTGACAAGTTAGAGAGGAAGATTCAAAAATGTGCTAAGGGATTTCATACTGAAGCTAACTCTCATAGATTATGGTATGAGACAAGTATCCCTTCCATTTATTTTACTTCCTTGATTATTTCACAAAATAATGACTTAGAAAATGTTGAATATATTCTATAATTTTTCCTCCAAATGATGCACATGAAGAGAATTATGGTATGCCTAATCTTGAAAATTTGCATAAGTATCCAAAATAGGCTCAAATTACTTTTTTTAACTTGAAATAGATGAAGTTGGTAAATCAGGTCCTAAGATTTCTCATAAACATGTAAATTATGCAATGTTTGTTACTACTTATTCCACCTAGCCATCCACTTTTGAGGAAGCTTCTACCAATTTGTTTTGGCAAATTATAATGTGGAATGAGTATGATGCCATTATTAACAATAACACTTGGTTTTTGGTTTATCTTCCTCCACATGTTCAACACATCAGATGCAAATGGGCTTACAAGGTAAAGTATAAATTATATGGCTCCATTGATAAGCATAAGGTAAGGCTTACAGTAAAAGGTTAAGTGCAACAAGAAGGAATTGATGATGATGAAATGTTTTCACCGATTGCCAAATGGAAAACTATTCATATGGTTCTTACCTTAAAAACACATAATAGTTGGAAAGTACATCAAATGGATGTCAAAAATGACTTTTTAAATGTTTATTTATAGGAATAAGTTTATATGACACAACCCAAGGTTTTGATAAAGTGAGTGCATAACACAAGGTGTGTAAATTAATCATAACTCTCTATGGGCTCAAATAGGCACCCAAGGCTTGGTATGAAAAAATGGATTTCGAGTGTAGAGAAATAAGTTAGTAATTATTGTTCTTTATGTCAATGACTTATTTATCATAGGAAATGATGAACACCATAATAGGTCTATGAAGAAAGAACTAAAATATGGGTTTACGATGATAGATCTTGGACTTCTTCACTATTATTTTGGCATAGATGTTACTCAGAAAGATTTCAAAAAATCATTTCTTAAAATAAATATATTTTTGAGTTATTAAATAAGATTAATATGAATGATTGCAAACTTGCCCTCACTTTGATGGAGAGTAACTTAAAATTGTCTAAAGATGATGGTACTACATTTTTTGATGGCACCAAATACAAAAAATTAGTGGGAGTATTAATATACTTGATGACTACTAATATTGATATATCCTTTATAGTGGAAATTTTGTCTAGCTTTATGCATGAGCCTAGAGAAGTTCATTGGCATGCAACAAAAAGGGTAATTTGTTACCTTTAGATAATGAAAACATATGGCCTTGAGTACTGCCACAATAAGAACTTCAAACTTGTTGGGTATTGTGATGCATATTTTTACAAATGTGTGGATGATCAAGTGTCCACAATAGGGCACACTATGCATATGGGTTCAACTGTCATTGCATGGTGTTATAATAATTAGGATATTATGGAAAATTCATCAGTAGAATCAGAAGACATCATAACATGTGATGCTTCAAGAGATATTATTTATTTACATTGTATCCTTGAAGACCTTATAATTTCTCATATTACTCCTACATAGTTATGCATTGATAATCAAAGTACAATCAATATGTCCAAAAATCTAATATTTCATGCCAAAACCAAATGTGTGTGTGTGTGTGTGTGAGTGAGTGAAATACCATTATCTGTGAATGCTAGTGTTAAAAAAATAAATTATACCAACATATCGCCCAACTACAAATTAGACAACTAATATTTTCACAATGCTCCTTGACATAATCAAATTTGAAAAATTTAGAAAAAAACTTGGAATGTTCCAAAGAATTGACTTTGGATCATAGGAGGTTTGTTAGGATTTGTTCCAAAGTCCTAGCAATAGTTTAGGTTAATGTGTTTGTAATAAATTAAAGGGGCATACTTCTTATTTAAGACACCCCTTTATACATTTTGATTAAGTTAGATTATAATAAGTTACATAATAATGTTTTAGGGTAAAAAGTCACGTATAGAGTAGGGCTTTTAGTTATCACTATTTTACTAGTCACTTGGTAAAGTTTAAATATATCTTATCTTGGTCATTTGGGGTTAATGAATTATAGGCACCCTTATGTACTTGAATATTTTGAATAAATAAATATTTATGATCAACCTATTGTGGACACAAGATTACCTTATGGAAAATTTCATTTGTTAATTATTTATATTTATATATATATATATATATATATATATATATATATATATATATATATATATATATAAGATTTTAAGCATATTTTGGGCTACATGTGATCTAGATATTAGAACAATAGGGTTGGACTACAAAATAAATACTTTGGCCTAATGAGATAGTGATTGTGAGGCTAACAGCTGTAAAGGAGGTCAAGAACTGAAATATCGAATCTTGAGTGATATTTGTTAAATGTACAAGACTAATTTAACACATAAATCCAGATTTTAATATCTACACTGTACATCTATACTTAAAATTTTTAAAATATATATATTAAATTTTTTATCCTTAGTTATGTTATATGTATATTTTGATTTTGTAAATAAATTTAAAATGTAAACATGCATTGAATTATATATTGAAGTGAGATTGGAAATATTATAAACTTTAAATATGTTAAAATGAATTATTTAGAATGACATTTTTTAAAGATTCAGTGATTTTATGCACTTTAGAGTATTAGTTTATTTCTAAAAAGTATACATTTAAGATTATTTAGGAACCTTTTAGGAGGATGATTTGGAATTGCATGGAAAAAAATTCTTTGATATATATCCCGTGTTTAATTGAAGGGGTTTTTACACTCTGATAGTATATCTGGAATGTTCCCATTATTTCAGATAATATGTAGTGTTAAAGATGCTTCTAGGGGTTTTAGAGGCCTCTTTTGGTTAGAGGACACTTATAATTTTTGATCTCATTATTATTTTTATTTGTTATTTTTTTGTTAGGATGTCAAAAAGGTCCTCATTTGAACTCAATTGCCTTTAAATACATAAGTATTGTAGTTCATTTGCACAAAAAGAAATATAGGGAATTTATTTTATTGATAATAATAATCTATTGAACACTTAAAAATATTTTAAAAGAACACAAGAAATCATTAGAGAATTCATTGAAGCACACAAGTTAATATTAGAAATACATTGCACAACACTAATTTGTATGTTATTGGAACTATTCCATTCATTTAGGTTAGTTGTTTCAATAGTTCTATTAACTAAGACCTTGACAAATATTAAGATAATTTTCTATCTTCTAGTTTACTATAGGTCCGAAAATATATTTTATTTTCCTTAATTTTTCATATATTATTGGTCAATCAAGGCAAGAAGAAGAAATTTGCTTTACAAATGATCAAAATCAAAGTGTTAAAATCTAAATAAGGTTTTTGGAGACCAAAACTATTTAAATAATTATTTAAAAAATAAACTTGTTCATATTTTTTTTTGGTGCATCCTAATGTTCTATACATTATCTAGAGAGGAGATGACAATCATAAAACACCAATCTATTTGTTACCAGTGTTTTGGATCAAATATCTATCACTAAAAATCCATTCTTATTATAACTTCCTCAAAACTATTTGTAAATTACATAATAAAATAAATATATCTTTATATTTTCCATTTCAACACTTTTTAATTTTGAAAATTTATTAATTAAATTTATCTCTATTTTATAGATATTATTTAATTTAATTAATAGAAATTAATTTTTTTACGTTAAAATGTAATTTAAATTCATTTATCCACATTACAATTATATATTTGAATAAACATTACATAAACGAATTGGCTCTATAAAACTTTCATTAAACTAAGGTAATAAAAGTATATATATATATATAACGATGACACTAATATTGAAAAAATAAGTTAAATATGATGGAACATTTTATTAAAAAAATAATTGTAAAAATGTCACAACTCTAAACTTAAATAAAAATCAAAGCGCTTTATTATTAATAGAAAAATAAAATTAGAGATCTTAAATCAAAATAGATGGAAGTATGACGTCAAAGCTTTTCTTATGGTCGTTTCTCTACTTCCTCTCTTTAACAAGGGGATGGAACCTACCATGACATGGAAAATTTTCTTTTGGTTTATATATGTGGGTTTCTTTTATGTAAAGGGAGGAGTCAATTATGAGTTGTATATCTCTAGAGTGTATGAATTTTTTTTGGTTTGGTGACAATTTTTGAATGGAGTTTGAATTGATTTAAAACATAATTGGAGGCTTAGATTTTTATGTAATATTATATGTATATTTCGAAAATATTTAAAGAGTTATTAAGAGTTTCGTGAATATAATTAACGATCATAATTAATTTTATATGTTTTTTTAAAAAATTAAATTTGAATAAGAATTGAAACAATTAAATCACTTAACAAATTTACTTACATCTCATTAACAATATTTTTATAATATTAATTAATAGAAATAATAAATATATCAATAAATTGATGATGATGATGAAAAAGAAGAAAAATATTAATAGTAGGGGAAGAACAAGATGCAAAAATAATACGTAATTAATAACTTCAAAATCAAAAGTAATAAATCATATCATATTTTTTTAAGATTGTGTTTAATTATTTTTTGACTAAAAAAATATTTATAAAAAACTATTAAAAAATTATAAAGATAATGATATTAACAAATGAAAGCAAACATCCAAATTAAAATTATTGATATTATATAAATAATAACAAAATTATATAAATTTTTTTTTTTGTAGAATTATAAAAATATTATCTTTTTGGAGTTTTTATATGGTGGATTAATTGAAGTTTTATAGAAGAGTCGTAATTTCCTTTTCGGGTAGCTTCTTGTTATTTAAGAGAGAATTGATATCCTATTGCTATTTCTTGCTTTTCTTTTGTGAAGACATTTTATCTTAGTAGGCAGAGTCTTGTAAGTTTTAGTAGATTTTTTGGTTTCTTTATAGTTTCGCTTTGTTTAGTTGTCTAAGGAAATGGGCCCTCTATTTATACCCCAATAACAATTCATAACTCCAATAAAAAACATTAACCTTATCAAATAAAAATTATAAAAATATGATACTAAACAATCTAAAAAAATAAATTTCATAATACAACTAATAAAATATTAAATTCATATTAATTTTTTTTTATAAAATTAAAAGATTTAAAAATTTAAATCAATAATTTAAATAAAATCAAACATTTGCAATCATAACCCCGCGCATGAAATAAATAAGATTTTTTATAGAAATTGTGAGAGGGGTGGGTGATGTCTCCATCACCTTCAACGATATGTTTGATTTTATGAAGAAGCTTCCATGGCACAAAGTTTGTGCATTATAACAAATTCTCTCCTCCTTTCCAAATCAAATATTGTACGAATTACGTCAATAGTAATAAGAGGTCCGTTTTAAAAATTTAGAATACTTGTCGGTTTTTTTTTTTAATTAATTAATTAATTAATTTATTTTTTAGGTGGATATGATTAGTGATATATATATATATATATATATATATATATATATATATATATATATATATATATATATTCTTAAAAAAAAATTTAATAAAAGATTTTTAAAAATTATATTTAAAGTGTGAATATTTTAAATAAATATGTTAAGAAACTTATTTTAAAGTTTATATATTTTTTTAAAATCAATTTCATTTTTTTAATTTATTGTAAAAAGGAGTTTTTGAAAGTGTCCAATTTTTTTTATAAGAATAATTTATTATTTAAATAATAAAAATTAAATAACAAGAATAATAATTAAAATTGGGTTAAACATTTTTTTTAATTGAAAGAAAGATGTAGATCTACAACAAAACAATAAATTACAGTAAAGATACATTAAGGAAAAGGTACGGAACATTTTTAAATCAATTTCTTACTTATTGGTAATGAATGACAATAAATTAGCAACACTATTTTTGAGGGCTCGAATAAAAAATTATGCGAAAAAAAAGGGCTCCAAATTTCACTATATGGCCAAGATATAACAATTTTTCAATTGATTTCTCCCATCAAAAAGAAAAAAGTTCTAAGTGATGGTCAAATACATGTCAAATATAAAGTTAAAATTCTCCTTTAATCACGAACAATTCACTCCATTACACTCCTTTGCTACATTGTATAACACCCATCATTGTAATGAATAAATGGAATTTAATCAATTTGTAAAACAAATATTCATAAACATTTAAAGAAGCCACCTCAAAATATGTGAAATGGTAATAGTAAATTAGATTTAAGTATTTTTTTTAAAAACGAGAACAATAAAGATATAGGGATGGTTTTAAAATGCATCTTGAGCATTAGGGGATATTGTGATAGTCGTCAAAGTCTGCTAATAGAAATCAAGTTTTCGAGTAAGATAACGATAACCCTAAAAATTTGTGGTGAATGAAGGACCTTATCCAAACCGTCAAGTTTTTTTCTTGTGCCACAATCATAGTGAGTGCACTTTTGAGAATTTTCATGCTAAGTGTAAATTTTTTGACAGTAGTGTTCATTAAAAGTAGGGCTCTTAAAACTTTGCTCAAATATTTGTAACTTTATATTAATTACTAGGAAAATGTACTTTCTCTTACCTCGATTAGGTAGTTAAACTTAAAAATGATAAGGAAAACATTGCACTTTGGGATATGTGTTACACTAGTGAATAGTTGTCTTTCCTTAATATTTATTAGCCCCCTCAACGATATACAACATAAAAAACATCACTCCAATAATTTGAGTAATTCCTTATCTAGACAAACTAGTGCAATGTTATGTGTAGTTAATATAAATTTTAGTGTTACATGAATGCCTCCAAATTCTTACAAATGCTCAATAGATTAATGTAGACAATAAATGGTTATTTTTTTTCCATATGAATTGTAGATGCCTAAATGCACTAAGATGCATGCAAACTTATAGATAACTTGAATTAAATTAGGACCCTATTAGAAGGAAAATTGATAATTAAGCAGCTAAAAAATTGAACAAGATGGAAGCACACAGCATGGGTGAACCACAACTGACCTAAACCTCCAAAACCCCATAAACATATTGAATATGTTTATGAGGGGACCAACACAACTCGACATAAATAAGAGGATACAAAAATGGAGGAGAGATAAGAAGGGGGCATGATGACAAATTTCAAAACATACCAATAATACCTAATATAGAATAATAAATGATAAATGCATAGGCACCTTAAATTTATACAATTTTACAACTAATAATTGTTTAGGGGCCATATCCTCAACCCCAATGCCCCGACTCTATTGGTAGATGGGTGGTTGAGTGATTCAATATCGTTTGCCCCAATGATATATATTTATATGTCTAGTTGGTCCTACATTGAGGGAGGTCCTTCATTGGTAAAATGTCCAACATATTGGTTGAGTAGCTAAAGTCTCTTTTCCTTGCCCCAAACATATAACTATCTACATCATGCCCCACTTAAATGTATATGTGTGTATGTGTGCACATGCACACACACACACATATATCAAAGTAAAACAAACATGGTGTGGATACAATTTTTTATATCCCCAAAGCTCTTGAACTAAACTTGAATGTACTTGTAACATTACTTTTTTTTACAGAGGCATATAAATTTCCTATATTAATAACTTGTTAAAATTTGGAAAATTGAAAAATAATAAATTTGATATGACTGAAGATGTAATGATACCCCTATGAGATCACATGCCTTTGAATTTGGGCTAAATTAGATATACATTTATGAGTTCAACTTTTAGTGACAAAAATATAGCTAAATAATATAATTAATACTATAATAATAAAGGTTAAACAATATCTTGAACATATCCTATAATGTGAATAGGTGGCACATTCTAATTACATGTAAGAGTGAGTAAAGTTTGAATTATTCTTTTAATAGGATAAAAAATTATGTCAAATGTCTAGAGTCTTGATAAAATGAGTGGAATGTGACCCCTTTTTTAGATGTGGGTTGAACTTGTAAAACACATATCTCAAAATAAATGAATCACACACATCATTTTTAAGAAAAGATATAAAACTAATGATGTCTAAGATAGTGTAGATAGTATTTTTGAATTATATAGCACCTTAGTCTTGTACACTTGGAAAATACATATTAAGGATGTAACTTTAGATTTTAAACCTTTCCCATTGCCAGAAGACTCACATACACTATTTATCTATGTCTAATTTATTATTTCTTAGTCTGATCAATGTTATTTTGATGACTCAAATCTTCAATCTTTCCCCATAATGATATAAACCTCCTTATTTTTTATCTCTAAAAGTTCTTGACCTTCACCTCTTTTACAACTACCTAGACACTTATGTCCTAGTCATATGCCTACGTTAATTCAAGTGTCCAATCCCAATGTAAGTGTCAGTGCCCTAAAGTCATCCAATTTTAAAATGAAAAGGATACCTATGGTCAGTCTAAGTGATTTAATGTGATATATTCTCCAAAGAGATTGGTATAAATATAACATCAACCTTCATTCATTCCTCACCTAAAAAAGACTAGATAAACTTACCAAAAGCACTCAATCAAGACTAAAGTGCAAAAATATTACTTATTTTTTATTATTTCCATATCAGTCCTAGGGATAACATATATACAGGTCTAAAGTACTGAATGATCATTTCACGAGCCACATTTTCCAAGTTACAAGATAGGCCACTCTATGTACTCACTTCTCACACTTTGCATGATACATGCACAATCCAACACCCAAGGTAGAACTACATAATTTAGAGGCCATCTTCAGAGTATTGGATATGTAGGTAATGCTCATTCATAGAGGGGTCTTTGGGGTAGCTCAAAATTGAGTACCCACTAACCCATTTTTACCACAACCATTATGAAGATGAATAACTAGGGTTTTATAATTTGACAAGGAGTAAAAATCCATGACCTAGATCTACATGCACCAAAGCGAAGATAACATAGAACTTAAAAGCATCCAGGTGGTCCCATTTAATTTCAATAAGTATTATGTACTAGACACTCAATGTATCCAACTCAGATAGTAATATTAATATAATCATCCCAAGTCGACACAAGTGTCTACGGATACAAAGGTACAATTTTTAGAATCATGTGACTAATCTAGAATCTAGATCTAGTCTACTTTTTGCCTGTTTCAAATTCAAATATGTATTAATACCATAACTAAGTATATTGTTTTTATTATCAATAAAATATATAGCATAGTTGTACTTTACATCTTGAACATCTCATCATAATTAAATTTAGTATATAATCTATCCATGTTTCACAAATAATTGCTTTGCTTTAGAGATAGTAAACCATCCTTGTGCCCTAGACTATCTCTTACCCATTTAACCTTAGATTCCCCATATCTAGATTTTAAGGTTAAACAGATATAAAGATGTCATCTCAAAATAAACTATATTATAAATATATTGTACCTTGTGGGCCTAGGATATATTCAATATGAGTACATGAGGAACATGCCCCACACCAACAAAATGTACACTAAAACATTTTGAATGTTTAAAGTCAAATCCTAAAGTCACACTTGAATTCAATTTTTTTTTTTTGAATTTTGAACATTAAATTTGACCTAAAGTCATGCTTAAAGTTGATGAATTTAATGTGAATTTGAGGTAATTTTATGGGTTTAGTTTTAGGGGAGACATTAGGGACCCAAGTTTAAGATAACAATAATTTGACTTTAATCCATCCTCAAACTAAGATCTTACATTCATCTTTTAATTTACTAAAATAGATTTATATAATATTACATTTATATTGTTACATTTTATATTATTATCTAAAATTTATTTTAGTGAATATTATAAATTAAGGTCTCTATATGTGTTATAAAATTGGTATTAGAGCTCCAAGATTTAGCATTTAAGAGATATTTTCTTAAAATCTAATAGTATTAATAATTAGTCATTTTCAGGATTTTAGTATTAAACCCAAATTTCACAAGGCATAAATTTTACACAAAGTGCCGCTTTTAATTAAATCAATGGTAATTTGATAGGTTTTATGGCCTTCCAAATTGATTCATGAAGTTTTTATAAGTTCTAGGTGCATCAAAATTAAATTTTACAAACCTTTCATCTCTTATAAATACTGATAGGTAAGAGGATATTGACACAGGAATTCAAATACGCACTAATTGAAAGCATCCTAAGTACAAATTTGGTGTCCAAATGTAATGTTTTAAATGCAAATTTTAGTCAACGTGGCTTGATTAGGTCCAATTTTTCACTCGATTGAACTAATTACTCAAATTTTCAATCACATGCATAGTTAGGGAACTCTAAGACCTAATGTGCATTGAATTACATGTAATTACTTTTTATTGGAGATAATGTATCCCTAATTTGAGATAAATGGTTTTATTTTGGTTTGATGGACTCAACTAGAACCAATTGCATACCTAATTGATACACTTGATTAGTTCAATCAAGTGTAAAATAAGGATAGGATAAATCCCTAATTCATGATAATTAGTCATAATTTGGTTTCCTAGACTTGACTAGTCCCAATTGCACAAAATACCCTTGATTTATTATATTCCCTTAAGACAATCAAATCCTCTTAATACATTACTATTTAACCCTTTTTGGAAATAAATATTAATAATGAAAGATTAGCCTAATCAATCAAAGAGTAAGCTACTCTAAAAATAAGTCCAGTCAATGAATTTGATTATATTGATAAGAAATACTGAATCTATGCATATCTAAAATATATAATATTATGATAATAAAAATAAAAAGGATAAATTATACTTAGCTTATACAATGATGTGTAGGCAGATCTAAGTAATGTAGGTGTAGAAATAGAATGTATAAATATTTTGATTTAATCATTAGATTTTGAAAAATTAGATTTCTATCATCACATACACTTGCATCACCCTAAAAACACTTGCATTAATGCTATTGTTTATGTTTCAATGCATATGTCCTATAAAAAATATTGATTATAGATTAAAAATTCCACCTAGGTATTTTTGAGTTTTTTTGTAACCTTTTGGATTATGTGTTCAGATCAACTGCATAGGCTCTTAATATCAAAATATAACTTAAACCATAAATCCTCCTCTTAGGTATTATCACCTTTCCATAAATGCATTATTGGGATCATGAAGTAAATCTAACCTCAAGGACCCCTCTATCAATAGGCATTGCTTACATAGCCAATACGTTTAAGAGGGCCCTAGACATATGTAGTTCTCCCCTGCATGTTGGCTTATGTGTGAACAATAGTACATAATGTTAAATGTAAGAGCATGTCTACATGATCTAACATGTAACTTGAAAAATATTTTTCATGGGTTATTATTTGAAAGCTTCATACCTATAATATGATTGTTCCTATGAATGATATATAAATAGGGAAGAATAGTGAAGTAGAACTTAGTTGTACAATTCATTAAATGAGACTAAAAAGGTACTTGATTAGTATTTTATAGATGAATAATGAGTTGGATTTAACTTGTATTTATACCACTTATTTTTAAAATTTACTCATGTAAGGGTAAATGAACATAATAGACTGATCTACACATATCAAAACATTTTATAAGGCACATACACTTTCATTGGATAATGGATAGTAGTGTCAAATATATTATCCAAGTCTAAATGTAACTATCCAGAAACATATAAAGTTGTTAGAGATTTATAACTGATAGTAAAGTATATATATATATATATATATATATATATATATATATATATATATATATATATATATATATATATATATATATATATATATATATATATATATATATATATATATATAGTTTAAGCATATTGTGGGCTAAAAGTGATTTGGATAATCAAAATAATAGGATAAGATTACAATATAAACATTTAGGCCCATTGAAATGGTGAACTCAAACCTATTAGTTGAAAGGAAGATCAATAGCTAAAATTTAGAGCCTTGAGTAATACTTGTAAAGTGTAAAAGACTAGTTTAACATATAAATCTAGATTTTAGCATTTATATATGCCTCCCATTTAATCTAACAATGCATAAAGATGAAGTTACTTATTTAAAGGAAATGAATGTGTACCATGGTGTGTACAACACACCTTGCTTTACTTGAGCCCTATTTTAATATTATGTATGTGTATGACCTGTAACCAAGAGCATGTTATATGTGTAATTAGTGCATATAATATAAAAAATAATTATTGAAATTTCATTAAAATAAAAAGGAGTAAGGAAGGAGAACACCCATGTGTCTATGCAACTATGTTTCCCCTTAATATTTTTCTTTGATAATGAAGCTTCCTAGATGAAGTGTTGGAGAGTGGTTCACAACTAAACCTTGGGGATGTGAATAGGGGAATTGGAAGGTGGTTGTTCCCATAATATAGTTTAATGACGAGTTTTACCAAGTCCATTGAGAGCTCAGAATCTCAATCACGCAACTCTAGTGTATCATAATCTAGTCAATCTTTCCTGAGTCAAATGATATAACCATATCAAATTGAAATAATAAAAAATATTTCCAAGTCCATTTATGGAAATCAATATTGGTCACAATAATAAAATGAGCCAATTCATGAAGCAGATAAATTCTCAAACATTGCATCTTTGTATGGTCGGTGCATGAAATATTGGTATAGTGAGAATAATGTATATGCAATTTGGTGAATTTGCAGGGTGTATGCACCTCAAATTTGTCTTAGGTTGAAGTATATATCAAATTTTAACCTCTAATCTATTAATTATGAACAATATGTATCAAAAATCTAAAAAACATTGTCCCAAATTTATGCCAAATATATAAATTTTTGTCCCATGTGTATATCTGAATCATACTCTACCAATTTTGTCAATTATATGCATGTGTAATGATATCTCTATGAAATTCCCTCATTGATATGCTCCCCATTTTGAGGTGAGGTGAATGAAAAAATTATAGTTACCTTATCTCAAAAGGATAATGTAAATATCTTTTATCTATGTGAATAATGTAGTAAATATGCATATAGTAATATCATGTCGAAGTAGATATACAAATGAATCTTAAAATAGGCATACATAATAATCCTTAAGATGCATGATGTGTATCATAGAAACATTTACAAGATAAAAATATTAGAAAAAAATCAATCACACATGCAAGAGTACTCAAATTTCATGTAAAGAGGGGTCTTAGGATACCAAAAATAAGGGGCATGTTCAAATAACACACACTCAATGAGAGGACATATGTAATGTCCACACACCAAATAAACAAGAAATATTTAAGGCACTCTGGCCAACAAGCAAGGAACATGTTCAATCATTCCACAAGCAAGACAAATAACCAAACAAGAAGTATACTCAAGTAAGTCACTTGAAGAGTTTAAGTAAATGAAATAGAATCAACTAACATAAGCTTGTAATACTAGTCTCTAAATACATATGTTAGTAAAATGTTATGTGATTAATGATGCCATAGGTCTACTTCACCTTTTCAGTGAGGTGTCCATATGTCATATATTTAGAAAAGGAAACATGGTCATGAATGGGTTTGATAAACTAGGAGTTAGGAACCCTTTGATCATCATTTGACATAAGATTGTTAGCCTCCCCCCACACTTAGCTGAGTTGATTTATAATTATTCTAATGTCATTTATTAAGTTGCATAGTATTGTGCCATAATATAAGCTGTTATTTCAAATGAGTAGGATTTATATCCCTCTTTGATCAATGACTACACTATCCAAGGAAAGGACCTCATAGTACGTGCTAGAGAAAAAAATCATGTCATTATCTTTCACATTTCTAATTTTAAAGCCCAAACATTCTCTATGAGGAAATTGAATTTATTCAACTAACTCTAGAACCTTCATGGGGTAGAATAAATAAACATGGGTGGGGATAGAGATAGATCGTAACCCATTTCTTATGCCTAATCTCAAGGTAACTCAAGATTCTGGAAGAGGCTACAGAAAGGAGGGCTCATTGATTTCATGTAATAAATTTTTGGGCATGATACAAAGTTGTCCAAGGAGTTTTCCCTTAATTAGGATCAATGCATGGTTCATATGCATGGACTAAAGATTGAAATTTTAGAAGAGTTGATTGGTGAAGTCATAGGCATGAGTTGCGAAGGTGTAAAGACATTCAAGGATAAAAGCAAGAAATTGAAACTGATCAAAATGGATGTCATAATAAAAATTGTAAAATTGGTTTTCCAAGGCTAATCTATCAATAAGGTAGTCAGATATGTGTCTCTAGATTATGAAGTATGTCACTCTCGTAGTTAATTTTACCTTTATATTTTCTCATCATTTCTTATTGAAAAATAATTTTATGGGACACAAAATTAACCTCCCTTATTTACTTTTGATGCCCATAAAAAGCATGGTTTTGGATTTTCAATCAAACTAAGCAAATCATCTCTTCCACCAGGGACTAATATACCTTATTTTAAAAAGGGGGAAGGTATGGGGAGAGTGAGGTGCAACAAATTATGAGTGAAAAGGATGGAAACTTGGAGGATAACTCTAGCTACCTAGAGGAGGATATGATGGGAAACCCCATAGACTCTGACAATCTTAAATCCCACCCC
This sequence comes from Torreya grandis, assembly GCA_037957365.1. Taxonomy (NCBI): domain Eukaryota; kingdom Viridiplantae; phylum Streptophyta; class Pinopsida; order Cupressales; family Taxaceae; genus Torreya; species Torreya grandis. The sequence goes on along the minus strand of JARHVA010000706.1, from coordinate 2,722,055 downwards.
ACTTTATAAGTATTTAGATCATGTAGACCCAACTTGGAATAAATCAAGGAAAATTAAAGGAAAGAAACCCATTTGTTAGAGGGGGAAGAAATATAAATCTATCATTATCACTTGGTTAGATAAGGATGGAAAGAATAAGGAATAAAATTGTATCATATGGGACCCATTCAAAGATTTTAGGAAGAAATTGAAGGATTTGATGAAAAATTACAAGATATGGGATGTTTTATGGCTAAGTTGATGGAGGAATGAAACATTATAAAATTTGAGAGTGATAATTTCATAATGGAACTGGGAAAGGATGAAAATTGGTTGAAGGAGAAGAAGTTAAGGCCCCCTTGTAATAAAAGGAAGTGGGGGAAAAATCCGTCAAATCCCCACCTAAAAACAACATTAACTCCAAGAGGACTAAATTTTTTGAGAAGAATAACAGAAAAAATAAGAACTCCATGACCCCAAAGAAGAAAGGGCTGAAGGACTTGACTGAAGGACCAAGTGAGAATACTAAGGGAAGAATGATAAAGGATAAGCTAAAGGATGATAAAGTCAAGTTAGAATGAGCTACATCAATAAAATATGTTGACTCTAAGGATTCTTATGATTAACATTTATAATACTATTCATGGTTATATAATTTACTTTTTTCTTTTGTCCTTGTGGAAGGTTAGTGGAAGTCAGGTTGTCTCTTTTTATTGTTTAGCCTGGTGGGATTTGTTATTCCTTGATCTGGAATCTGCTATTTTATGTTAAACTTAGTGGTTTCAAGATCCCTATAAAACCTATGTATTTACCCTATCAAATAAAAAAATTTCATGTAAAATATCAGATCAATAACAATGTGTAAGATATCAAATGGTTATAGGAATGTGTAAATGTCAATATATAAGTTCAATGTGATAATGAGAATGATCATAAAAAATAGAACCTATGTCAATTGTGATGATTTAGAATAAAGATGCCCCAAAATAGTGTCATGAGGGAAAAGGAAAGGTCTAACATATGCATGTTCATGTATCATGTATCTCATGTATGTCTATATCACACTCAAGTACCTAAAAAACATATGTGTGTATAAAAGCAATATGCCATCTACTAACATAAAGCAAAAAACATATGAAAAATTTATTAAACATGTGAAATACTAAATATTTTTGAATTTTTACTTTATTTTAATGTTATTTGTATTTTTTTGAACACATATATATATATACATAATTTTTTTTTTAATTTTTTAATTTTTTAATTTTTAAGAAGGTTTTAAAAGAGAGTTATAGTCAATGATCCCATCAATGGGATGATCATATAGTGCTATATACATTTAATATGGTATAGTAAATTGGTCATGCTATCAAGGATCATGAATCTATGCCAAATATGAAATTGGAAAATTAATAACATTCTATGTATGCCTCATAGGACCCTATGGTCATGAGGTAGTAATAGAAATTGTAGTGGTTATGGAACCCGTTTTTTAATGCTCTATGATTTCCTCCTTGTAATATTGGTTCTTTGTACCCATTTTGAAACATGGTGCTCTTTTATAATTGGCTAGGCTTTGGAGGTGTAAATGAAGATCTCAAAGGGTCCATTTTAGATCTCTTGTGCAATGGCATTGTTGACCAATTTTTGCCCCCTGGAAAAATTATGGTCAACTTCTTCTCTGGCTTTTCGAAGCCAGTCACTTTCGGGTTACGAGCTCATCTTCAAGTTCATGCTCAGTTCAACCCTGGTTCATTGGTTCAGCCTGGTTCATCTCAGTTCATCGCTTGGTTCAAGGACAGTCCGGGTTCAACGAAAAGTTCAATGCTAAGTTCAACGGTTTGGTTCAAGGGGCTGCCCTTGGCCGAAGGCACAGTCAAAGTCAAAGTGCCCTTTGGAGGGCGGGTGGACACTTCAAATATTTCAAAGGATTCGGGCCGCTACAAATGCGAAGGCTGACAAGGGATCTAATATGATGCCACATGGCCCCAATGATGTCACAGTGGCCGTCAAATTTAATAGAATGAAATGTCTGTTAATGTTTAAAAGCATGATGGCCATAGAAGTGTTAATTTTAACAGAATAGAATAACCATTTGTTTTCAAATGAGAAGTGATAGCCATGGAAAGGGGCTCAAAATGCATCGACCTGCCAAAAAGTTTGCCCCAGGGCTTGAATAAGCCAGAAAAGACAAGGATGCAGAAGAAGACAAAATAAAGTGACAGACAAGGAAAATGACATGGCACAGAAGTGAAAAGGCAACCCAAGTGGCAAAGTGCAGGTGATTTATTGCCTGATAGTCCCCAAATGGCACAAATAGCAAGCAACATGACCTGTGCTTTGAAAAGGGGACAAATTTTAGTTTGTTGGTAGAAAAGAGGCGCGATCCATGCTTCCACATTAAAGCTCAAATGCCAAAGTCAAATTTGGCGATTATACAGCATGGTTCTAGTAGGCTTCTTCTAGGATGATGACAACACAATAGTGTTTCCTCTTTCAAATGGGACATAACAGGCTAACTTGTCAAAAAAAGTGCCAAGTTTCTTTCTCTTTTCTTCTATATATTGTAACTTCTCATTTTTGAGAAGGATCGGTTCTTCCACTTTTGCAAAGGCGCGACCCTAGCAAAATTTCACTTGAATCAAATAAAATGTAGTTTTTTACCTCCATTTGGATAGATGTTTCAGAGTATGCATTGAATGTTTGTCTGTGTCCAGTCATCATTTCTTGATGCTCTCACAGGTTTAACACCAACAAACCTGTCATCTACAAGGCACCATTTTTGCAGTTGAAAGGAGAAGAGTTGACATTTGAGAAGACCAAAACAGAAAGAGTTACTTACAGTGTGCATTTCATAGCACCTCAGTGATTTTCTATCTCTTGTGTTTTCATGAAAGCCTCCCTACCGGTCTTTTGCAGCCTGGTCTTTTCTGCCAAATGTGTAGTGTATGTCTGTATTTGTCTGGTTTTGAGAGTGGATGTGTGAAGGTCGACCCTTGTTTTTTTGGTGCATCACCTCTTTTAGAGTAGGATTTTTTTTCCTACATTCTCTCTCTCTCTTTTCATCCCCCCTTATATATATATATGTATGTATGTTAGCACTTGTTGGAAAAAACATGATGCATCAAAGGGAGCTAGCCCTTATCTACAGACTCTCTCCTCCAGCTTCACCGGTCCCACAGGCGAGATGAGAGTTTCCATGTTACGAGGAGAAGGCAGGAGCTAGGCCCCCTTGTTGTGGGTGTAATCTCCAGTGTCAACAGTTCTAGCACGCCTGATGGGACTAACTGGGACAAGTTTTGTCCAAAGAGTTGAAGAATTTTTGGTGTGTTCTTCAATCGACCCACCTTTGGAGGCTTTGCAGCGAACACCAATGGTGACTCTGAGTTGAATCTACTAGTTAAGAAGCCTGGTGCCATCATAAATCTACTTTATTTATGTATAATCCCTTTGCACAAAATCATGGGCCTTATATTCCTTCATATTACCATGATCAGACTCAGCCTCTTTATGGCGTCCCCTCAAGCAACTCTCCTAGTTGTCCTACAACGATAAGGGAAATGAGGATGGAGTTTGAGAGGCAGATAATGGAGATCAACAGAGAGGAGGAGCAATACAGATATCAGCAGGAGTTGATGTATAAGGAGGAGTGTTTGTTTAGGTAAGCACAGGCTTTGCAATCCATGGAGGAGGAAACAAAATGGAGAAATCCATTTGTCCAAGGCAGTCAACCTTGTGCACCCCCTCATATTCCAAAAAAATCCCTCTCTTTTGCACCAAATCCTTTCTATCACATAGTGCTTGCTCACTCCAACTCACCAAATGCATCTGCTCTCAATCCTGTGTGCCTAGCTTTCTAATATCAAAAGGCATCAGAGCAAACCCCCATGAAGATCAATCTTCCCAATCCTTTATATTGTGAATCTTCCATTGGGGGGAGTACCACCAACCAACATGTTCCTCTTCTCGAGACTCGTCTAGTGCATCAACAATCTCTTCCTTGCATCCCTCAACTTCCCCAAGTCTTTCAGCATGACGTGCAGATTCCAAGTTAGAGGAAGGAATGCTAGGAACCACCTCAGAGCTTTGAAGAGGATAATGCTGGTGATCTCCAAGAAAGGTTCTTCCAAGAGGATATAGCCAAGAGAATTACAGAGTTGGAATCCAAAGAAAGATTCCTCAACCAATGTGTGGTGGACCTGTCTGAACCCAGCCCGTCCACACACCTCCAAGAGACATATCAGGCCACACCTGAAATTGATGAAGTACTAAACATGTGGAAGGAGGAGAATCATTCAATTCTAGCTCAAGGACTACCTCCTCTTCCACATGTTTTCTCCACTTCACCCCTTCTCAAGGAGGAACCTGTTCTGTAGGAGGCAAGTGAGGAGTAGAAGATCTAATCTGCAAGTCTTCAAGAGGTTATTACGAGCGACGATGAAGAAGAAATCATCATTGATGCTCCTTGTGAAGCCACCATCAGCAGCAGAGAAGATGTAGGTCTTACACATATGCAGATGTTCCAGCAATACAAGGAGGAACAAATGCATGGTGAGCTCTCTTCCCTTCTGTTTGATGAACTTCCTTGCTATTTTGATGATGAGGATGACTACGCTGAGGAGCCTAAGTTGGAGGAGGATCAGGAGGATACTTTTGAACATCTACAGGTCCTGATCTTTGAGGAGGAAAAGGAGAGGTCTGTCTTCCTTGAGGAAGGCCTTGAAAGAGTAGAGGATGAGTATGATAGAGCCTGCAATGAAGTAGAAGGAAATGGGTCAGACCATGACACACTGCAAGGGAGAAATACATGTCAAAGGGCTAACGGTGATAAGCTAGCAGCCACTGATTTCTTGGTGAAGAGCACCAATTTGAAGGACCAACATTCAAAAGGCTTCCATGGACAAGCATAATACATATATATTGGAGGCATGTTTGAATCTGATCCACTCAGCTTCCAGCCAATGCAGGTGACAGGCAAGAAGAGCAGGTCACCAACTCTCTTCTTCATTCAGCTACTTGCCTGCCACCATAAGTCTTCTTGCTAGGAAGGGGACTTAAGAATTTTTCCTTTCGATCCAGGAGGGAGGTATTTATTCCTGGCTAGTTGTATATAGTATTTTGTTTTCAGTTTCTTTCCCGCTTTCCCTAAGTGCATTTTGCACAGGTAGTGTTTTTAGCCTTGTGTGTTTCCCTTCACGTGTGGGGTAAAAGGCTTCATGTTTGATTCTTGATCTTTTGAGCTATTGTTAATTATTTCATGGCTATACCTGACTCCATGCCCAATGGATTTTAAGGCAACTAGTATCTAAGCATATCATGCATGCTTCCCTTGTGAGTCGCCAATCTGTTGACCAATTTTTGCCCCTGGCAAAATTGTGGTCAACTTCTTCTCTGGCTTTTCAAAGCCAGTCACTTTCAGGTTGCGAGCTCATCTTCAAGTTCATGCTCAGTTCAAGCCTGGTTCATTAGTTCAGCCTAGTTCATCTCAGTTCATCGCTTGGTTCAAGGACGGTCTGGGTTCAACAAAAAGTTCAATGCTAAGTTCAACGATTTGGTTCAAGGGGCTGCCCTTGGCCAAAGGCACAGTCAAATTCAAAGTGCCCTTTGGAGGGTGGGCAGACACTTTAAATATTTCAAAGGATTTGGGCTGCTACAAATGTGAAGGCTGACAAGGGATCTGATATGATGCCACATGGGCCCAATGACGTCACAGTGGCCATCAAATTTAATAGAATGAAATGTTTGTTAATGTTTAAAAGCATGATGGCCACAGAAGCATCAATTTTAATGGAATAGAATAACTGTTTGTTTTCAAATGAGAAGCGATAGCCATGGAAAGGGGCTCAAAATGCGGCAACCCACCATAAAGTTTGCCCCAGGGGCTGAATAAGCCAAAAAAGACAAGGATGTAGAAGAAGACAAAACAAAGTGACAGACAAGGAGAATGACATGGCGCAGAAGTGACAAGGCAACCCAAGTGGCAAAGTGCAGGCAATTTATTGCCTGATAGTCCCCAAATGGTGCAAACAACAAGCAACATGACCTGTGCTTTGAAAAGGGGACAAATTTCAATTTGTTGGTAGAAAAGAGGCACGATCCATGCTTCCACATTAAAGCTTGAACGCCAAAGTCAAATTTGGTGATTATACAGCATGGTTCCAGTAGGCTTCTTCTAGGATGATGACAACACAATAGTGTTTCCTCTTTCAAATGGGATGCGACAGGCCAACTTGTCAAAAAAAGTGCCAAGTTTCTTTCTCTTTTCTTCTATATATTGTAACTTCTCATTTTTGAGAAGGATCAGTTCTTCCACTTTTGTAAAGGCGCAACCCTGGCAAAATTTCACCTGAATCAAATAAAATGTAGTTTTTTACCTCCATTTGGATAGATGTTTTAGAGTATGCATTGAATGTTTGTCTGTGTCCAGTCATCATTTCTTGATGCTCTCACAGGTTTAACACCAACAGACCTGTCATCTACAAGGTGCCATTTCTGCAACTGAAAGGAGAAGAGCTAACATTTGAGAAGACTAGAACAGAAAGAGTTACAATGTGCATTTCACAGCACCTTTATGATTTTTTGTCTCTTGTGTTTTCATGAAAGCCTCCCTGCTGGTCTTTTGCAGCCTGGCCTTTTCTGCCAAATGTGTAGTGTATGTCTGTATTTGTCTGGTTCTGAGAGTGGATGTGTGAAGGTCGACCCTTGTTTTTTTGGTGCATCACCTCTTTTAGAGTAGGCTTATTTTTCTTGCATTCTCTCTCTCTCTTTTCATCCCCCCCTTTATATATATATATATATATATATATATATATATATATATATGTATGTTAGCACTTGCTGGAAAAAACACGATGCATCAAAGGGAGCTAGCCCTTATCTAGAGACTCTCTCCTCTAGCTTCGCCGGTCCCACAGGCGAGAGGAGAGTTTCCATGTTGCGAGGAGAAGGTAGGAGCTAGGCCTCCTTGCCCCGGGTGCAATATCCAGTGTCAATAGGCATCTCAAGTATAAACCATATATGAAAGGGGTTTTACCCTTTCACACATGATTAACCTTATTAATCTGTATAATTAATTGTTATGGAGTAAATTTTTCCTATTGTAAAGGATATTCATATTGAATCCATGAAATTGTAATTACCCTATTGACATGAATATATTTAAGACAACCATGTAATATGGAAGTTACTACATAGAGATTATGAGTCCAAAGTGATCCTAATAATATATCAAAGACTTGCCTATGTGGTATAACTAAAAATGTTCTAGTAACACATGTTGGACTAACTTGTAAATGTAAATCAATCTCACCAAAAACCAATTATCTCTTCACATCGAATGATTTGACCATTTAATTCAAAGGTAATAAGTCATCCTATTTGTATCCAAAATGTGTGAGTAATGTCATGGTACATATATTATCACTAGCATTATTATCAACCATAACATTATGTATAGGATGATGATCAATATGTGCCATGATAATTAAAGAACAAAGAGATGAGTCAACATCCAAAATCTTGATATCATCAAATGAAATATAAAGCCTTTGAACCATAAGAGGTATATCACTTATAAGTGTACCAATAATCCCATATAACAAGTTTTCATAATAGAATGATATTGTAATGGATTTTTGAGTATCTTTTGATTTTGATTAGCATTGGGTTGTGATCCCCAATACATTGGAGAAACCTCAAGATGAGTAGATCACTATTGATAAGATTTTGTATCTTGAACTTTCAATTTAAAACATATATTCATAGAATGCCTCGCATATTGGTGATAGTCATAATAAGCATTGGCATCATATACTTTTGGTATATGTCAACTCATATCAACCACCATAGGTGAGGGGAAATATATGAGATGACACTCCATAAGCTTTAAAATTAGTGAATCTAGAGCCTCATGTAATCATTTAAATAATCTCTTAGGTGAATTGTATAATATAAGCCAATTATGTTGTTATGAAACTATATTAACCATGTTGGTTGTTTCTTTTTTAGCCTCATTAGGTTTGAGCTTATAGCTTGGTTTGAAATAAAACTTGGAATTGGATGAATTCATTGTGTTTGATACATACTTAAGCTTATTCAATGAAATAAGTTTCATTTCTATATCTTGAACAATATGGCATAAATCTTCAAAATATTTGAATTGCTTGAAAATAATAGGCTCATATAAGGGAACAAATAAACCTTGATTAAATATATCTTGAATATATTTATCTATCATTATATTTTCCATTTTTTCCAACATTTTCTTATACTTCAAGGAATATTCATTAATAGGATCATTAGTTCCTTATTTTATCCTGGTAATTTATGCATATGCCATCTTTTCTATCATGTTGATTGAAAAATGTGATAAAAACTGATATGTCAAAGGATTGAATGCTCTTATGGATTGTATTGGTAAATTATTTAACCATATCAAAGCATAGTCATTTATAATTCATGGAAATAATTTGGTCAAAATTTTATTATTTGAAGCATAATCAAGGCATATTACATAGAAAAACCAAATATGTTATTCAGGATCACCCTTGCCATCATAAAGTGTGAACTTGGGTGAAATAAAACTAGTTGGCAAAGGATGGAAATATATCTTAGGTGCTAAAGGATTATGAAATACATCCTATGAATCAATAAAATGTGTTGATTTCATAGTGTTTTACTCAATTCATGGTAAATTTTAATGATGAATATTCATTAATTCATGAATATTTCAATTTTTGGATTTTGGTTTTGGCAATTTTTAGGGTCAGCAAATGGGATAAGATCACTAAAATTTTAGGGATATAAATTAGTTTTGAGGTCAGCTTGCCAACCATTTATAGCATTATCTTATATTACCCTTTAATTCACCACATATATCTATATCCTCAGCCCCCAATATCAAATAAGGTAATTAACATAACTTGAACCAAGGAACTAGATGATAATACTGAATAGTGAAAACCAACAGTATCAATCAAAGGAGCCAAATGATAGTGAAAAATGATAATACCTATAATATTTCTAAATATAAGTGTCAAGTGATAGTGACAAATGATATACCGAATGATAGTGCTAAACAAAACTACAAGAACATTCACCAGAGTTAAAAATTAAGGGCATGGGAAGAAGAAAGTAAAATAAAAAATCAAGGATTGTATTCCCAAACCCTACCAATACAAGGTGAAAATAAATAAGGAAACCAATCATGAAACCTTGAAAGATAGAAAACCATTAAATGTGCCTCACCTATTGAAGGATACCAAAGTGAATTTTAATAGAATTTACAAACAAAACACTGCATGTGCACCTTTACATTTGCCTAGCTATCCTATAAAAATAGGAAGTTCACATTTTGTTAAAGGAGAACTTTATAAATATGAAGAGAAATAAAATTTAAAAAGGGTTTATAAGGGGAATTCAAATTCCATGTGTTAGGAGTTAGAAAAAATTATGGTGTGTCTTTTGTAAATATTACCTTTATTTTACAAACAAGTTGATAAAAACAGACTAAATTAGGAACTGGTCAATCTACCTTTGGTAACCATGTCATGGATCCATTAGATAGCTTGGAAATCTATCTAGAATCATATGAGATAGATAAAAAATGGTTGAGAATGTCTATTGTGAAGATATAGGGCATGATTTAGATGTCAGGGATAACAAACAACAAGAGATGGCAATTGAGTAATGATCGATTAATAAAAAAGATGAAAACCTTGGTGACATAAATATTGAACTATTGCATGAAATTCAAGATCAACGACCACCATAGAGACTGATCCTAATATTGAATTCCATGAAATAGTTTAATCTTTATATCACCAAACATTTCATCTTTTTTATTGACTGATTATTGTTCAATTACCATCTCTTATTGTTTGTTATCCCTATCATCTAAATCTCACCACACAACTTCACAATAGACATTCTCAACCATTTTTTTTATCTATCTCATATGATTCTGGATGGATTTTGAATTTATCTAATGGATCCATGACATTGGTTACCAGAGGTAACTTGACTAGTTTCTGATTTAATCTTTTTTGTATCAACTTGTCTAAAATGATGATAATACTTGCAGAGGTGGAACCAACATTTTTATGAAATCTTGACACAGAATCTAAATTTCACTTATAGACCCCTTGTAAATTTTATTTCTCTTCATATTTAGAAATCTCTCATTAAATAATGTGAACTTATTATTTCTCTAAGATATATACAGGCAAATCTACAACAGGGCATCAAGACTCAAGATTGAATTTCAAAATCTAATCATTGTACCATGTACACATCTAGTAATGGATATTGTATGGTATTCAAACTCTATGGGCTTAGCATTATGGTAGGTTATTTAAAACATATTTTCTTACCATGGTGAATTACTGCAGGTGGGGCCAAAGGGGGATGTGTAATCTAATGTGCAAAATGAAAGCTGAGGTCATATTTATAAGACTAAGGAGGTGATTGGTCAATTGAATAGCAAACCGATCACACTGATAACTTGATAGTATAGTCTAGATTCATCATTTGACATAGACATCTGGTATAACTATTCAACATAATCATTTGGTACAGCCATTTGACACAACCATCCAACTCAGCCATTTGGCACAACCATCCAGCTCAACCTTTTAGCACAAATGTCTAGCTTAGATATCTGGAATAGCCATTCAATACATATATTATATGGATATGTTTGGTGCAACCAAATGGTTGTATAGAAAAAAAATAAAACTACATGTTTTTGTTCCTTCAAAATCAACATAGATTCATCATCGCCCATGAAGGATTTGCCAAAGCTACTATACAAATTTCCTAAGATTTGCCAAATATTTCCAATAGGTTATCTAGTAGGGCCTCTTAAAATTAACCTTGGATAAATGTTGGTAACCTTAGCTTTCAAATCTTGCATAACTTGTAAAAGAGTGTGCATAGTAGACCCATTGGGATTTTTATTTAAAACTTGAGAAGTCACCAAAGGGGATGGAAACACCACTTGTATTGATGTAGGACTTTAAAATGGTAATTTAGATGAAGTATTAATTATTTACATGGAGGATGTTGTAATAGTTGTACCATATGAGGGTTTCCCATTATTGAATATGGATGTACTAGTCTTAACATGATTATTAATTTCTTCTTGTGTAAAATGTAAGAATGAATGAATTAATTATTGATTTATACTTAAATGGTTTATTTAGGATGCTTTATATTTTATTTTTCCATGATATTTTTTGACATTTCCATATTTTATAAATGTGAATAATGATTTTACATGTAATGAAAAATTTTAGATCTACAAATTACTAAAATTAAAAGCCCTAACAGGTTGAAAACCCTATAGCAAACTAGTAGTTGCATGAGAAAAGTCAAAGGTTAGATTCACCAAATTTTTAACCCTTTTTTGAAATAATTATTAATAATAAAAGAGTATCCTAATCAAATAAAGGAGTAATCTACTCTAAAAAAGTAGGCTAATTAATTAATTTAGATTCTACCGATATCCTGATAATAAATATTGAATCTAAACATAACCTAATATATAAAGTATAACATTCAATATTTTTATAATAGCAAAACAAATGATAAATTTTACTTAGATTATACATTTATGCAATGGAAAATATGAGTAATGTAGATATAGAAATAAATTCTATGAATATTTTGACCCAATCAACATATTCTAAATTAGCTTTATATCAACACATACACTTGTGTTGCCCTTCAAACACTTTTGTTAACACCATTATCTGTGTTTCAACACATTGTATTATAATAAATATTTAATGTTGACTAAAAATTCCACTTTGATATTTTTGGGGTTTTTATCATCTTTAATATTGTGTTTAGATCACATACACAAGCTCTTGATATCATAATATAACTCAATCATTAGATCCTCCTCCTCGATCTTATCACTTGCCAAAAATGGGTTATTAGGCTCATGAAGTTGATCTAACCTCAATGAAACCTCTATCAATGAGTATTTCATACATATCTAATACTTCTAAGAGGGACTTAGACATATGTAGTTTTCCCCTATATGTTGTATTATGTGTAAACAATAGTGTAAAATGTTATATACAAGTGCATGTAGTGATCTAGAATGTAAGTTGAAAAATAATGCTCATTGATTATTATTTGAATGATCCAGACCTATAATATGAATGTTACCATAAATTATATAGACACGGGGAATAAAAGGGTAGTAAAACCCATTTCTAAAACTGATTGAATGAGCTTCAATAGTGTAGACATTTTTTTTGAATTATATAACACCTCAGTCTTATACACTTGACAAACTCAGATCTTGGTTATTCCTCTCAGTTATAGAGCTTTCCTAATTTTAAAAGTCTCGTATCTACTATATCTTGAGCCCCTTGGCCTATCTCTTAATTTGACCAATCTTATGTTGATGACCTAGGAATTCTATCTTGCCTAGAATACTTAAAAACTACTTATATTCCACCTTTACAAGTTTTGAGTCTGTACCTATTTTCCTAATCCCTGGACACTAATGTTCAGAATAGACACTAGCATTGACACTAGTGTCCTAACCTGATGCAAGTGTCTATTACCCTAAAGTCATCCAATTTTAAAATTAAATGTATCATAATGTCAGCCTAAGTGATTTAATACAAGTTACTTTTTCAAAAGGATTGATATAAATACAATATCAACCCTCATTCATTTTGAACCTATAAAAATAAAAATAGAGACCAAGGAAACTTATTGAAAGCATTAAATTGAGAAAAGATTCAATATTTACATATTATTTATAGGTACAATGCATATATAGGTTTGAAATACTAAAGGAGTAGCCCAAGATCTATATTTTTCAAGTTACAAGCTAGGTCACTATGAAATTCACTATCACATATTGCATGATTCAATCAAAAGAAAACATGTAGAGGAGAACTACATAAGCAAGTGCTCATTGATAGAGGGGTATTTTGGGTTAGCTCGACATGATGTGCCAATTAACACATTTCCCCTAAGGTCATTATGAATATAGAAAACTAGGGTTTTATAAATTTATGAGGAGTGACAGTCCATGACCCAGATTTGAATCCACTAGAGTGAAGGTGAAGTCAAACCTATAATCATCTAGGTGATCACATCCTTTTCTAGTAGGTATTTTGTATAAGAAACTTGTGTTGAGTTCAGACAGTAGCATCAACACAAACATCCCAGGGTGACGTTAGTGTCAGTAACTCTAGAAGTGTCTAAATCAAAATATATTGACTATTCTTGAATAATCTTCCAGTCTTCTTACCTATTCCAAATACATAATTACATTAGAATTAGAATAAACTAAGTACATTAGTTTATCATTTCTATATATAGTATAGTTTTACTTACTACTTTTATCCTATATTAGCGTAATAAATTTAGTGTATGTTTATATCTAACTTTAGTACCCAATTGGCCTTTATATATCTGATTATCACCTTATGCTTATTAATTTCTATATACTCATCTAATGAGTATCTAGGTAATATTAACCTAGAAAACACTAATTTTAGGGTTAAATATTTGGTGAACCTAATTCGTATGAATGCAAATATTTTTGATTCCTAGGATTTTTAGTCAATTAAGGTTTCATATTGCTATAATTTTTCATTTTTACTTATATTATTTTGCATGAAACCTAGGTATAGCCCTATATTGGGAGGTTTTCCTATTAAACACATTGAGATTCCCCTCCCACCATCTAAGATGTCTCAAACCATGAAGGATTTCATAATATGGATCATGATGATACCCATGTTGAGAATGAGAAACATAATTATAAGGTTCTCATAAAAGAATATTTTGATAATGAAAATCATGAAACAAATGAAAATGATCAAATAGATCATGATCAAGTGTAGGAAATTATATTTTTTGTGAGCGTATTCATCAAAAGATTGAATATCTTGATGAGATCCTCTAAATTATACTGGAAACAAAAATTTCAAAAGGTATAATTGAAACATCCCTCCCCTTAAACACATTACAACATAATACATCTAGTGGGGACACATGTTATGTATTTAAACCTTTTTTCCTTAAAACTACTATTACTACATCTACCATAGAATTACAAAATATTTAAACTTAAATATCAATTTCAATGTTTATTTCCATTCAAACCATGTTTACATCCCTTTTGGTGACTACTAAATTTGTTAATATAAATCCCACTAGGTATACAGTTCAAACACTCTTTCAAGTTATAAAGACCTTAGAGGACAAGGTTACAAATATTGAACGAAACTCTTTAAAGTCTCCTCATTCTATTTATTCCAAAGATGTGTTACATAACCCTCTTACACTTGAGATATATTTTTACCCTTTGACAGCTAGTTTTGTTTTACCTAAGTTCAGATTTTATAATGGCAAGGGTGATCCTGAACAATATTTTTGATCTTTTTATGCAACATGCCTTGACTATGCCTCTAATGATAAAATCTTGACCAAATTATTTCCAAGAAGATTCAAGTAATATTATTTGAGGTGGTTATATGAATTACCTCTCCAATCCCTAAATGCATTCAAGCCTCTTGTAGATCAAATTTTAGCACATTTTTCCATTAATATTTAAAAAAAGGTTTACTATGCTTAAATTGCCAAAATTAAACAAAGAACAAATGAACCTATCAATGAATATGTCTTGAGATATAAGATAATTTTAGATAAAATGACCAATCCTATGGAAGGTAAGGAGTTGAAAGACATATTCAAGCAAAGTTTTCTTTCTCCTTTACATGAATCCATTGATTTCAAGAAGTTCAAATCTTTTGATGACTTATACCATGTTGTATGAGACTATGAAATGAAGTTTATTTAATTAAATACACTTAAGTATGTATCAAACAAAACAACTACATCTACATCCACTAATAAGTTTATAGTCAAACGAAGTTATAAGGTAAAACCTCCTAAGCCTAAAAAGGAAACAACCACCATGATTAACATAGTTTTATAGTAGCCTAATCAGTTTATCTCATCTAATGCACTAATGAGATAATTTCAATATTTACCTAATTCCTCGGTTTCATTACTCCCATGGGTAATAAAGTGTCAACTTATATCTCTTCATTGTCCTATATAGGTTGATATGAATAGACCTCTACCCAAAGGATATGATGTAGATAATTATTATGATTATCACTAAGGACTAGGACATTCTACAAAAAAATGTTTTACCTTGAAGCATAAAATCTAATATATTATTGATGATCAAAAGATTTCATTTAATTATCCTCTAAAGAAATCAATTTCACAACCTAGTGATCACCACAAACAAAAAATATTTAACAATCATTTGAAATAACATTCTAATAAGGAACTAGAAGTTCAAATGGAAAATAATGCACATCCTCCTCCATCACATTATGAACACCATTAGAAGGGATTATTGGTATTTATATGTGACATATACCTCCTATGGTTTAGATATTATATATGTATTTTGATGACAGCGAGAATAAGGATGATGATTCCGATCTTCATTATTTATTCATTAAAACATACCTATATAAAAACTCTATATGCAGTGTTATGATTGATAATGGTGCAAACAATAATGTTTGCAATATAACATTACTTATGCAATTGGGTTATACTCATAATGATTTATATCCTTCTACAAGATAAATTAGAGAATTCGATGGGACCTCCCAAAAGGTTTTTGATGAGATTGACCTACCTTTATAGGTTGATCCTTTATTTTAGTTATACCTTCCATAGGCATATTTGATATGTTATTAGGAAGACCTTGGATCCATACACTTTGAGAAATACCTCATATAGTGCATGGGTGTGTTAAATACATTCATATCAATTAGGTAATTGTAGTTCCTAAAATTCAATATGAAGATCCCCTTGAATAATAAAAACTAATACCTAGACAACTACCTATCAAACCTGCTAAGGTTAATCCACCATAAAAGGGTAATCAATAGGAAATCCCCTTTACTAGGTAGCCAATACTTAAGAGACCATTACTTAGAGACATATAGTGGATTCTATGGAATATATATCTACTATGCATCATATGTAAATATCTAAAACACCTACACATGTTCCTATTACTGCTATTCCAAATAAATCATAGATCAATCAATGATGGGTTCCACAAACCCATTATCCTATTAATCCTAATATTTATCCAAGACCAAAAAGTCCTATTTTACATAGACAAAGCATCAAAAATACTATAGTGATAGATATTATAACTATTAATGGTCCTCAGTAGCATCACCATATTATTACACTAGGTTCACAGTGGGGATATATCTATGATTAACCTTTGGATGGGATCATAAGATATCCTTTCCCTTTCAAATATAAAAATAAAGAAATAAAAAACACTCAAAAATCCAAAAACACTTTTGGCACTTAAATATTTTATTGGATCCTTGGCATCTATGTGTTAATTACATGTTAATAGATGACATATTAGTTATTTATACATGCACATATGTGTCATGCTTCTACTTGAGTGTGATATAGGCATACACAAACACATGATATATTATCATTTTTTATGTTGGGCCTTCTCTCTACTCATGTCATATGGACATTGGGGGCATCCACCTATATGATCACAATACTTCCAGGTTATATAATTATATCATCACTCTACATTATCATGTATTTAGCTCATATATATACTTACACATGCCTTTATCCATGATTATATCTTTCATAGGGTGATTTATATGTTATGTAAATGATATTTTTTGATAACACATTCAATCCATGAGCTATTATGATATGTTTAATATAGTTGATTATGCTTTCCTCTATGCACCTCCTTGAGTGCCTTATCTTACTATTGTCTTGCTAATTAGATCATTTGAATATGCTCCTTTATTTGTGGCACCCATGCCTATGTGTTCTTTATTTGATATTTGAATATGTCATTGATTATTGTATGGAAATTTAAATATGTCATTCTTTATTTTGTAGACATTTAAATAAGTCATGTTCCTTGTATTGTGAAACATTTAAACATGCCCCTTGTTTGTAATATCCTAAGACCATTGCCTTTTGATTTGATTTTGAGTGCTCTTGTGTGTTTACTTGATTTTCTTGTTGATATATATATATATATATATATATATATATATATGCGTTGCCATGATCCATATGATACATCTTAGGCTTTCATGTGGTCACATTATTCTATTGATTTCAATGACACATTTACTTAGACATGTTTCTTTTATATGCTATATGGTTATATTCATAAATTATGCAATTATATTATCCTTTTGAGGTGAGGTAACTACCATTTTATATTATTCCATCACCTCAAAGGTGGGGCATATTAGTGGGGGCATGTCATAAAGACATGTTCTTCACATTTGGCATAGTTTCAAATTTAGTGGGGGCATGATTTGGAAGCATGTTCTCCACACTTATTCAATATGTGTTAATTATATCAGTTTTCATATTCAATGGGGGCATGCCATATATGTATGGATTCCACATATTCATAATTTTTATATTCAGTGGAGGCATGCTTTGGAAGCATGTTCTCCACACTTATTTAGTATCAAACATCTCTATATTATAGTGGGGACATGTTTTGGAAACATGTTCTCCACATTGGTACTTATTTTAGTTTTTAGATTTCTCCATATATAGTGGGGACATTATTTGGAAGCATGTTATACACACTTACATAGTTTTTGAATTGGCCAAAGCACACAATTATATAAATTTAGATTCACAGTTGTGGAATAACTATATACATTGGTATCATTATTATATAAATTTTCAACATGAGACATATCTAAGGTGAATATGCTATGCAATATGTGCATAATATTTCAAAATCTAAATTAGGTTTAGATTTAAAACTCTTCTATGGACCATTATAATATCATGGAATTTTACATACTGATACATAGGATATAATTTTATGGACTATATTGAGCCTATTGTAGTTGGTTTGATTTTAGTATGGTTGAGGTGATTAAATCACTCACTATTGAAAAGTTTTCATTACCAATTTATAAGTATCATTAGGTTGCATGGTTGAGATAATCTCAACTATCACGTGGTAACTCACCTTTTCACCAAGGTTGCAGCTATGTGCCTTAGAATATATCTCTCTATCTCCTTAGATATATGCAATTTATACATTTATATATATTTATCCTAATCTTAGTTTCAAATATTTACAATGATACATATTTCAAATCAATTTTCCAATAGTCAAGATGGTTACATTGACACATATTTATACTCTTAAACCTTGCTCTTTTAATTTTAATATTTCAATACTTTCAATTCTAGATGACATGTATTAATTATACATTAAAATATGCTCTTGGTTGTAGGCTAGTCACCAAAAAAGCACTCAAATTGGGCTCACACAAATGAAAGCTATTTCATACACATCAAGTTATACATTCCTTTCTTTTAATATAGCAATTTCATTATTGGATTAAAGGGGGGAAATATATACACTATTTCAAAATTATATAGCACCTCAATCTTATACACTTGGAAAATTGAGACCTTGGTTATTCCTCTTAGTTCTAGAACTTTCCTACTTTTTGAAGTCTCACATATACTCTATCTTATGCCTCTTAGACTATCACTTAGTCTAACCAGTCTTATGTTGATGACCCAAGCCTTCTATCTTGCCTAGAATGTTTAAAAGTTACTTATATTCTACCTCTAGAAGTTTTATATTGTAGCTATTTTCCTACTCCTTAGACAATAATATCTAGGATAGGCACTAATATTGATGCTAGTGTCCTAACCTAACACAAGTGTCTAATTCCCTAAACTCATCCAATTACACATATCCTAATGGTTGACCTAAGTGATTTAATGTGAGTT
The DNA here is from genome assembly GCA_037957365.1 of Torreya grandis. Classification (NCBI taxonomy): domain Eukaryota; kingdom Viridiplantae; phylum Streptophyta; class Pinopsida; order Cupressales; family Taxaceae; genus Torreya; species Torreya grandis. Next base: position 2,703,230 of record JARHVA010000706.1, on the reverse strand, counting down.
ACTTCTCAAATAGAATTTATATAAATATAAGATCAACCCTCATTCATTATGAACCTACAAAAAGACTAAAAGAGACCAAGGCAACTTATCAAAATCATTAAATCAAGTATTCAATTGAGAAAAGCTTCTTTAGTTCCATATCAGTCATAGGGACAACACATCTATAGGTCTAAATTACTAAATGAGCAACCCAAGAGCTATATTTGCCAAGTTACAAGCTAGGTCACTATTGTACTTACTTATCACATATTATATGATTCACACATAAAATGACATGTAGGGGAGAACTAAAATAGTTTGATAAACTCTTTGAAGTATTAGATATGTAGGCAACACTCAATGATAAAGGGGTATTTGGGGTCAACTTGACACCATTTTCCAACTAACCCATTATTCCCTAAGGTCACTATGAAGATGGCAAACGAAGGTTTTGAAAATTCATGAGTGATAGTCCATAACACAGATCTGAATGCACCAAATTTAAGGTGAAGTCAAACCTATAAGCATCTAGGTAGTCACATCCTTTTCTAGTAATTATTCCATACAAGACACATGTGTCGAGTTCAAATAGTAGTGTTGATGCAACTATCCTAAGATGACCTTAGTGTCCATAACTCTAGAAGCATTCAAATTAGAATCTGATGACTATTATAGAATCATTTTCTAACCTATTTCCTACATGTTCTAGATCTAAAACTTCATTATCATTAGAACAATCTAAGTACATTAC